>CM043723.1:1049311-1076217 GCA_023969325.1 Oryzias curvinotus
ATTTCAGAGAAACCTAAAATGCTTTATGATATGTTAGTTGAGAAGAAAAATTTTAATTCAAATATTATCTGCACTTAGAAAATCCAAATTCAGCCAGTAATCAATGTGAGATTGTTTGGATCAAATGTTTTTACTCCAGGCAAAAAAAACAGAATCTGAAGGTCACCCACACAGGGAGCCAGCTGAATGCTGACTACCATGTGATGGGTACATATTTTCACCAAGTTTAAGTCATTGTTTGTAGAATGTCATTCTTGAAAATAAATAATAAAAACAGTTTTTAATTGTTTAGCAAGTAGAAACCGCCATTTACGCATTTTTTTAATCCCCTGGCATTCAGAGAACCTAAAGAAAAAGACAGAAATTATTCATATAAAGGAGAAAGAGAGCAAATCCCAATCTAAGTAAACAGTGTGTTTTGTTACTTCCAATCTATGTGCCAATGTTCACACAGAGTGGGAAAACTTTTTAGATAACCTTTACGCTAATTTTGAGAATTTAAGCATGATATACCAGAAAAATTTACATTCATATCTTGTGATTAGAACTTAAGTTTGGCTGCCAAACTAGTCATAATATTTTCATCAATTTGTTGTCATAGCACCTCAATGTAATTAACTGTAGTCACAGTTTTAAGGAAATAAATGGCAGAACAAGTAAGATCAGAACAAGAGTTTTGTTTTCCACAAGACGTTTAAAGCACACAGCTGTCATCAACACCGCCCAAAAGATTGTTGGCTACCCTCTCCCAACCCCTAAAACACAGCTCCCATAGCTTCCACAGCTCCCGCTGCCTCAACAGAGCAAAGAACATCATCAGAGACGCTTCACACCCCGAACACTTCCTGTTTGAGCTGTTGCCTCCAGGCAAATGCTGCAGGTTAAGCAGAGTGAGGAAAAAAAGATTTCAGAACAGGTTTTTTTTCTAACTGCCATCCAATCCAATCCAATCCACTTTATTTTTATAGCACGTTTCCCTAACAGGCAGTTTCCAAAATGCTGTACAGTGCCCAAAACCAGACAAAAGATTACCAAACAAAATAAAAACAAAGTACACCAATACAATGAATACAAATAAAGAAAAAGATAAAAAATACAGATAAAAATACAGAGGACCACACAACTCACACGGTGTTGAAAGCTAGAGAATAAAATGTGTTTTAAGACGGGACATAAACAACTCCAGAGTGGTAGAGAGTCCAACCCATCTCTAAGGTTTGAGTTTCAGAGCCCAGGCCATGTGTGGAGGTGACCCCGACTATATCTAGTCGGTATCTCTCAACCTCTCTCACAAGCTCAGGCTCCTTCCCTGCCAGAGTTGATGTTCCATCTCCCAAAAGCCAAGTTCCATGAATGGGGTTTGGGCCGCCGAGGCCCCCACCTTTGACTGCCACCCCAACCACATTATATTGGCCTCTTTTGAGGTCTCCTACAGGTGGTGGGTGCATGGAAGAGTCGTCCCGCGTCGCTCCTTTGGGTTGAGTCCAACCACGGCCTGTCACAAGAGCCCCGGTCACCAGGCGCTCGCCTGTGAGCCCTAATCCCGGGCCTGGCTCCAGTGACGCCAATCTGGGCGACGGCATTGGTTCCTTGATTTTTCTTTACATTGGGGGCTTCTAACCACTCTTTGTCTGACTCGTCACCCACCTGTCTGCTATGGGAGACCCTACCAGGGGCTTAAGCCCCAGGCAGTTTAGCTCCCACTTGAGCTCTCAAACTCCCCCACCACGTTAAGGTGGCGGTTTACGGGGGAAAACAATAAAACCTGCTGAAGGTAAAAGCATGTGTGAACTTGCTTCTTATTGCTTTTTTTTGATGAAAACGAAACTGTAGCTGTGTTGAGTGTTAGATTTCATTTTACTGACAGTGATCACCATAAGTTTTGTTTCCAGTGAACTGTTGAGCAAATACTCGTCTCTGTATATCTCATTTATGTGTACAGTATATGGACAGTCTACAATTGTCTACAAAAACTGAATCCACTCACTGTTGGACAGAAAGACCCAGATCTTAATGTTTTTTTTCTGGTGTTGATTTGTAAATGTATTTGCCTACAGTAAAATTTGCTTATAATGTTTATGGTCATCGTTAATATTGCTGTTAAATACTAAACCATAAAATATTTAGTTACAATGTTGCCATAGGAGTAGGTAATCAGTATTTCAGAATGGATTAGGGAGGAGTCTGAATTATGGACTAAGACCCCCCCTCCCCGTGGAAAGGTGACATAAAGAGCCTCAAAAGAGGGAAGTGAAACCCAGTCTGTCTCAAAGACCAGCATGCATCTCTTTGCTCTAATTCTTGGCTTTTGGCTTCTACCAAAAGGTGAAATTTTCTTCTTCTTTTTTGAATGCTTTTTGTGTTGCTGTTTTTTCAATGTGGTTCCTGACACTCGGTTTTGTTGTTTTATTAGGTGACACTCTGAAGTGTTATGAATGCATACCAGACAACTTGGGAACCTGCACTCAAACAAGAGAATGTCCTTCAGAGAATTATCAATGTGGTGTATCCAGACACATTTCCTATGCAGGTACGACATTAAATCATTCTAGGTACTTGCTTTTATGTGCATTGTATATTTTGGGTTTTTCAACTTGCTGTTTGCCTGCAGGTAGATCAAAATTTGTGGACCAAGAATTTAAGACTTGTATTCTGCCTGAACAATGTGGTGAAACGTCAGTCAATTTTGGGTTGTCCAAATCCTGGACCAAAACCCAATGCTGCAACTCCAACCTCTGCAACACTCAGTCTGTTCCTGGTAACACACATTCTGTTCATTGCAATGTATTGGATTGTCTTAAAGTCATTTACTGTCAGTTTAATATATTTTTACACTGAATCTGAGATATGTGTTAAGTAGATAAACTCTGGACAAAGATGCTAAAAAAAACTACAAAAAAAAGAGATTTAAATAAATGATATTTCTTGCTGTACAAGTGTTTTGGAAAAGATTAACAGCAATAATAAGCAAAAGCATGATGGCTCACCAACTCGTGTGCTTTTGTCCAAAGTAAAAAAATAAATATTCGTGAAAAAAGTTCTATGTTCTACAACAGAGTTGTAGAAAAAAAAAAAGTACAATTACGAGATTAAAAACTCGTAAAGTCACGAGATTAAAGTCGAAGGGAGCATACGGTGCAGCTATTGAACGCCCCGCAGCACGCAACAGACTGACAGACTAAACGCAATTGCTAAAATGAAAATTATGAACGCAAAATCAAGGAAAGGGAGAAAGAGAGATGAGACACAACGCATGTGAAAACAATTGTGTTCCAAATGCGAAATTATTTTTGAAAGCACAAACGTTTTTTAAGGCACATATTTAATGTTTTCATTTGCTAATTAAAAACTTTTTTTTCAATGCCTTGGCATATATATTGCTTCATAAGATACCGGCAATTTTAGAAATAAGAAAATAAAAAACACTTCACATTAAAAAGATGAATCTGGTTTAGGATACAAAATTTAACTCCATGTGGTATTTTCTGCCTGAAACAAAAATAATGTTGTATTAACTCTTATACAAATTGCTTTATTCAGATTCATCTAAATTACATTTTTAAAAATGAACTGAAATGTAAACAAGTCACAATAAATCTGTTTGTAAGATGAAATTGTGGGGAAAGAGGCTGTGAGGTTCTGATCATCTTTAAAAAATAATTAATGTTTTGTTTCTGTAGATTCGAGCAAAACCACAAATGGGAGACAGTGCTTCACCTGTGATGGTCCAGCATGCAGCAAAACTTTAGCCTGTGAGGGGAATGAAGACCACTGCGTTACCGCATCAGGTGAGACATCTGTTCTTCCTCTATTTTTTACTATTCTGAAGGAAAATTTTGTTAAAGCTTTTGATAACCTTCTCGCTCAGATCCTGAAGGAGGAACCATAACCACTTTAAAGGGATGCGTCTCTGAGCTGATATGTTCTGCCTCATACAGCTTTCCTTCTCAATTAGGAAAGATTAGCTGTTGCAAGGGTAACTTGTGCAACAGTGCTGTCACTGTAAGTGCAGGTCTGCAGCTTGTAGTGGTGGCGTTGGTCTCTTTGACATTGTTTTCTTAAGAGAGAATTCAAACAGTGTTTTATTTGGGACCTTCCTTTTGTGTACACAAAGCCTCACGCATTTCTTCTTTCAACTTATCTTTTGAACATTCAAAGTTTGGAAATCCAAAAGGCTTATTTTTTGATAAACTGACGTGTTTTTTTGTGTTTGTTTTTTATTTCACGTTTCAGTAACAATTCTGAATAAACTTTTCAAAACTGTGTCTGAATTTAAATATTAATAAAGTTTAATCTCATCGAGAGGAAAACTAATTTGAGTTTGTGTTTTTTGACTCAACTGTTGTTCATGCTGTCTTGGAGGTTTGTTGTTGGAATAATTGCACATATATTTTTACTCTGAATTGTTGAACTATTGTATGACCATATGGTGAAGTGTGCGTGAAAACTATTTTTTGCAAGAACTTGTCTTCCAGGAAAACAGAAGCAGAGGCCGTGACATTTACACTCCTGTCCAGCGACAGCAGCTTTGAAATCTTTGGAAAACAGCAAGCGGACCATAAATGTCAAAGTTATTTCTGAAAACACAAGACAGAATTCAAAAACAGACACCAAGAGCCGAGTATGATTTCTTTTGTGGAGGGCTGGAAACAGACAACCCTTTAATACCTCTGCTTCAAACAGCTCTAAAGGTGTCTGCTCCCTCCTCGCAGCTTTATTCAGAATTGGGTTGCCTTAGTTACATGGTAAGTGAAATACTTGTAGGTCACAAGGATAGTAGTTGTCAATATATTCTTTAATTTTCTGCTGTAGTCACAGTCAGTTCTGCCTTTCATGATTAAACCAGCTTACATTCAGGACACTCCTTTCTTTTCTGGTGAAGTGATCACTTCTACAAATGGTGCTCGGTGTCATTGTTAGGGTTCTTTCTTCCTGTTTTATTTTGAAGGTTTCCTGCTTGTCTTTGTTTTTGAGTTTGACTTCCCTGGTCTCAATCTTTCCTGATCATTTTCACCTGTGTCTTGTCAGTCCTTTTTGTATTTAAGTCTTGTGTCTGCCGTCCTCTGTGCTCGTCCATATGGTCTGATTCCCTGTCTTCCTGGTTACCCTGACAGTTGGTTTTTGTTTGGTTACCCTGCTCAGCAGCGCTTTTTGTTTATGAGAATAAAACCATGTGTTCTCTAGGAACCACCTGCCTCCCATTTCTGCATTTTGGGTCCTTCATCAACCCCTGTACCTGACACTCGGAAAAATCTCAACACAACTTTAATTGTGTAAGACAAACCGTCTTACAAACAGTCTTAAAAACAGCAGCTAGAATTTTATAAATAAAGTCTTTACATTTAAAACTAAACCTCAAAGTTATGAGCGAGTTGTGTTTCAAACATGCATGTTTGTGTTTTAAAGATGTACCATGTAAATACCACTTAAGTACACCGTAAGTACTGTACTGTAAAAGAAAGCGTTACCTGCATAATAATATAAGTAATTTGGCAGTGTGTGTGTTTGATCGTGCTCCCAACGCATAAGAGATCACCAATTGTTTGCGCGGGTTACGCCCAATGCCGGATAAAATAGGTAAATATTTGCCGTGCGTGCAGACTGTTACCCTCATGGTCAAAATGGTGAAATTCAGTGTATAAAGATAAACACAGGACGTTTCTGGAAGAACGGGACGATTCTTACTGTTTTATTGAACAGAATGGAAAGTCACGATGTTTGTTATTATGAGCTCTTTGAAGCAGTAAAATTGTTCATGGCAGAAAAGAACAAAACTTATCCCGGGGAAAATTAAAAACTCTTCCTAATCAACACAAATTGTCTCCTTTATGAACAAGTTGAAGCTTTTCAAAGTGCACATTCAAAACGGCGATCATCCCACTTTCCTTCTTTGCGGAGCTCACAGCAGAATGCTGCAATCAAAATGAATAAAGTGCAGAACGTGACGCTGCTTGCTGGACGAAAACTTACTTTGCGGTTTGAGGGCCTGCAGCAGAAACGACTGCAGATCACTTTTCTCATCGATCCTTGCAGACTGATTGCCTGAGATCGCCGCTTGTGCCTATTTATTACCTTGAAACACGTGAAATCAAGGCATCGGTCCGTCCTGACCGACACTCACGTAAAGGAACTGCTTAGAGGGGCTACGACTGAATATAAACCTGATCTGCAGAGGATTAATAGAAACAAGAGAAATCCCACTGAGATTATCATCCCTTCACTCCAGCAAGGTCAGAAATTCTGAGATGTAGTTTGTAAAACACAATTGAATGAGCATGCTTGTGTGAAGATTTTATTATTCCATCAATTATCAGTTTTTCATGCAAAAAGTCAATCATTAGTTAAAAAAAAGATGGAAAAGTTAGCAAAGTATAACATTTTTATTGAAGGTTAAAATTAAATTGATGCTACACACATCATAAATCTAATGTATTTAATGTGTTTATTGTGAATATGAATTACTTACACACCAGAAGGATGCTCTGTCCAGATGTTTGTGTATTTGTTGGTGTACGGGTCATTGAAAGAGGAATGTTGAGATACCAAGTATTACCAGTTAAAAGATGTTGGATAAATGATGAAATATTCAGTTTTTATAATCGTAAATCTGATTTCACAGGAGTCAGTGGCCCACCAGCATCAACCTCACTGCATGTCATTGAGTAGTTGTGTGTGTCAGAGAGAGGCAGAGAAAAGAGTGTGAGAGAGAGAGAGAGAGTGTGTGTGTGTGTGTCTGTGTGTCTGTGTGTGTTAGTATGAGATGAGAGAGAGGTGCCTGTGTCTGTGGAGGGGGTATCTGACCTCCAGGGTAGTCTCTGTGTTACTGTAACTCTGGCTAAGCTGCATTTGTGGTGTGTATTGAGGGTGGACACTTTCCTTGAAATAAACACAAGTGCAATACTTGCTGTTGTATTGTAGGGAGAGGAGTGTTTTAAATATGATTTATGATTTAAATAATACGGCTTTAATTGAGCGTTTGTGTGTGCGTCTTGGCAGGTCAGTGTGTGGTGTGGCTCTTTGACTCTCACAGTTAAAAACTTCGGCTCTTCACCACCCCTGGAGTCCAGGGAATGGGGTGAAAATCTAACCTGCACTGCCTCCTTCTGGAGTGAAAAGAAAGGAATCACCACAGCTGCTTAAACTGTTACAGGTTTGGAAAGCTAAATATTTGGTTTTGTGCTGTTTAATCAAATGTATATTTTAACTGTTTTTTTTTTCTTTTCTTTTCTATGAATCTTGTACATCAGAAACTATTAAGTACAAAATGAGAACCTATGCCGCAACGGTTCTTCCAGTGACACTGTTATTGCTCCTAGTAGTTGCAGTTTTGGGGGTGTTTATCTACAGGAAAAGGTACCAATTATTCATTAAGAACTGATGCTGGAAATTAGGCTTTACATACAAGGTTGTTTGACAAACTTCAGTGGTTTAGCAGCTACTCTATTTTTCTGATCAACAGAAAGGAGGCTGAAAACCAACAGAGACCACGACCTTGACCAGAAAAAGGCACAGAGTTAAACCTTTATTTATTTTTTTCTGTACTTAAGCCACACCACTTAAGGCAGACAGCCTGCATTTAGCTAAAAACATAGTTTTACTCACAGAGTGTATATCCAAAACCAAACAACTCACTGGGGTTTAGAAGAGCATGATCAGAAAAACAATCCAGACCCAGTATTGTAATACAAATAAATGAAAGGGCCAGAGGCAGAGATTAGTTCAAAAAGCAGAACCTTAGCTAAAAAACCTAGATGCCTTGACTTGACCTGACTTGAATTGCCAGAAGGCTGGAACATGTAACCTAAACAAGTTCTACAACAAACTGCCAGTATGGTAAACTCTGAAACTTAAAGTAGTTCTATATACAGGTGAATGACATGAGCATAATCAATGTCAAGAGCCATAAGTGGGTGAGGGAGCCAGAGAACCAGGACTGAAGTTCCCCAAATTTCAAATGTCATCCTTATTGTGGTATAATTAAATTATGATTTTGTCTTAAAACATGTGACAGTTTAAGATAAAATCTAAAAATATATTTATCAAAATGTCCAGAAGTAATCTACCAGAAGACAACAAGAAACCTCCAAGGCCAAAAAAAACAGTGTGTTGAGAGACTGATGTTATTGCAAACTGGACCATGATGCATTTAAACTAATATTAGTTCTGTTTCCTTGATAGAGGATTAATATGGAGCTGGTTATCACGGTAATAATACTCTAAAACAGTGGTCCCCAACCACCGGGCCGCAGAGCGGTTCCAGGCCGCGGGAAATTTTTGCACCGGGACGCACAGAAAGAAAAAATAATTGCCATTTTATTGTTTTTTTTTCCGACAAAAACGTTTTATTTTGAAAAGTGACCGGATTCACTTTGTTACATTTGTCACACTTAACGCAAGTCAAAGTCGCGACACCAAACATCAGGTGATAAACCCCACTAAAATTAAACCCAAACAACCAAAATGAGCAAAAAACAAACTTCTTTAGAAAGTTGCTTCGACAAGGGGAAAATCATAATTATTATTGTTATTATCATTACTAAAGAGAAAATACCACCCCCGGTCCACGTTAAATCTGTCTCGCGTTGCACCTCAACCCCCCCGGTCCGCGGTAAACGTGCCTTGCGTTGTACCGGTCCGCGGTGACAAAAAGGTTGGGGACCAATGCTCTAAAAAACAGCAATTGCTTTTACCTTCTGTTCAAGCAGTTATTGACTGATCTTCACAAATATACTGTTTTCAGGAGTGCAGCAGGAGGTCGAGGTGGTTGGCAAAACTCAAGGTGAGCTTCATCTATTTCTACCCGACGTCCATTCATGCCTCCTAATGCTAAAGTCTCTGTTGACATATTTAATTTACTGTATTTTTGTATGAGGTCTTTTGGATTCTGAAGGTGATATGTTTATTAAAAAATGAATACCAGCTGGGTGGTCGGCAGCTTCTGGTCCTCTCCGGCTGCCATCCGGCATGGCTGAGTGTGCCTACCCGGTGGTCTGGAGGCCTTGGCGCCGGGGTTACCCGTGCTCCACGGTGCCGAATGTAGGGGGACTTCCTCTGCGTTTGCCTGGGTGTTCTCCCTTGCTCGGGCTGTTCCAGGGTCCGGGGTGTCTCCTCCTCCTCCTCTGGTCCCCTTAATGATCACATGGTACACTTCAGCAGCGTGCTTATCTCCACCCCTACTTGCACATGCACACCGCTTCCTGTCTACTATATCCTAGTTGCTACTAACTAATTACTGATGAACGGTATGATCAATGATCAATCAGTTCTGAAAGCTTGAGATGGAGACCTGAGAGAAGAGTAATGGCATAAGCTAGCTGACTGAATAGAATTTCTTTATTAAAAACTAAGATGCCTTTAAATAATGTATAGTGATATCATCAGCAAGGATTTGAGTGACTAGTTGGACAAAACAAGGTGAGGTTGAACTCTTCTGTGTGATTTCTCTAATAAAATTGAATCCAGGTAGCATTTTTCATTGTACACAAGAGGCTTGTTACAACGAAATTACTGGTGCTCTCCAGCTGCTTGAGAAAAATAAAATAAATTTACATACATGTTAGAATGAAATAGAAAATGAAAAAATATGTAGAACTGGGGATACATACATTTATACAACTTACATACATGTATTGCACGTAACTTTTCCTGCACTTCAGACGTTTTAATATTAAGATGGCAGCCTTTTCCCGATGTCAAAGGTCAACGAAACTCCACAGGTCATTGTAGACTTATGCTAGCAACATGTGCAGCAAATTTAGTTAAAATCGCTTGAAAAATAGTTCATTTTTCCACGTGTAAAACGAGAAAATTGAAAACTCGCAGATTTTAGCACAAAATGGCCGCCAGACCATAGGTCGTGTTGCCATGAACTAATGATTTCAAAACTTTGCTTGGCTGTCCCAGACAAGGTGAAGTTGGATGTTGCAAGCAGATTGTAAAACAAAAATATCAGAATCCAAGTCAGCACTTTTTTGGGCGACAGTTTGTCGTTCACCACACCCCTCATTCCTTTATCGATCTTGTCTTATGTTTCATCATTTTGTTCAGCATGGAACATGTAGGAAAAAATCTTTCACTCTGAGATTTTTCCATGCGTGTTCTAATAGTCGGGAGAGATAAAAGACCAGGGGCCTCATTTATAAAACCTTGCGTAGGATTTGCGTCAGAAGTGGCGTACGGATGAAACATAGGACGTGCGTACGCAAAGAAATATTCGGATTTATAAAACCGTGCGCACGCACATCCTACGCATCCTTCCCTTAATAAATCACAACCAATTCTAAATGCTGCGCAGCTTTTGCGGCTTCATGACACGCCCATAGTTGCCCATAAATAGTCCGTGAAACGCCCACAAATGAATATTCATTGATAGCAAAACCATGGCAAACACAGAGAAAATTAAAAAAAAAACGTAACTTCACTCGATGTGAAGTAGAAGTTATCGTTGGCGAGGTGGAAAAAAGGAGAAAAATTATGTTTGGAGGGCACAGTGTGGGCATTACTTATGCCGAAAAAGCACGTGAGTGGCAAACAGTGACAGACGGACATCAAAGTCGGGGCAAAAAACGTCTGGCGCTGCATTGTCTGCCACGGGTGGGGGACAGGGGACACCGGAGCTGACCCCTCTTGATGAGAGAGTGGCGGCAATTATTGGGGAGTCCCTTTTACGTGGAGTAGTGACTGAGGCGGGGGGTGGGGGGTGTCGGGGGGGACACCGACGCACCTGATGCACCGGGTGACACACCCCCAAAAGCTCCAACAGGACGGCTCGAAGAAGTCGGAACCGGCTCATAAGCCACTCGTCCTGATGCGTTCACTCCCAATTTTTCCATTTGCCACATCTTCTAAGATCCAAGATCAGCCACTGTGCCTCATTACGCATTGTGATGGAGCATTTTATTTCCATCCATTTAATTGCATCTGACAAGCTACAGATGTCGGTAATAATCCACGTGGAAATGGGAAATTGTTCAGCGCAAATGTAATTTCTTGTTGCTTTCTGAATGGTTGAGACATACGCCATACATTGTTTTATTAAAAATCAAACAAACTAAAGGCATATGCATGAATACCATAATTCCATAGCTTACGAAGAAATGTTTTACTATGAAAACAACTTTCCCCAGTGGACAATTAATACGTCTGTCTGTCTGTCTGATTCCCACTCATCTGGCGGCGCGTGCACACGCAGCGGCTCTATCGGCTTTATTGTTTTTAAAAGAATGTATTTTTTAAGTCATTTATTTATTATTTTATATGCTGCTTGCACTTTGGGGTGAGAGGAAAGCAATTTCATCTGTGCTGAATGTCTTACGGATGCAGCATATTTGACAATAAAGCTGACTTTGACTTTGACTTTGACTATATCTGCTCCTCCAGACGGACACATTGACGAGAATATCAGTTTTGTACATTATTTCGTTCTGTTAACTATATTATTTATGAGGATGAATTGCACAACATGCCAATATTGCAGAACATATTTCACTTTTCTTTTTGCAAGTAAGTGTTCATTTGAATTTCTGTTGTAATTGTCGTTTGATTTTTTTTGTTTGTTTCACTGCTGATCGATCAAACAGGTGTTCATGTAGGCTGTTCATTGTGAGACTTGCTTTGTGAAGTCTTCATGTTATTTATGAGAGGCAGTGTTGTCATTTTCACTTTCACGTGTTTCTTCCATCTGCCGACGGTGTCGCCGTTTCTCATTTCACCCGTTTTTGTGCGTACGCCTGGGTCAGAGCTTGCGTGAAGGACCGCACATTTTCCCGTCAAGTTTGCTTTTTATAAATCTCAACTATTGCGTAGAGAGTGGCGTACGTCTTCTTTTGTGCGTACGCAACGTTTATAAATGAGGCCCCAGGATTCCGCCGGATAAAGTTACAGAAGGTTTATTCCCTAACAAAAGTTCTAAGACAGAATTAAAACATATCTGGGTCCTCATTTTAGAAGGCCTACAAAACGCAAGAAGTTACAGGCGTTTTACATGAAAGGCCTCAAGAGAGAAGACAATAAAATTGTGCTCTGCTGAAACTTTTAAAGATAAATTCTGAAGGTTCTCCTCCGTCGAATCTCCGCCCCGGAACACTCGCATTGGCTGATCGATGATCCGTCTCCTCCTTCAGCCAATCGTAGAGGGTCATCCTCCGTGACCAGTTCATCTCCTCAGGGAATGACTTCAAAGGGACACCTAGTGTTGCAGTGAACTCCGTCCCTTCCTGTCCACCACAAATCAGATTGACAGCAGGAAATCCATGGAGGCTCTGGGTCAAAGTTCAGTCTTTTGTTCTTCCTGAGAACTGGACACCCAGAGAGGTTCTCACAGATATAAAGAATGTGTGAGCTAGTGGAAATCGCAAAAGTTGCGATTCGCCACATGAAGCCATTCAAAATCTACAACTTCTAATACCAACATTTTGTCTACACTAGCTTGCCATTGACACCCGGGAAGTTTCAGGACGATTGCTAAAAATTTGTCAAATTTGGTACTGGAAAAACTTTTTGTACTACATCGCTTTTTTTTTTTTTTTCAAAATTCAAGATGGCAGCCTTTTCCCGATGTCAAAGGTCAACGAAACTCCACAGGTCATTGTAGACTTATGCTAGCAACGTGTGCATCAAATTTCGTAAAAATCGCTTGAAAAATAGTTCATTTTTCCACATGTGTAAAACGCGAAAATTGCAAAATCGCAGATTTTGGCACAAAATGGCCGCCAGACCACAGGTCTCGCTGCCATCACATAATGATTTAAAACTTTGTATGGCTGTCCCCGAAACGGTTATGTCGGTTTCGCAAGCACATTGTAAAAAAAAAATATCAGAATCCAAGTCAGCACTTTTTTGGCGACAGTTTGTCGTTCACCACACCCCCCATTCCTTTATCAATCTTGTCATATGTTTCATCATTTTGTTCAGCGTGGAACAGGAAACTGCAGATCTCATTTTCACGACATTCCAACAAAAATGTGTGAGGTAGTGGAAATCGCAAAAGTTGCGATTCGCCATGTGCACGCCATTCAAAATCCACAACTTCTAATATTTAACTAACTATTTTGTCTACACTTGCTTGCCATTGATGCCCGAGAAGTTTCAGGACGTCTGGTTAGCATACATTCTATGTATCTGGTACTAAAGGTGCTTTTTTTTAATTCAAGATGGCTGCCTCTTCTCAAGGTCAAAATTCAACATAATTCCTTTGGCGGTGCAGGACTTTTAGCTGGCGGCATGTCTATGCGATTTTGTGAAACTTGCACACACAAAAGTATTGATTTCTCCTATTGTCAAAAAACGCGAAAATTGCTAAATAACAGAGTTTTTCACATAATGGCCGCAAAGCGTTAGGTTATATGGAGATCCCATAATGATCTAAAAAAAAATTTTACGAGACAAAACGTGTGTTTTGTGTTTAAAAATCATTTGTAAGTCAAGTGTGAAAAAGGCATGTTTCTGACTTTTAGGACTTTTAAACTTACAATGTGACAACACTTTTGATCTACAAATGACAAAGCGAGATTTTGGGAGAGTTTTGTGCTAAATAAAAGTGTTAAAGCTTTTGGGACCCTTTTGTTTTTAAAAATCATTTTCTCAGTCACAAGTGCCAAAAGTGTGAAAAAAAGCATGTTACTAAAGGCCCGTACACACCGGGACGAATATTCGCCAGGCGTTATTCGCCAGCGTTATCGCCACGTCTTTTGTGTTCACACCCAGGCGATTTTCGCTGACGATGAGCCGACTGAACATGCAATTTCATTCCCTGACATTAGATGGCGCTGTACACAAGGTAGTCGCTTGTCACTCAGAAGAAGAGAGCCACTATTTACGCGCTTGTCAGAAGAACATGGTGAGTTTTATCGACTGGTACAAGAGCTGAAAATGTTTAATGAGCGTTTTCGGGGATATTTTAGAATGTCCGTCATTATTTCTTTGCGGCAGTGTAGCCGCTACTTGGCGTCTATCTTCTTTGCTGATATGTGTGCTCAGAAAGGCAGTGTTGTGTTTGAGCGCCCCCAAGTTGTGTTTTACTGTAACTTCAGAAGCTCCAGACACGTGAGCAAAAGCGCCATTCTCATTGGTTGAATAGATTTCGACGCGAGGCGTCAAAAAAAAAACGAACCCGAGGCGTTTTTTTTTTTATGCTTTGACGCGTGGCGTTTTTTCGCGTCGGTGTGCACACTCTCATTGGTGCCCTTTGTTTAGTCACGAGGCGAATTTCGCCGACGAAAATCACCGGCAAAATTCGTCCCGGTGTGTACGGCCTTGAATCTTTGGACTTTGAAATGAACATGCTTTTTAGATGCTTTTTGAACTTTTGACTCACAAAATGATTTTTAAGAACAAATCACTCCCAAATGCTTGTTTCCTCCTTTGTAGATCAAAACAAGTGTTATTATCGTCAGGTTGTAAGTTTAAAAGTCCAAAGATGCTTTTTGTCACTTTTAGAACTTTTGACGCACAGAATGATTTTTAAGCACAAAATGCTATCAAAAGCTCATTTTGCCATTTGCAGATCAAAACTAGTGTTATTCCTTGTCATATTGTGGGTTTAGATGTACAAACAGTTAGAAATATGCTTTTTAGATGCTTTTGAAACGTCTGGCTTACAAAATGATTTTAAGCACAAAAGTGCGCACTTTGTCATTCTTAGTTCAAAACAAGTGTTATTCATGGTCACATTGTAAATTTCAAAGTCCAACAAGTCAATAACATCCTTTTTTTCACACTTTTGGCACTTTAGATTCACAAAATGATTTTTTAAGATCAAAATGCTCCCAAAAGCTCATTTGGTCATTTGTAGACCAAAACAAGTTGTATTCATTGTCAGGTTGTAAGTTTAAAAGTCAAAACAGTCAGAAACATGCTTTTTTTTCCCCTTTTGCGCTTTTGACGCACAAAATGATTTTTAAGCACAAAATGCTACCAAAAGCTCATTTTGTCATTTGTAGATCAAAAGTATTGTTATTCCTTGTCATATTGTGGGTTTAGATGTCCAAACAGTTAGAAATATGCTTTTTAGACGCTTTTGAAACGTCTGGCTTACAAAATGATTTTAAGCACAAAAATGCACGCTTTGTCATTCTTAGTTCAAAACAATTGTTATTCATGGTCACATTGTAAGTTTCAAAGTCCAATGAGTCAGAAACATGCCTTTTTCACACTTTTGACACTTTAGATTCACAAAATGATTTTTAAGATCAAAATGCTCCCAAAAGCTCATTTAGTCATTTGTAGACCAAAAAAAGTTGTATTCATTGTCAGGTTGTAAGTTTAAAAGTCAAAACAGTCAGAAACATGCTTTTTTGACCCTTTTGCGCTTTTGACGCACAAAATGATTTTTAAGCACAAAATGCTACCAAAAGCTCATTTGGTCATTTGTTGATCAAAACTAGTGTTATTCCTTGTCATATTGTGGGTTTATATGTCCAAAATCTTAGAAACATGCTTTTTAGATGCTTTTGAAACGTCTGGCTTAAAAAATGATTTTAAGCACAAAAGTGCACGCTTTGTCATTCTTAGTTCAAAACAAGTGTTATTCATGGTCACATTGTACGTTTCAAAGTCCAACGAGTCAGAAACATGCTTTTTTCACACTTTTGGCACTTTAGATTCACAAAATGATTTTTAAGATCAAAATGCTCCCAAAAGCTCATTTGGTCATTTTTAGACCAAAACAAGTGTGATTCATTGTCACGTTGTAAGTTTAAATATCCAAACAGTCAGAAACATGCTTTTTAGATGCTTTTTAAACTTTTACACACACAATTATTTTTAAGCACAAAACGCTCCCAAAAGCTCACTTTGACATTTGTAGTTACGCATTGTCACATTTAAAAGTCCAAAAAGTCAGAAACAGGCTTTTTTCATATTTACAAAATGATTTTTAAGAACAAATCACACGTTATGTCCTGTACAAAAATTGATGGGCCAATTTTTGCTAATGCGACCGGAAAAAAAAGTCAAATTGCTGATACAAAACAAAAAAACGCGTGTTGGAGGGTATCCCAAAGAAGTTTTAAAATCAGATGGCCATACAATCTAATGCTTTGCGGCCATTATGTGGCAAACTCTGAGATTGGGCATTTTCGCGTTTTTTGACAATATGGGAAAACAACACTTTTGCTTGCGCGAGTTTCACGAAATCGCACAGTCATGCCGCCAGCTAAAAGTCCTCAACCGCCAAGGGAATTTTGTTGACATTTTACCTTGGGAAGAGGCAGCCATCTTGAATTAAAAAAAAAAAAAGCACCAGATCGTCCTATGTATTCTAATCAATCGTCTTGAAACTTCTCGATGGCAAGCTAGAAAATGAAAATAGAAAAATGAACTATTTTTTAAGCGATTTTTACTAAATTTGATGCACATGTTCCTAGCATGAGTCAACAATGACATCTGGATTTTTGTTGACCTTTGACTTCGGGAAAAGGCTGCCATTTTGAATTTTGAAGAAAAAAAAAGAAATGTACTACAAAACGTTTTTCCAATACCAAATTTGACAGATTTTTAGCCATCGTCCTGAAACTTCTCGGGCGTCAGTGGCAAGCTAGTGTAGACAAAATGTTGGTATTAGAAGTTGTAGATTTTAAATGGCTTCATGTGGCGAATCGCAACTTTTGTGATTTTCAGTAGCTTACACATTTTTTGTTGGAATGTCTTGAAAATGAGATATGCAGTTTCCTGTTCCACGCTGAACAAAATGATGAAACATATGACAAGATCGATAAAGAAATGGGGGGAGTGGTGAACAACAAACTGTCACCAAAAAAGTGCTGACTTGGATTCTGATATTTTTTTTTTACAATCTGCTTACGAAACCGACTTTACCTTGTTGGGGACAGCCAAACAAAGATTTTAAAATCATCATGTGATGGCAACACGACCTGTGGTCTGGCGGCCATTTTGTGCCAAAATCTGCAATTTTTAAATTTTCGAGTTTTACACATGTGGAAAAAAGAACTATTTTTCAAGCGATTTTTACGAAATTTGATGCACATGTTCCTAGCATAAGTCTGCAATGACATCTGGATTTTTGTTGACCTTTGACTTCGGGAAAAGGCTGCCATCTTGATTTTTGAAAAAAAAAAAAAAGCGATGTAGTACAAAAAGTTGTTCCATTACCAAATTTGACACATTTTTAGCAATCGTCCTGAAACTTCCCGGGCGTCAATGGCAAGCTAGTGTAGACAAAATGTTGGTATTAGAAGTTGTAGATTTTGAATGGTTTACACGTAGCGATTCGTAACTTTTGCAATTTCCACGAGCTTACACAGTTTTGTTGGAATGTCTTGAAAATGAGATATGCAGTTTCCTGTTCCACGCTGAGCAAAATGATGAAACATATGACAAGATCGATAAAGAAATGGGGGGAGTGGTGAACGACAACCTGTCACCAGAAAAAGTGCTGACTTGGATTCTGACATTTTTTTTATACAATCTGCTTACGAAACCGACTTTACCTTGTCGGGGCCAGCCAAACAAAGATTTTGAAATCATCATGTGATGGCAACACGACCTGTGGTCTGGCGGCCATTTTGTGCCAAAATCCGTGATTTTGCAATTTTCGCGTTTTACACATGTAGAAAAATGAACTATTTTTCAAGCGATTTGTACGAAATTTGATGCACATGTTGCTAGCATAAGTCTACAACGACCTCTGGATTTTTGTTGACCTTTGACTTTGTTTGGCTGTCCCCACAAGGTAAAGTCAGTTGGAACAACGTTGTACATTTCTTTTTTTTTTTAAGATGGCAGTCTTTTCCTGAAGTCAAAGTTCAACGAAACTCCACAGGTCATTGTAGACTTATGCTAGCAACATGTGCGTCAAATTTCGTTAAAATTCCTTGAAAAAAAGTTCTTTTTTCCACATGTGTAATACGCGAAAATTGAAAAATCGCAGATTTTGGCACAAAATGTCTGCCAGTCCATAGGTCGTGTTGCCATCACATGATGATTTTAAAATCTTTGCTTGGCTGTCCACGACAAGGTTAAGTCAGTTTCGTAAGCAGATTGTATAAAAAAAATATCAGAATCCAAGTCAACACTTTTTCTGGTGACAATTTGTCGTTCACCACTCCCCCCATTTCTTTATTGATCTTGTCATATGTTTCATCATTTTGTTCAGCGTGGAACAGGAAACTGCATATCTCATTTTCAAGACATTCCAACAAAAAATGTGTAAGCTATTGGAAATCGCAAAAGTTGCGATTCGCCACATGAAGCCATTCAAAATCTACAACTTCTAATACCAACATTTTGTCTACACTAGCTTGCCACTGATGCCCGAGAAGTTTCAGGACGATGGCTAAAAATGTGTCAAAATTGGTATTGGAACAACGTTTTGTAGTACATTTCTTTTTTTTTCTTCAAAATTTTCCCGAAGTCAAAGGTCAACAAAAATCCAGATGTCATTGTTGACTCATGCTAGGAACATGTGCATCAAATTTAGTAAAAATCGCTTAAAAAATAGTTCATTTTTCTATTTTCATTTTCTAGCTTGCCATTGACGCTCGAGAAGTTTCAAGACGATTGATTAGAATACATAGGACGATCTGGAGCTTTTTTTTAAATTCAAGATGGCTGCCTCTTCCCAAGGTAAAATGTCAACAAAATTCCCTTGGCGGTTGAGGACTTTTAGTTGGCGGCATGACAGTGCGATTTCGTGAAACTCGCGCAAGCAAAAGTGTTGTGCAAAAGTGGGATACCCTCAAACACGCGTTTTTTGGTTTTGTATCAGCAATTTGACTTTTTTTTCCGGTCGCATTGGCAAAAATAGGCCCATCATTTGTTGTACGAGACAAAGCGTGTGTTTTGTTCTTAAAAATCATTTTGTAAGTATGAAAAAAAGCATGTTTCTGACTTTTTGGACTTTTAAATGTGACAATGCGTAACTACAAATGTCAAAGTGAGCTTTTAGGAGCGTTTTTTGCATAAAAATATTTGTGTGAGTCAAAAGTTTAAAAAGCATCTAAAAAGCATGTTTCTGACTGTTTGGACATTTAAACTTACAACGTGACCATGAATAACACTTGTTTTGAACTAAGAATGACAAAGCGTGCACTTTTGTGCTTAAAATCATTTTGTAAGCCAAACGTTTCAAAAGCATCTAAAAAGCATATTTCTAACTGTTTGGACATCTAAACCCACAATATGATAAGGAATAACACTAGTTTTGATCTACAAATGACAAAACGAGCTTTTGGGAGTTATGTGTGCTTAAAAATAAATGTGTGAGTCAAAAGTTCAAAAAGCATCTAAAAAGCATATTTCTAACTGTTTGGACATCTAAACCCACAATATGACAAGAAATAACACTAGTTTTGATCTACAAATGACAAAATGAGGTTTTGGTAGCATTTTGTGGTTAAAAATCATGTTGTGCGTCAAAAGCGCAAAAGGGTCAAAAAAGCATGTTTCTGACTGTTTTGACTTTTAAACTTACAACCTGACAATGAATACAACTTGCTTTGGTCTAAAAATGACCAAATGAGCTTTTGGGAGCATTTTGATCTTAAAAATCATTTTGTGAATCTAAAGTGCCAAAAGTGTGAAAAAAGCATGTTTCTAACTCGTTGGACTTTGAAACTTACAATGTGACCATGAATAACACTTGTTTTGAACTAAGAATGACAAAGCGTGCACTTTTGTGCTTAAAATCATTTTGTAAGCCAAACGTTTCAAAAGCATCTAAAAAGCATATTTCTAACTGTTTGGACATCTAAACCCACAATATGACAAGGAATAACACTAGTTTTGATCTTCAAATGACAAAATGAGCTTTTAATAGCATTTTGTGCTTAAAAATCATTTTGTGCGTCAAAAGCGCAAAAGGGTCAAAAAAGCATGTTTCTGACAGTTTTGACTTTTAAACTTACAACCTGACAATGAATACAACTTGCTTTGGTCTAAAAATGACCAAATGAGCTTTTGGGAGCATTTTGATCTTAAAAATCATTTTGTGAATCTAAAGTGCCAAAAGTGTGAAAAAAGCATGTTTCTGACTCGTTGGACTTTGAAACTTACAACCTGACGATGAATAACACTTGTTTTGAACTAAGAATGACAAAGCGTGCACTTTTGTGCTTAAAATCATTTTGTAAGCCAAACGTTTCAAAAGCATCTGAAAAGCATATTTCTAACTGTTTGGACATCTAAACCCACAATATGACAAGGAATAACAATAGTTTTGATCTTCAAATGACAAAATGAGCTTTTGGGAGTCATTTGTGCTTAAAAATAATTGTGTGAGTCAAAAGTTCAAAAAGCATCTAAAAAGCATATTTCTAACTGTTTGGACATCTAAACCCACAATATGACAAGGAATAACACTAGTTTTGATCTACAAATGACAAAATGAGCTTTTGGTAACATTTTGTGGTTAAAAATCATTTTGTGCGTCAAAAGCGCAAAAGGGTCAAAAAAGCATGTGTCTGACTGTTTTGACTTTTAAACTTATAACATGACGATGAATACAACTTGCTTTGGTCTAAAAATGACCAAATGAGCTTTTGGGAGCATTTTGATCTTAAAAATCATTTTGTGAATCTAAAGTGCCAAAAGTGTGAAAAAAGCATGTTTCTGACTCGTTGGACTTTGAAACTTACAATTTGACCATGAATAACACTTGTTTTGAACTAATTATGACAAAGCGTGCACTTTTGTGCTTAAAATCATTTTGTAAGCCAAACGTTTCAAAAGCATCTAAAAAGCATATTTCTAACTGTTTGGACATTAAAACTTACAACCTGACAATAAATAACACTTGTTTTGGTCTACAAATGACAAAATGAGCTTTTGGTAGCATTTTGTGCTTAAAAATCATTTTGTGCGTCAAAAGCGCAAAAGGGTCAAAAAAATATGTTTCTGACTGTTTTGACTTTTAAACTTATAACCTGACAATGAATACAACTTGTTTTGGTCTACAAATGACCAAATGAGCTTTTGGGAGCATTTTGATCTTAAAAATCATTTTGTGAATCTAAAGTGCCAAAAGTGTGAAAAAAGCATGTTTCTGACTCATTGGACTTTGAAACTTACAATGTGACCATGAATAAAACTTGTTTTGAACTAAGAATGACAAAGCGTGCACTTTTGTGCTTAAAATCATTTTGTAAGCCAAACGTTTCAAAAGCATCTAAAAAGAATATTTCAAACTGTTTGGACATCTAATCCCACAATATGACAAGGAATAACACTAGTTTTGATCTACAAATGACCAAATGAGCTTTTGGGAACATTTTGATCCTAAAAATCATTTTGTGAATCTAAAGTGCCAAAAGTGTGAAAAAAGCATGTTTCTGACTCGTTGGACTTTGAAACTTACAATGTGACCATGAATAACACTTGTTTTGAACTAAGAATGACAAAGCGTGCACTTTTGTGCTTAAAATCATTTTGTAAGCCAAACGTTTCAAAAGCATCTAAAAAGCATATTTCTAACTGTTTGGACATCTAAACCCACTATATGACAATGAATACAACTTGTTTTGATCTACAAATGACAAAATGAGCTTTTGGGAGCATTTTGATCTTAAAAATAATTTTGTGAATGTAAAGTGCTAAAAGTGTGAAAAAAAGCATGTTTCTGACTCGTTGGACTTTGAAACTTACAATGTGACCATGAATAACACTTGTTTTGAACTAAGAATGACAAAACGTGCACTTTTGTGCTTAAAATCATTTTGTAAGCCAAACGTTTCAAAAGCATCTAAAAAGCATATTTCTAACTGTTTGGACATCTAAACCCACTATATGACAATGAATACAACTTGTTTTGATCTACAAATGACAAAATGAGCTTTTGGTAGCATTTTGTGCTTAAAAATCATTCTTGTGCGTCAAAAGTTCTAAAAGTGACAAAAAGCATCTTTGGACTTTTAAACTTACAACCTGACGATGAATAACACTTGTTTTGATCTACAAAGGAGACAAGCATTTGGGAGTGACTTGTACTTAAAAATCATTTTGTGAGTCAAAAGTTCAAAAAGCATCTAAAAAGCATATTTCTAACTGTTTGGACATCTAAACCCACAATATGACAAGGAATAACACTAGTTTTGATCTACAAATGACAAAATGAGCTTTTGGTAACATTTTGTGGTTAAAAATCATTTTGTGCGTCAAAAGCGCAAAAGGGTCAAAAAAGCATGTTTCTGACTGTTTTGACTTTTAAACTTATAACATGACGATGAATACAACTTGCTTTGGTCTAAAAATGACCAAATGAGCTTTTGGGAGCATTTTGATCTTAAAAATCATTTTGTGAATCTAAAGTGCCAAAAGTGTGAAAAAAGCATGTTTCTGACTCGTTGGACTTTGAAACTTACAATTTGACCATGAATAACACTTGTTTTGAACTAATTATGACAAAGCGTGCACTTTTGTGCTTAAAATCATTTTGTAAGCCAAACGTTTCAAAAGCATCTAAAAAGCATATTTCTAACTGTTTGGACATTAAAACTTACAACCTGACAATAAATAACACTTGTTTTGGTCTACAAATGACAAAATGAGCTTTTGGTAGCATTTTGTGCTTAAAAATCATTTTGTGCGTCAAAAGCGCAAAAGGGTCAAAAAAATATGTTTCTGACTGTTTTGACTTTTAAACTTATAACCTGACAATGAATACAACTTGTTTTGGTCTACAAATGACATAATAAGCTTTTGGGAGCATTTTGATCTTAAAAATCATTTTGTGAATCTAAAGTGCCAAAAGTGTGAAAAAAGCATGTTTCTGACTCATTGGACTTTGAAACTTACAATGTGACCATGAATAAAACTTGTTTTGAACTAAGAATGACAAAGCGTGCACTTTTGTGCTTAAAATCATTTTGTAAGCCAAACGTTTCAAAAGCATCTAAAAAGAATATTTCAAACTGTTTGGACATCTAATCCCACAATATGACAAGGAATAACACTAGTTTTGATCTACAAATGACAAAATGAGCTTTTGGGAGTTATGTGTGCTTAAAAATAATTGTGTGAGTCAAAAGTTCAAAAAGCATCTAAAAAGCATATTTCTAACTGTTTGGACATCTAAACCCACAATATGACAAGGAATAACACTAGTTTTGATCTACAAATGACAAAATGAGCTTTTAGTAGCATTTTGTGCTTAAAAATCAGTTTGTGCGTCAAAAGTGCAAAAGGGTCCAAAAAGCATGTTTCTGACAGTTTTGACTTTTAAACTTACAACCTGACAATGAATACAACTTGTTTTGGTCTACAAATGACATAATAAGCTTTTGGGAGCATTTTGATCTTAAAAATCATTTTGTGAATCTAAAGTGCCAAAAGTGTGAAAAAAGCATGTTTCTGACTCATTGGACTTTGAAACTTACAATGTGACCATGAATAAAACTTGTTTTGAACTAAGAATGACAAAGCGTGCACTTTTGTGCTTAAAATCATTTTGTAAGCCAAACGTTTCAAAAGCATCTAAAAAGAATATTTCAAACTGTTTGGACATCTAATCCCACAATATGACAAGGAATAACACTAGTTTTGATCTACAAATGACCAAATGAGCTTTTGGGAGCATTTTGATCCTAAAAATCATTTTGTGAATCTAAAGTGCCAAAAGTGTGAAAAAAGCATGTTTCTGACTCGTTGGACTTTGAAACTTACAATGTGACCATGAATAACACTTGTTTTGAACTAAGAATGACAAAGCGTGCACTTTTGTGCTTAAAATCATTTTGTAAGCCAAACGTTTCAAAAGCATCTAAAAAGCATATTTCTAACTGTTTGGACATCTAAACCCACTATATGACAAGGAATAACACTAGTTTTGATCTACAAATGACAAAATGAGCTTTTGGTAGCATTTTGTGCTTAAAAATCATTCTGTGCGTCAAAAGTTCTAAAAGTGACAAAAAGCATCTTTGGACTTTTAAACTTAAAACCTGACGATAATAACACTTGTTTTGATCTACAAAGGAGGAAACAAGCATTTGGGAGTGATTTGTTCTTAAAAATCATTTTGTGAGTCAAAAGTTCAAAAAGCATCTAAAAAGCATGTTCATTTCAAAGTCCAAAGAGTCAGTAACATGCTTTTTTTCACACTTTTGGCACTTGTGACAAAGCAAAAGGGTCCCAAAAGCTTTAACACTTTTATTTAGCACTAAACTCTCCCAAAATCTCGCTTTGTCATTTGTAGATCAAAACAAGTGTTGTCACATTGTAAGTTTAAAAGTCCAAAAAGTCAGAAACATGCCTTTTTCACACTTGACTTACAAATGATTTTTAAACACAAAACACACTTTTTGTCTCATAAATTTTTTTTTAAAATCATTATGGGATCTCCATACAACCTAACGCTTTGCGGCCATTATGTGAAAAAACTCTGCTATTTAGCAATTTTCGCGTTTTTTGACAATAAGAGAAATCAATACTTTTGTGTGTGCTAGTTTCACGAAATCGCACAGACATGCCGCCAGCTAAAAGTCCTGCACCGCCAAAGGAATTATGTTGAATTTTGACCTTGAGAAAAGGCAGCCATCTTGAATTTAAAAAAAGCACCTTTAGGACCAGATACATAGAATGTATGCTAATCAGACGTCCTGAAACTTCTCGGGCATCAATGGCAAGCAAGTGTAGAAAAAATAGTTAAATATTAGAAGTTGTAGATTTTGAATGGCGTGCACATGGCGAATCGCAACTTTTGCGATTTCCACTACACATTTTTGTTGGAATGTCGTGAAAATGAGATCTGCAGTTTCCTGTTCCATGCTGAACAAAATGATGAAACATATGACAAGATCGATAAAGGAATGAGGGATGTGGTGAACGACAAACTGTCGCCCAAAAAAGTGCTGACTTGGATTCTGATATTTTTGTTTTACAATCTGCTTGCAAAATCCGACTTCACAATGTCTGGGACAGCCAAGCAAAGTTTTGAAATCATTAGTTCATGGCAACACGACCTATGGTCTGGCGGCCATTTTGTGCTAAAATCTGCGATTTTTCAATTTTCGCGTTTTACACGTGGAAAAATGAACAATTCTTCAAGCGATTTTTACGAAATTTGATGCACATGTTGCTAGCATAAGTCTACAATGACCTGTGGAGTTTCGTTTGACTTCGGGAAAAGGCTGACAAATAAATCCAAACAATCAGTCAATTCTCAAACACGCAGTCAATTTACAAAGTCGGTGACCGCTGAAAGTCTGTGGTTCAGGTGTCTGATATGAAGCCAGAATTGTCAGGAACAAAGATTCAGATCATCTGCGGATACTTGAAACTTGGCACTTGAACAAAAAGTTGTTCCAGTACCGAATTTGACAATTTTTTAGCAATCGTCCCGAGACTTCTTTGGCAATGAAAAACACCTGTTACGGACATATAAGTAACGTGGGTGTGGTAATCATTAAATCTCTGTTGCTAAGGACATCAAAATGTTTACTTTTTCCAATTTGTCTGAAACTTACGTTGATCTGTTCGTCATCCCGAGGCGGAAAAAAAATATAAGATCAACTGCTGAGGACTGTAATATTGATGAGTCAGGACGACCTCCGATGTTGAACAGGCTTTTAATTATAATACAGACTCGCCATTAACCTTGTACTTCAGCCACATGTACAACACTGCCTCCTAGTGTGTATCTCGCGATAACTAACAACTCGCATACGTCACATCCCCCTTTTTAACAAGTTAGGAAACAACTAAAACATTGGCATTATACTAAAAAATATAACATCCCAACACATAACAACATTTCCTTATAATGCAAAGTAACTGAGATTACTCTCTGTATCTAGCAGGTAATCTCACTTGTCTACCAGATCTGGTTCTGTAAAAGATGGATTGGTTAGGAGTCTCATTATCATGAGCATCAACAGTCTGTGTGTTGTCATTGTCATTGGGTTGCTCATTATGTTGACTCTCATCATTGTTGTTGTTTTCCTCATTCATACTCTGTCCCTCTGTTGATGGAAAGGTTTTCTCCTCCGTTTTCCTCAGGTGTTTCCTGTTTCTTCTGTAAAGTCTTCCATCAGGCGTACGAACCACAAATGAACGTGGTTGCTCATGCTTGTGGAGAACCACTGCAGGCTGCCATGTTGTTCCTCTCTGCATCCTAACATTCTCTCCTGAATGCAAGTCTGGAAGATTTCTTGTCTGTCTGTCGAAGTAAAGCTTTTGCTTCTCCTGTCGTCGTCTAGGTGTTTCTGTGCTTGAGCTGATCCCTTTGGAGTGAGTAGAGAAGTGGAAGTTGGTAACTTTCCTTTGAGTCTTCGTCCCATTAGCAACTGCGCTGGGGATAAGCCTACACTTTCCAGTGGTGTATTGCGAAACTCCAGGAGTGAAATATAGGGATCTCCTTTTCCATTTTCTGATTTCTTGAGCAGATTTTTGATTGTTTGTACTGTTCGTTCTGACTGACTATTGGACTGGGCATGTGTGGGACTAGATGTGACATGCCTGAATTCCCAGCTTTCAGCAAAGTCCTTGAACTCAGCACTGTCATACTGAGGTCCATTATCTGAAATCACAACATCAGGTATCCCGTGTCTGGCAAATATTGATTTCAGAGCCACTATGACACTGTGACTGGTAGTGTCTTTCAGTTTCATGATCTCTGGAAATTTGGAAAAGTAGTCCACACATAACACAAACTCTGCTCCTTTGTAGTGAAATAAGTCTGTGCCTACTTTCTCCCATGGTCTGTCTGGTACTGGGTGTGATAGTAATGGTTCTCTTGGATTACTGTTCTTGTTCTCATTACAGACTGCACACTTTGACACTGTCTCTTCAATGTGTTTGGACATGTTTGGCCAATATAAAATGTCTCTGGCTCTTTCTTTACACTTGACCATTCCCATGTGTGATTCGTGAATTTTTTCAAGCATTTCTTGTCTCAACCTTTGTGGTACTATGAGCTTTGATCCCTTGAAGATCACATACACAGCTGGACAGCTGTG
>CM043723.1:1083970-1536470 GCA_023969325.1 Oryzias curvinotus
GCATTGCACAAACCAAAGGGCATCCGGTTGAACTCAAATAGCCCAAATGGTGTGCAGAAAGCAGTCTTTGGGCGATCTCTTCTATTTCACCACACTGGTTATAGCCGCTAGCCAGGTCGAGCCGTGGAAAAACCATTTGCCCCACAAAGGGCATCCAAAGACTCCTCAATGCAGGGAAGAGGGAGGCATCTTTCCTAGTCTTGCGATTAAGCTGCCGATAATCGAGCACATTGGAGGAACAATCCTTCTTTCGCACCAGCACAATAGGGAGGCATAGGGGTACACTTTCCCTGAAACTGACTACCCAACAGCGTCTCAAGTGGCTTCACTGCCTCATAATAGAGGGGGCAACCGCCTATATCGCTGCCTAACAGGTTGTTTCATCGAGCAAAGGGATGTCATGTGAAATCAGGTTAGTACAGCACAGGTCAATTTCAGATGCAGAGAAAACTGACTCATGCCTTGACAGAAATGTCCTTACTTGTTCTGTTCAGTCTCCGTTAGCTCAGACAGAGCAATGTTTCTAGCTGTTGGCCAACGGCTAACACATTGACCCTCGGTGGACCTTGATTGAGGCTGTAACCCCAGACTCCTCTGGAATCTCACAAATCCCTGAAGGGAGCCCTTGAACTGTGGCTTGGAAGATTACCCACAATGCTGCGGGGGTAACAGTTTGTTCTGTGAGCGCTACATTCACAATTGGAATAAAGACATGCCATTCTCTACACGACCAAACAAGGTGAAACCAAGAGGCCATTCGGTAACGGGCTACTAGCTGGCTCCAACAGAACGATGAGACATTGCCAAAGTGTGGTGCGCAAGGGCTGCTACCAACTTAACTGTACCTCCCGGTATTAGAATAGGTCTGCGGCTCTGACCTTGGCCTGGCCGTTTCTGACTGATGACACCGGGATTGATGACAATGCTGTAGCGCGCTTTGCCCATGGAGGTGAAGCATGCACTAGGGGTGGAAGATCAAACAAAGAAGGCCCATGCTGACCAATAGCACATCATAAGCACTGATTGTTACGTTCATCCCTAGAACACCAGGCAACCAGGACGCTGGCCCGGGGGATCTGACCACTAGACCACCTCGCTGAGGAATTACTTTTCCCAGACCTCAACCGTGAACTCTGCGTAGCCTGCGTAGGGAATATCCAACCCATTGGCCGCACGTAGGTGCAACCAATGACAGTGCTGAAGGTCATCCTTAAAATGCTCTAGGAAAAAGCTCTCCACCATTGTGGACACCATTGAACCTGTGTCTAACAGACAGTTCACAATTACCCCTCCAACTCTAACAGCTACCTTAGGGCACTGTGCAACAAGGGAGGTCAAGTTAGGGTCAACTGAATTCTCACTCTTAGAGCCAGTAAGGTCCCCTTCCAACGTGGGGTCAGCATGCTGGAGGGAAACTAGTTTCCCACAACCTGGGAATTGACCACATCCGCCTGTTGGGGGGATAGGGTAGAAGGGCTCCGAGTGTCGAACACGTTCATTGTCACATTCTTTTGCATAATGACCCACTTGCTGGCATCGCCTACAAATGATGTCTGCACGGTTTGGCCGAGTTTGCCGCGGTGCTCTCTGTAATGTAGCCACAGCATCAGTCAGTTTATTAATCTGCTCTTGTTGCTTTAAAATTAGAGCACGCAACTCCACCAGTTCAGGGCTAGTAACACACAACTGAGGGAGGAGGGGCGCCAGGCTTCACATTTGAACCTTGCATAGCAAAAATAGAAGGGACTGGATAAAGGCCACCAAGACGATCTCCCCTGTCTACCTTCAGTTCCCACTGAATTGCTGTAGTCCGTGCCTCCCACATAGACATTTGCGGGGTTAAACGCACCAGCCTTTTTAACTCCCTCGAAGGTCTGAATCCAGGACATGTTCAATAAACTGGTCGCGCAAGAGTTTGTCTGATTGAGGCACAGACTCAGGGGAGGTGCTTAATCTTGTCCATGACGAGAGCAGGGCATGAGAATACTCTTGAAGGGACTCACCCTCCTGTTGTGTTCTGGAGAAAAATCTCTCCTGCAAGGCTACATAAGAACTTGAACACCCATACAGCTCCTTCAGAATATTAATAATCTTTTCTGGGTCTTCCCTCTCACATCTCGGCCTATATCGTATCTCCTCTTTAGCCTCACCATCTAAATGGTCAAAGATGAAAAACGCTTTATCAAGAGCACCTAGGCGTCTAGCACGTACACAAGCATCAACTTCCTCCACCCAGTCATCAATACCCACCCCCACACGCCCCGGAACACCGAGACACTTTCGCTCCCTAGGGAGGTACATCAATCTGTCCAACAAAAGCCGGGCTTGGTGGGTCCACAAAGTCTCTGGGAATTAGCCCGGACGGCTGAAGCTTTGCTGCTGTAGCAGGCGATCCATTGGCCTCCTGAAGCTGGCGAACCTGGTCTCTTAACTGCTCCACTTCATCTGCCATTGCTGTGAGGAAGTCTCTCTGAAGTGCTGGGCTGGCAATGTAGCACCCTTGTTATTCAAGTCCCACGGTGTGCCCACTGCTGTTTTGCTTTTAAAGAACAAACAAACTAAAAAGATATTTAAAAAAAACAAACCAAAAATCCAGATCCAAGTCTTAAATTCAGTAGAGGAGTCCGATCCTGCCGACAACGCCACTTTGTGACCGAACGCCCTCTTACATTTGCACCCCAAATGGAGACTGGATTTGATAGAGGTTAAAAACATGCAATTTATTAAAAACTTGACACAGGTTCCAT
Organism: Oryzias curvinotus; assembly: GCA_023969325.1. Taxonomy (NCBI): domain Eukaryota; kingdom Metazoa; phylum Chordata; class Actinopteri; order Beloniformes; family Adrianichthyidae; genus Oryzias; species Oryzias curvinotus. The sequence goes on from CM043723.1 coordinate 1,086,718, forward strand.
AAAAGAGAAAGTTAAAATAGACTCGGACAGTTGGACCGCACTCCAACACTGCATGAGGGCGGCTGCCTCCAAGATCGCCTCAGCCCCACTGCACTGGCGGGTAGCCACCAGGGAGATCTCTGATCCAACTTTCACCAGGAGTACCTGCTCAGGCCCAAATACACACAAAAACACACCACAACCCAAACAGTGATTAAAAGAAAATACAAAACAGAAGAGGTGCACCTGAGCAGGTCACCACCAATTTATGGGCTGACAACAGGGGGGTTCCCCGTACACAATACTATATATGGCACCCACCAGCTACCATAAGGATAAGGAGGAGGCAGTCACCTTCAGCCAGGTCCAGACACCAAGATACTAAAAATGAGCACAAAACAGTTTAAAAATGGATAAAAGCAAGGGTGTCAAGCTTGATTAAAACATTAAAAACAATGACTAAAAACACTACAAGCAAAACAGCAGTGGCAGCTCTGCTGGAGAAAGAAAAATAAGTTAGTTCTCCCTGGGACAAACACATGTTTACAAACCCTTATGTTACCTCTCATGCCCCAGTGTCAGAACTCATGCCACCACCTGTTAATATAAATAGAATGTAAAATGTTGCAAACTCAAATGCTTAAAAGCTTTAGTAAAAAGGGTCTACATGTCAAGATCACTCACCAAGGCCAAACCAGGAAGCCAGCATCTAGTTGGAACTCCCACAGCTGCTATTTATCAGCCTCATGAGCCAATCACAGCTCAAAAGGCAGGTGCTGGCCATGAATGGTCATCTATGGAACACCATGAGGGACAAACTACCACCCACAGCCCTGTCTGTCACAATATGTTTCATCATTTTGTTTTATTCAAAATCTACAACTTCTAATACTAACATTTTGTTGAAATCATGTTGAAAAATGTTTTCCAATTGTTTTAATTTTGTGTTTAAACTTTTTTTTACTTTATTGCATTTTTAAAAGACTTTGAATAACATTTATTTTATTGAAATATGAAATAGAAAAGTAAAAGACAAACACAATCACGTACACACTCAGAACTGCTATTTTGCCTAGATGTTCACCTCCAGATGTTCACGTCAAAGCCATTGACGACCGAGAAGTTTCAGGACGATTGCTAAAAATTTGTCAAATTTGGTACTGGAAAAACTTTTTTTTCTACATTGCTTTTTTTTTTCCAAAATCCAAGATGGCAGCTTTTTCCCGAAGTCAAAGGTCAACGAAACTCCAGAGGTCATTGTAGACTTATAATAGCAACATGTGTGTCAAATTTTGTAAAAATCGCTTGAAAAATAGTTCATTTTTCCACATGTGTAAAACGCGAAAATTGAAAAATCGCAGATTTTAGCACAAAATGGCCACCAGACCATAGGTCGTGTTGCCATCACGTAATGATTTCAAAACTTTGCTTGGCTGTCCCTGACAAGGTGAAGTCGGATTCGCAAGCAGATTGTAAAACAAAAATATCAGAATCCAAGTCAACACTTTTTTGGGCGACAGTTTGTCGTTCACCACACCCCTCATTCCTTTATCGATCTTGTCATATGTTTCATCATTTTGTTCAGCATGGAACAGGAAACTGCATATCTCATATTCAAGACATTCCAACAAAAAATGTGTAAGCTACTGGAAATCGCAAAAGTTGCGATTCGCCACATGAAGCCATTCAAAATCTACAATTTCTAATACCAATATTTTGTGTACACTAGCTTGCCATTGACGCCCGGGAAGTTTCAGGACGATTGCTAAAAATGTGTCAAATTTGGTACTGGAAAAACTTTTTGTACTACATTGCTTTTTTTTTTTTTTCAAAATTCGCACATGATTGTTATACAAATGTTACAGTGTTTTTATTTTTGAGGTTCATATTTTGTTCAGGACGTTGACAGCTCTGGGAAAAAAAAAAAGTTTTTTAGTCTACTGGTGTGTGCCTTGTGTGATCTGTACCGCCGGCCTGATGGTAGCAGTTGAAACAGGTGGTGGTTGGGGTGGGGGGAGTCCTTGATAATTTGTTTGGCTCTGCTCGTGTAGCGAGAGCTGGCGATGTCCTCTAGGCTGGGCAGGGGGGAGCCAATGATTTTCTGGGCAGAGTTGATCACCCTCTGCAGCGCTTTCCTGACTGCAGCCGAGCCTCCTGCATACCAGGCTGTGATGCAGTACGTCAGGATGCTCTCTATGGTGGCTCTGTAGAAGGTCACCAGCAGCTTCTTGTCCAGGTTGTTCCTCCTGAGTATTCGCTGCTGGGCCTTCCCTACTGCCACTGTGGTGTTTTCAGTCCAGGACAGGTCCTCAGTGATCTTCACACCCAGGTAGTGGATAGAGTAGACCCTCTCCGTGCTGACCCCATTTATGTACAGTAGGGGCGGGTCCACTCTCCCCTTTCTGAAGTCCAGGATTACGTCTTTAGTCTTTGTGGTGTTCAGATGGAGGTTGTTTCCTGAACACCACTTTCCCAGTCTGCTGACCTCATCCCTGTAGTGGGACTCATCTTCCCCTGAGATAACCCTGACCACAATGGTGTTGTCAGCAAATTTGATGATGGAGTTGCTCGGGTTGGTCGCGGTGCAGTGTGTAGAGCGTGAAGAGGAGTGGGCTCAGTACACATCCTTATGGTGATCCGGTGCTGAGGGTTATTGTAGAGGAGTGGTGGGGTCCGAGTCTGACAGACTGTGGGCACTCTGAAAGAAAGTCTTCAATCCATGTGCAGATAGGGGGAGAAAGGCCCAGGTGTAGCAGTTTCTCTGTCGGGATGTCTGGGATGATGTTGTTGAAGGCTGAGCTGAAATCCAAAAAGAGCAGCCTTACGTAGTTCCTTGGGTGGTCTAGGTGGCTCAGGGCAGAGTGTAGTGTGGTGGGTATGGTGTCATCTGTAGAGCGGTTTGGTTTATATGCAAACTGGAGCGGGTCTAGAGTGGGTGGAATGCTAGCTTTGATGTGTTTTGATACAAACCTTTGAAAACACTTCATGACTACTGGCGTGAGGGCAACTGGCCTGTATTTATTGAGACTGTCCGCTACTGGCTTTTTGGGAACCAGAATTACGGTGGAGATTTTGAGGCAGGCTGGGATGCTGCATTGTTCCAAGGACTGGTTGAATATTTTGGTAAAGACCTCTGCTAATTGGAGCATGCACTCAGTATCTTGCCCGGTACTCCGTTGGGGCCTGTTGCCTTCCTGGGGTTGGTTGACTTAAGCACACGTCGTAGCTCAAGTTCCTGAAGTACTACTGTGCCGCTGGTATGGGGTGGTGATGCCTGTGGTGTGTCCACTGGGACCCTCTGCATGTCAAACCTGGCAAAAAAGTGGTTTAGCTCTCCTGCCAGAAAGGCATTCACTCCAGTGGCCACTGCATTGCTGCTCCTTTGTCTTGTGATGTGGTTTATTCCCTGCCACATCTTCCTGGGGTTGCTGTCAGTGAAGTGGTCCTGGATCTTCTTTTTGTAGGCCATCTTGGCCTCCTTAATGCCTCTTTTTAGGCCGGATCTGGCTGCGCTATACTGGAGCCAGTCTCTGTCCCTTGATCTGACGGCAGTGTTCCGTTTCATTAAGAGGAATTTCACTTCACTGGTCATCCATGGTTTCTGGTTATGGAATATTCTGATCCTTTTTTCCACGGTCACATTGCTTATGCAGTTGTTTATGTTGGAAAGGTTTTGATGTTACGGGTTACGCGCAGGGCGCGTGGCGTGCCTCTCTGCGGATACAACTATCTTCAAATTACTTAAAAAGTTGATTTTCTCCAAAAAGAGAGCTGACCATGCCCCCTAGGAAAACCCAGGAATACGAAGACCTCAAAAAGACTCTTGATGATATTCAAGATACGCTGAAAAGCTTTATGGATCAGGTGTCGGCTAAGTTAACGCCACTTTGGGAAATGATGGAAGAGTTCCGAAGATTTCGGGCTCAAAACGAGCAACGAGAAAACCGGGTCGGCATTCTGGAGAAAAGACTGGACAATGTGGAACAGCAAGTAAGGATGAATAATGTCATTCTCACTGGAGTACCTATCAAGCCTCGAGCGAAGCTGACAGCAGGAGTAAGCACTGCTAATGCTAGCGTAGCTAGCAGTGAACCGGCGAGCAGTGGAGAGACTCTGGAACAGCAAATACATTCATTTCTCACATCTAAAGGGATTTCCCTGGATCTCAATACCATCGAGACCTGCCACCTGTTCCCCAGGAGAAAGGAGACAGATAAACCAGTGCTCCTCATCAGGTTTGTGAATCAAAAACACAAGCTAGCTCTGATGAATCAACGTAAAAATCTCAAAGGATCGGCTGCTTATCTGAACGATCATCTGACCAGAAGGAATGCTGAAATCTCAAAACATGCACGGCTTCTCAGGAAGCAGAAGAAGATTGAGAACACTTTGGTTAAAGGCTGCAGGATTTATGTCAAACCACTCAGTCCACCGGACCGGTCCAAGGTTCTAGTTGTGAACACCATGAAGGATTTTAAGGAAGTGCTTGTTTACGGTTGTCTGAAACAACATGGAGTAATAAACCAAAGAGCCAAATAATTTCAAGAAATATGACACCTGGATTCCTCACTTTCTCCATCGTCTGACGTCACCTGAATTAACAGCAGAGCTCTGACCTGCAGACAAATTGACCTCAACTTTCACCGCAGCTGATATCAGCTGAAGAAGGATATTGACCTGAATCTAATGTCTGCAGACATAACATCGAAGAGGACTAGAAACTGTTTGAACCCAGAAGATCAGCTGTTATTCAGCAGAAGAAGAAATGTCAACCTTGGAAAATTGACAGATTATGGACCCTTTTATTTTTCCCTTACAGCATTACTTTAATATATATTAAAAAAAAGAAAAAATATATATATATATAAATATATAGAGATAAGATAGTATATATATATAGATATATATATAGATATATATATTATATATATATATATATTATAAAGTATATATATAAAGTATATATATATATATATATATAAAGTATATATATATATATAAAGTATCTAATATATTATATATATATATATATATATATATAATATATAAAGTATAGTATATATATAAAGTATATATACTAAGTAAAACAATGATTAATCACTTATTGAAAATGGTTAAATTGATCAATGTTTAATGATATTACTTCACTTGCTCCAAAAAGTGATAAATTGATTCAAAAATCTTTCTTAATGTAGCATAATTTTGCACATGTTTTTAACTTTTGATACTTGATGAAATTTTGCTATGAAAATTCCTGAAAAAGTGTTATCTCTATTTTACTGATATAGTATTATGTTATAATCATATGAATGACTTTTATAAGTAACATAATCTGCATATATTTTAGATGACTGATCTGCATTTGTCATGTTGATTTCTAAAATAGTTATTTTTACATAATAATTAAGTAATTCATCTTTGTCATGTGCTTTATCGATACATTATGATTTTTAATTCTGTTTGATAAAAACTGGGAACCGAATATTGATAAATCATGTAATAAAATGGTTATAGTATAACGGGGTGGGATTACATAAATTCGCTTCCTTCCACTCCCTTTCAAGCAATATTTATTAATATGTCTAATTATCCTAAGTTTGATTAGTTACTGTATGAATGTACAACTGATCATTTTATTGCTTTTGTGTATTATTTCTACTTAACTGCTTGAAATAAACCATTTCAAATCAAATCTAATCAAAAATGTTTGAACTGTATTACAGAAGAAGGAGCCAAAACCAGATTTATGAACACAGCTGAAGATAAAGCTGTCAATAACAGAGTCAAGAGCTTAGTAAAAGTAGGATAAAACTGTCATCAGAAACCAGATGTGAGTTGTCAGGACTCAGGCTTTTGTCTCCTCTTCTGACCACCAGAGGGACCCATCCCCTGAATATTGACTCAACTTTCATCTTCACTACATCTCCCATCAGCCTGTCTTGACTTTGATCTGCTTAGCCCACCAAGTTTGTTTGCCGTTTTGCTATTTAGCTCCTTGGCCTCAATCTTTAACCCTGGTTCTGTTGTCTAATAAATCCAGTATCCCTCCGTCTGTTCATTACATGAGTAATCTAGAATGTCAAGAAAAAGATTGAATATAATTTGAGATTCATGTTTTGTATGAATGTCACGGTGCTTGTGTCAGCCACCTCCCCCTCCCAGCACTCCTGCTCCTGCTCTGCTGATTGGAACCAGCTGTCCTGCATCTCCTCATCTCCTGCCTGCCTTCATAAGGGTTCTCCTCTTCAGTATCCAGCACCAGTTTGTTGTACTCACTCCGGTGCTTAAGCCTGGCCTTTTAGTCTATGCTAACCAAGTCAAGTTTCTATGCTCACCTCGTTCTCCGTTCATCTCCAAGTTCCTCATCCATTGGTCACGCTGGTTCCTCGTCCAGAGCTATTCTACTGTCCTCATCTCAAGCTGGTCACGCCATCCTCTGCGTCCACGCCTCGTCACGCCGTCCTCGGCGTCACGCCTTTCTCCAAGGTGGTCTCGCCGTCCTCGGCGTCCTCACCTCGCCTCACCTCGCCCCGCTTGACGGTCCTCGAGGTTGCGCTCCACCGCAAGCAGGTCTGGCCGTCCTCGGCTTCCACGTCACGCACCTCTGGTGCCACCGCGCTCCCAGAAACTCTTTTTATTCCTCGTGGAGCAATAAACTCTGTACTAACTATTTAGAGTCTGAAGTTCTTTCTGGGTTTCAGCTTCTGGGTCTGCCATGTCTACGACGCCCCTGACAGAACAAACTGGCCAAAACCCAGACCCAGCTGACCCAGAAGGACTTCGCCTCGCCGTCACGCAGCAAGGACTAGCGCTCGGACGGCAGGCAGAATCCCTCCATCAGCTGACTTCAGTCCAGCAGGATTTGTTCCGCCGTTTGGACGGCATTTCACAGGCTTTGTTGGAACTGACTGGACAGCAATCGGCACCGATTACCTCCTGCCCTATGCCTCCCTCTGCTGGGGGATCTGGTCATTACGCCAACACCGGGGCTCAGGAGAACTTCAGGCTACAGCCTGAACCTTTCCTAGGTGACGTTGAATCCTGCCGAGGGTTTCTTTTACAATGTCAGTTGATTTTCCAGCAGGCCCCGCGGTACTACCACACTGACCACTGCAAGATTCCCCTCGTTGTTAACTCCCTCCGAGGTAAAGCCCTTCAATGGGCTCAAGCTTATTTATCTTCTAACCCTGTTTCCCAAGTATCATTTGAACGTTTTATCGGGGAGTTTCGTTTGGTCTTCGATCAACCCCGCAAGTCTGAGGAAGCCACCCGCCGCCTACTGGGACTTAAACAATGCGGATGGGCTGTCAGTGAACATCTAATTGACTTCCGCATCCTAGTGGTGGAATCCTTGGCTCAGCATGAGCGGCAGGAGTAACGATAGGCAGCCAGGGAACTCAGACTTGAGAGCGAGGAGCGGAGATCCGGATTTGCAGACGAGCGGCAGACTGGAATACAGAGCGTGAGAGCAGGCTGGTGGTCTTAGTAAAACACTTAGACGTTCCGGCAAGGGACGGAGCGGTGTCGGGGACACCAACGAGACTGGGGTTCATGAAAAACTCTGGGGTTACGTGATCCCTGGTGTCTCTCCCTCCCCCTTTCCTGTATGCGTCTGTCTATGCGGGCTGCGAGTGACATCAAATCATTAATCCTTCTTGGGAGTTCACGTGCTGCCAACTCATCCTTAACGCACTCCGACAGACCCTCGTAAAACATATCATAGAGGGCCTCCTCATTCCATGCACTGCTACATGCTACGGTCCGGAAACGTATGATGTAGTCGTCAACAGTCTCTTTACCTTGATGCATCTTTGTGAGTTGGCGTGCTGCTTCCCGATGGGGTTTCACAGGGTCGAAATGTGCCTTGAGTTCCTCTGAAAACTGTCTGTAAGAAGAGCAGATGGCAGAATCTCGGGACCACTCAGCGGTGGCCCACTGAGCTGCTCGACCAGTTAACAGTGAAATAACATAGGCAACTTTAGATCTTTCTGAAGGGAAAGCGGATTCCTGTAGGGAGAAGTTAATCTCACATTGGCAGAGGAAGGTTCGACATGATGCAGGGTTTCCATCGTACTTATCTGGAGGATTAATCTGAATGTCACCGACAGGTTGCACAGTAATAGGGGGAGGAGTTGTCTGTGAAATGCTCATAGCAGAGAGTTTCTCAGTGATATCAAACAGGCGAGATGTAAATTCAGCCATCCGTCTGTCATAATTGTGAAAAGCGCCCTCTACCTGAGCCTGGAACTCCTGGGCTGTCTTTGGGTCCATGTTGGCCGGAACGTACTGTCACAACCAGGACTTGAGGACCGACAAAAGATGACAGACCCAAGGAGTACGAGATCTTTAGTTTATTAAAAGGGGGTCAGAGCAGGCAGGATGTTATGCAGAATCTTGACACCAGGGGGCGTGGAGACAGACTTGTGGGAGGCCAGGAGTGAGGGGAGAGTAACAGACAGAGCAGAGTCCAGTGTTCATGGAAGGGGGCGGGACGCCAATTCCTGAATGAGGAAGTCCGTAACAGAGTGGAGCAGAGGAGATGTCTTACGGCTGAGTTTTGAGGCAGAGCTTGGCGATGAGGGACAGGTGGTCCCAGCAACAGGTGAGTCAATAACAGCAACTCAGGAGTAAGCTTGGCTCAGCATGAGCGGCAGGAGTAACGATAGGCAGCCAGGGAACTCAGACTTGAGAGCGAGGAGCGGAGATCCGGATTTGCAGACGAGCGGCAGACTGGAATACAGAGCGTGAGAGCAGGCTGGTGGTCTTAGTAAAACACTTAGACGTTCCGGCAAGGGACGGAGCGGTGCGACCGCAATATATACTGACATAAGCAGGTGAGGAGAGTTCACCCTGATGAGCAGCCGCTGCGGGGCGTGGCGGCGGTTGCCATGACAGTACCCCCTCTTTAACGACCGGCTCCCGACGGTCGTGCGGGCTGGTCCGGATGGTCCACATGAAACTGGGAAATCAAAGCAGGATCAAGAACAAAACGAGCAGGAACCCACGAACGTTCTTCAGGGCCATAGCCCTCCCAATCCACCAGGTATTGCAACCCTCGTCCACGGCGGCGTGAACGGAGCAGACGCCTGACCGTGTAGGCGGGACCCCCGTCGATGAACCGGGCAGGCGGTGGGGCAGTGGCAGGAGGAACAAGAGGACTGGTCTTAACCGGCTTCACCTTGGAGACGTGGAAGGTAGGATGAATGCGGAGCGTTCTGGGCAGCCGCAGACGAACAGCCACCGGGTTGATCACCTTAGAGATGGGAAACGGTCCAACAAACCGTGGTGCCAACTTCTTGTTCTCCACACGGAGAGGTAGATTAGCGGTAGACAGCCAAACCCTTTGGCCCACCTGGTAGGAAGGAGCAGCAACCCTTCGTCTGTTAGCACTGGTGCGATAAGCCTCTACAGTCCGTAGGAGAGCCTGCCGGGCCCTGCGCCATGCCTGCTGACATCTCCTAACAGAAGCGTGGGCAGAAGGGACAGAGACCTCCCCTTCCTGGGAGGCAAACAGGGGAGGCTGGAAACCATACACCACTTGGAAGGGAGATAAACCTGTGGCAGACGAAGGCAGCGTATTATGAGCGTATTCTGCCCAGACCAGGTTACGGGACCATGAAGCTGGCTCTCGAGCACAGAGGAGACGGAGGCTGGTCTCAAGCTGCTGGTTGAGCCGTTCTGATTGACCATTAGACTGTGGATGGAAACCGGAAGAAAGGCTCACAGAGACCCCAAGTAGGCGACAGAACTCTACCCAAAACTTAGCTGTAAATTGGGGACCCCGGTCAGAAACTATATCCCTGGGGATGCCGTGAATTCGAATGACATGATTGAGAAGGGTCTCTGCAGTCTCCTTAGCAGTGGGGAGTTTGGGTAGGGCAATGAAATGAACCATCTTAGAGAATCGGTCGACGACCGTCAGAATTACAGTCATTCCATCAGATGGTGGAAGCCCCGTTACAAAATCCAGCGAGATGTGAGACCAGGGCCTTCTGGGAACTGGCAGTGGGTGTAGCAACCCAGCAGGAGGAGAAGACGTGGTTTTGACCTGAGCACATTCCGGGCAAGCAGAGACATACTCATTAATGTCTTCTCTCATGGTTGGCCACCAAAAGCGTTGTCTGATAACAGAATAGGTTCTTCTTTGACCGGGATGACAAAACATACGGGAGGAGTGGAACCATTGCATCACTCTAGCCCTGAGATTGTCAGGAACATATAAACATTCTGCGGGGCAGGCTGATGGGGATTGGGAGTCTAAAGTAGCAGTCCGTACCTCCTCTTCTATATCAGTATTTGTGACGGCAAGTCGGGCCGAGGCAGGCAGGATGAATTCCGGAGGCGCCTCCTCAGAGGGACCATTCTCCTGTCGGGACAGCGCATCAGCCTTGGTGTTCAGTGACCCTGGTCTATAAGACAGAGAAAAGTTGAACCGGTTAAAAAAAAAAGACCAACGGGCCTGGCGAGAATTAACCCTTTTGGCAGTTCTAAGGTACTCCAGATTTTTGTGGTCAGTGAAAACTACAAAAGGTTTCTCGGACCCCTCTAACCAGTGACGCCACTCCTCCAGAGCGTCCTTGATTGCAAGCAGCTCTCTATCTCCGACGTCATAGTTCCTTTCAGAACTGGACAGGCGACGAGAAAAGAAAGCACATGGATGAACTCTGTTGTCTTGGCCCCGTTGAGAGAGCACAGCACCGATCCCTGAGTCAGAAGCATCCACTTCCATGATGACTTGTTTGCTGGGATCAGGTGTACACAATACAGGGGCTGAGGTGAAACGCTGCTTCAGATCCTTGAAAGCGGACTCTGCTTCTTGGTTCCAAGAGAAACTCTTTTTGGATGAGGTCAAGGCATGAAGAGGAGATGCTATTTTGCTGTAATTCTTTATGAACCGCCGATAGAAATTAGCAAACCCGAGGAACCGTTGTAGCTGTTTACGGCTCTCAGGTCTCGGCCACTCCAACACAGCCTTTACCTTCCTCGGGTCCATCTTGATAATTCCTTCAGAAATAACTAGGCCCAAAAATGAAGTAGTGGTGGTATGAAATTCACACTTCTCTGCTTTGACGTACAATTGGTTTTGGAGTAACCTCAGCAGAACTTTACGCACATGTTGGACGTGTTCCTCCATAGAGCGTGAGAAAACAAGGATGTCGTCTAGATAAATGAAAACGAAGTGATTGATCATGTCACCCAAAACATCATTGACAAGATTCTGGAAAATGGCAGGGGCGTTAGTTAAACCAAAAGGCATGACCTGATATTCGAAATGGCCCGAAGGTGTGTTGAATGCCGTCTTCCACTCATCACCCGCCCTGATCCTGACCAGATGGTAGGCATTGCGAAGATCCAATTTTGTGAAAATCCTGGCCCCCTGAAGGAGTTCATAAGCAGAAGACATGAGTGGCAGAGGATAGCGGTTACGTACAGTGATCTCATTAAGCCCTCGGTAATCAATACAGGGTCTCAAGCCCCCATCTTTCTTCTTTACGAAGAAGAACCCGGCCCCAGCTGGAGAGGAAGAGGGTCTTATGAGTCCAGCAGCCAACGACTCCTTGATGTAGGTCTCCATAGCCTCTCTCTCAGGAGCCGAAAGGGAGTACAAGTGTCCTCTGGGTGGTGACGTACCTGGCAAGAGTTCAATAGAACAGTCATAGGGGCGGTGTGGAGGTAAGGCGGAGGCTTTTAATTTGTTGAACACCTCCTTTAAGTCATGGTAAACAGTAGGTACTTTAGTGAGATCAGGGTATTTATCAACTATGGTCTTGACTTTGTCTGAGGATAGTGGCGTTTTCATGGCACCAAGACAATTACTATGACAGTTCACATCCCAAGCCAGGATCCGACCAGACCGCCAATTGAGTTGTGGATTGTGTTGTTGTAACCAAGACAGACCTAGGATGATCGGAATCTCAGTGTTACGAAGAATATGAAACCTGACCAACTCAAAATGGTTATCAATCTGCATTTTAATTGATTCAGTAACCAGGTGACTGGTATTAATTATATGTCCATCAATGGCTTTTACACTTAGCGGATGCTGCTGGGAGTACACGTTGACACCCCACTTCCGAACAATCTCTTCAGACATAAAATTGCTGTCTGCTCCAGAGTCTATGAGAACAGCTTCAGAGTGTGCCTGGTTCCTGACATGAAATGTCGCCTTGGTTCTTGGGTTAGGCTGGAAGGAGGAAGACAGGGAAAGGCTCACACACGTCTCCTTCCTTCGTGTGGAGCCAGACCTTTTACCGGACAGTTCTCAATGCGGTGATCCGGAGAAGCACAGTAAAAACAAAGGTTCTGCTTGAACCGACGGTCCCTCTCCTCCCTGGAGAGTCGTGTGCGGCCTAACTGCATAGGCTCCTCCGTGTTGGATCCTGAAGCTGGAGACTGCTTTGGACTGAAACGAGACTGGGGTTCATGAAAAACTCTGGGGTTACGTGATCCCTGGTGTCTCTCCCTCCCCCTTTCCTGTATGCGTCTGTCTATGCGGGCTGCGAGTGACATCAAATCATTAATCCTTCTTGGGAGTTCACGTGCTGCCAACTCATCCTTAACGCACTCCGACAGACCCTCGTAAAACATATCATAGAGGGCCTCCTCATTCCATGCACTGCTACATGCTACGGTCCGGAAACGTATGATGTAGTCGTCAACAGTCTCTTTACCTTGACGCATCTTTGTGAGTTGGCGTGCTGCTTCCCGATGGGGTTTCACAGGGTCGAAAATTGCCTTGAGTTCCTCTGAAAACTGTCTGTAAGAAGAGCAGATGGCAGAATCTCGGGACCACTCAGCGGTGGCCCACTGAGCTGCTCGACCAGTTAACAGTGAAATAACATAGGCAACTTTAGATCTTTCTGAAGGGAAAGCGGATTCCTGTAGGGAGAAGTTAATCTCACATTGGCAGAGGAAGGTTCGACATGATGCAGGGTTTCCATCGTACTTATCTGGAGGATTAATCCGAATGTCACCGACAGGTTGCACAGTAATAGGGGGAGGAGTTGTCTGTGAAATGCTCATAGCAGAGAGTTTCTCAGTGATATCACACAGGCGAGCTGTAAATTCAGCCATCCGTCTGTCATAATTGTGAAAAGCGCCCTCTACCTGAGCCTGGAACTCCTGGGCTGTCTTTGGGTCCATGTTGGCCGGAACGTACTGTCACAACCAGGACTTGAGGACCGACAAAAGATGACAGACCCAAGGAGTACGAGATCTTTAGTTTATTAAAAGGGGGTCAGAGCAGGCAGGATGTTATGCAGAATCTTGACAACAGGGGGCGTGGAGACAGACTTGTGGGAGGCCAGGAGTGAGGGGAGAGTAACAGACAGAGCAGAGTCCAGTGTTCATGGAAGGGGGCGGGACGCCAATTCCTGATTGAGGAAGTCCGTAACAGAGTGGAGCAGAGGAGATGTCTTACGGCTGAGTTTTGAGGCAGAGCTTGGCGATGAGGAACAGGTGGTCCCAGCAACAGGTGAGTCAATAACAGCAACTCAGGAGAAAGCTTGGTTCAGCATGAGCGGCAGGAGTAACGATAGGCAGCCAGGGAACTCAGACTTGAGAGCGAGGAGCGGAGATCCGGATTTGCAGACGAGCGGCAGACTGGAATACAGAGCGTGAGAGCAGGCTGGTGGTCTTAGTAAAACACTTAGACGTTCCGGCAAGGGACGGAGCGGTGCGACCGCAATATATACTGACATAAGCAGGTGAGGAGAGTTCACCGTGATGAGCAGCCGCTGCGGGGCGTGGCGGCGGTTGCCATGACAAAACCAACAGGTTGTTGACCAAAGACTCTGGGTTACATTTTGGGAAGCTTTGAACAAATACAATTTACCTTTACTTTTAAGTCGATTTTTACAAAGAATTATATATTTTTAGGCTAACAAGTAGGGAAAGCCCGTTTGACACGGACACTTTCGCGCTTGTTTGGTTCTGCAGAGCGGTTCGGCACAATGTTTTGGGGCGTGAGTCACCCAGCACGGAATGCTTTGTTTGGTTCAGATGTCACTTGTGTTAGAACAGTTGGGTGCTATTCTCTAGAAATACAAATGAATCCCAAAAAAAGTTTCCCGACCAGTTCTGTTGTTTCCCCTGTATTCGAATCAATGTCAGTGCACTTTACCATGGCTCTTGGTGCAAAACCAAAGGTATGTTGTATGATGATGTATGTTTGCAGTGTCAAGAAAGCAGTTCTCACAGAAAACGTCACACATTGTGTTGTTTTACATTTCTTTTAATGATCATTTCCACATTGAAGTGTTACAAGGAGCTTAGATGCTATACGTTCAGTCCGCCACCAGATGCCGCTGTTCCCCTGAATGGTTGGTTCATTTTTCCCCTACAATTACATGAACCCCAGGGGAAGCTTCATGGGGCTTCTACTCCCGTCCCTACTAACAAGTATGTATAATATTTTCAATACAGACATGTTTAGGACATTGCACAACCTTGGTTTACATTTTATAACCCAATACAACCACAAGACAAGTAGTTAAAAGTCCAGCACTCAGCTTACCAGTAGCCTTTTACAGTTCTAGTCCCACGCATGCTGTAGTTTTAGTTCAAGCTCAGTTATATCACATGACGTGGTGAAACGCTTTTTAAGCTGTCCCTAGTTTAAGCGCTGAGTTCAGCTGGTAACCGGCGTGCGTTTTTGCTGTGCTAAGATGCCGTGCACTGCAGGAAACAGCGAGACAACCTTTGTTTTTAATTATTATTTGGAACACAGGTGACATACAATAAATAACAAAGAACATTAAACTGTACATCAATTGTTCAAAGTAAAATGACACATTTTAATTTCTTTTTTGTTTGTATGGGGGAATGGAGTGTCAGTAAAATCTAATTTGGGCTGAAAAATCAGCGAAACTGGGAGTTTTACTGCTAAATTTAGTTCTGTAAATATAACACTTGGTTAGTAAAATCAGGAGAATTTTTAAAAATTGAGTTGAAAGTGTATTATCATAATTAATGAAACCAAATAAGACGTTTCCAAAGTAATATGTGTTTGTTGAGATGAAAAGGTGAAAGTGCGCCCTTACTACATGTGCTATGGTAAAGTTAGTGTATGTTTTAGAACGTGTTCTTACAAGGTGCTTTGTGGTAAGCTGATGACGGCTATATCTGTGGTTCTGCAGCTGAACTGTGCATGTGCAAATGTTCAGTGTGTATGGTGGACTCCCTTATCCGAGGAGCATGTTCTGAATCTTTCTGTTGTGAATAAACGTGCCTGTTATGCACAAAAGAGAAAGTGGCTTAACGTTTCTCCATCACGCCAAGAGACACGGATGCAGTCACCGTTCCCTCCATCCCTCTACAGTGTTGATTTGTCCCAGATTATTTCAGTGTACTTACAAGTCCAAAAAATAAGCATCAACGTTTCCTCAAACTGAGAACAGAACAGTTTTTAGTAAAAACCTTTTTTAGCCTTTGCTTAAACTGATTTGTTGGATTAAACCTATAAATGATCTTGAATGAAACTTTGTTCACTTTATTGTTTATTAGATATTTGTTTAGCAGAAGCCAAAACGTTTCCCAACAAATTAAAGTCCAAGTCCCACACCTGGGTGTGCGAAATTTGTTCTCCGCATTTGACCCCTCTTTCCTGGGGGAGCAGTGAACAGCAGACGCGGCGGTGCTCAGAAACCATTTGGTGGTTCAACCCCCCAATCCAACCCCTTCCTGTGGAGAGTTTAGCAGGGAGGCATTGGGTCCCATTCTTAAAGCCTTTAGTATGATTCGGCCTGGATTTGAACTCACGACCTTCCAGTTAAAGGCTCTTCCACAAGGCCACTGAGCTGGCACCATGTGTCCATGAAGTGCAGTCCACAGAGTTCTGGCTAAGGATTCCCGCTGAAACAGTCTTCAGACGCTTTGTTTTGGTTTCCCAAAGTAGAGAAGCAGAGTTTTCCACAGCAGTTTCTGTCACATGACGCTGGAGCTGCTAGCAGATCAGTGACATGCGGTCAGGTGAGAAAAGTGATAAGAGATAAAATAAAAAAAGGTAAATGAAGTAAATATTATTTTCCACTGATCTGTGTTAAATATACATTTTCAGTCAACTCAACATGTTTTCCACAGTTTCTGTGGTTAAAATCGCTGAATTTGAGTGTTGTGATCACAGACGGAGCGAAATCTCCAGGTGAGGCTCTGAAGCGCTGGGCGTCATATCTGACTGCAGGACTCAATGTTAACAGAGACGTGCGCTGAAAACACTGCTTTAGGCCTGCAGAAAAGGCTTCAGGTGAGGCGTGCCTCACAGGCAGGGGGCAGACGTGAGCTGACAGCTGCTTTGTAGCTACACTGGAAAGACTAAGAACGTCTTTCTCAATGAGTTCTATCGCTAGAGGAGCCACGTCTGCTTGAGAACCCTGGCCACCGGTGGCGGAGCGCGACGCTATCCTGGTGAGGTCGCCGGAACCCACATGACAATGCTTTCTATTGCCTTTGGTGGCATCTAAGTAGCTTTTATATAATATATGTATATTTATAATTATATATATTTATACATATGGGGTTCGGGGAGCCTTACTGAGGGCTGTCCGGTCTCTGTATGACCGGAGTAGGAGCTTGGTCCGCATAGCCGGCAGTAAGTCAGACCTGTTCCCGGTCTACGTTGGACTGCGGCGTTGCTGGCCTTTATCACATCGGTTCTGTTCATAGTTTTTATGGACAGAATTTCTAGGCGCAGCCAGGGGCCGGAGACGGTCTGGTTTGGGGACCACAGGATTTCCTCTCTCCTTTTTGCAGATGATGTTGTCCTGTTGGCTTCATCGGACCGGGACCTCCAGTGTGCATTGGGGCGGTTTGCAGCCGAGGGTGAAGCGGCTGGGATGAGGGTCAGCACCGCTAAATCTGAGGCCATGGTCCTTGACCGGAGAAAGGTAGTTTGCCATCTCTCGGTGGGTGGAGTGTCCTTGCCCCAGGTGGAGGAGTTTAAATACCTTGGGGTCTTGTTCACGAGTAAGGAAAGACCGGAGTGTGAGATCAACAGGCAGATCGGAGCGGCGTCCGTAGTTATGCGGTCGCTCTATCGGTCCGTCGTGGTGAAGAGAGAGCTGAGCCGAAAAGCAAAGCTCTCAATTTACCGGTCGATCTTCGTTCCAATACTCACCTATGGTCCTGAGTTCTGGGTCATGACTGAAAGAACGAGGTCTCGAATACAAGCGGCTGAAATGAGCTTCCTCCGCAGGGTGGCTGGGCGCTCCCTTAGAGATAGGGTGAGAAGCTCGGTCACCCGCGGAGAGCTCGGAGTAGAACCACTTCTCCTCCACATACAAAGGAGCCAGTTGAGGTGGCTCGGGCATCTAGTCCGGATGCCTCCTGGACGCCTCCCTGGAGAGGTCTTCCGGACATGTCCCACTGGGCGGAGGCCCCGGGGAAGACCCAGGACACGCTGGAGAGATAATGTCTGTCACCTGGCCTGAGAACGCCTCTGGGTCCCCCCAGAGGAGCTGGAGGAAGTGGCTGGGGTGAGGGAAGTCTGGGCATCTCTGGTTAGACTGCTGCCCCCGCGACCCGGTCCCGGATAAGCGGAGGAAGATTGATGGAAGTAAAATAAAAATAAAATAAAAGAACATAGAACCAATCTAAATATTCTAATACTAGTTAGGGCACTTGTGAAGTTTGTATTTCTGAACAAAACTAAGCAATTTCAAGCCATTCTTCTTTTTCATATAATGAAGTGATTGATAGTAAAAACAGAGTTCTTCATGAAATGTAATAACAAGTGGTTTGGTCTTCAAATATTTATTTTTGTGTGTATAAAACTTTCCTTGCAATATCAGGACAATAAGAACAGTATTTTCTGGTCTATTAGATGATAGAACATTTTTGCATGTAAATGAACTGGCATTGCAATCTAGGAAGAATACCAAAAACAGAACTCATCCCAGAATGTTTTTATAATTCCACAGTTAAAGAATAAATGATCAACAGTTTCAATGTGACATCAAGACCTGGATGACAATTAATTACCTCCTCTTGAACCCAGAAAAAACTGAGGTTATTATACTAGGCCCTAAAAACCTGAGAGATGCTCTGTCTGCTCAGATAGTCTCCCTGGATGGTGTAAGTATAGCCCCCAATTCCACAGTTAGAAACCTTGGGGTTTTATTTGACCAGGATTTATCATTTAATGCTCACATATCTCAGGCGTGTAGAACTGCATTTTTTCACCTGCGGAACATTGCTAAGATCAGAAATATACTTTCTAAGAGTGATGCTGAAAAACTCATCCATGCATTTGTTACGTCGAGGCTGGATTACTGTAACTCCTTGTTAGCAGCGTGTCCTAAGAGTTCCTGAAGAAGTCTCCAGCTTGTTCAGAACGCAGCAGCTAGATTGTTAGCAGGAACTAGCAGAAGAGATCACATCACTCCTGTGTTAGTTTCGCTCCATTGGCTCCCAGTTGATTCTAGAATCCAGTTCAAGATCCTCCTGTTAACCTATAAGGCCTTACATGGAATGGCCCCGTCCTATATTAATGACCTCATAGTCCCTTACCATCCAATCAGAACACTTCACTCACTAAATGCAGGACTGCTTGTGATTCCTAGAATTAGTAAAAGTACAGTTGGAGGTAGAGCGTTTAGCCACCAAGCCCCTGTCTTATGGAATAAACTCCCAGCTCATGGAAGAGAGGCAGATTCAGTTTCTACATTCAAAGTTAGACTGAAAACATTCCTCTGTGGACAGGATTATTGTCAGACTAGTTAGTATTCAGAGATTATTTAACTTAATGTTAATTGTTTAAATTCAACTAAATAACAATAACTATTGTTTTAAAAGGCTGCTAGAAGTTGAAGCTGGGGTAACTATGGTGCACTGGGGCTCTGTCCTCTTTTCTGTCCTTTTCCAATACTTTTCTTTTCTCATCTACCTCTACACTTCCTCTCTTCTCTATCTGTGATCATCATTTATCATTTAGTTCTCCATGTCTCTGTTTGGTGCAGTACGATTCATGTATTGTCCCTTTTTCCCTCTCCCCTCCTGGGGAGTGGGAGTGCTTCCAGACTCCAGTTGGCCCATCCGTGCTCCTGTTCCTGACTGTGTACCTCCTCTCTGCTCCTGCTCCTACACCTGGCTGTGGTTCCTGTCTCCGTCTCGACTCGCGCCCCTGACTGTCCCCAACCCCGGCTGGATGAAGCTCGTCTGCTGGACTTTAAATATGTAGTTGTAGAGTTAGATAAGTTAATTCTCCTCTATGAGTTCTGGTAAATCGCCTGTCCGTCCTGGGGGAGGATCCCTCCTTCATGTGGACACCCCTGAGGTTTCTTCATTTTTTTCCGGAATCCGGTTTTTTAGGAGTTTTTCCTTACAGAGAAGGGGGGTCTAAGGGCAGGGATGCCAGTATAGCTTAGTCAGTTTGTTAGTTTATTTTAGTATTTTCCTATTGACTCTTTGTATTCATGATCCTTTTGAGTTCATGTTTTACCTCAAAGCCCATCGAGATGACTGTTGTTGTGATTTTGGGCTATACAAATAAAATTGAATTGAAGTGAATTGAATGTCATTCAAACAAAAACTGCTGTCCTTCTCTTCAAACCCAAAACGAAGTCTCAAAAAATTCCTCGGATGGATAAACATCACTAATTATTTTAAAATGAATGTCTTTTTGGTAAAATACAAAATTTTAAGAAATTCAACCTTAATTCAATCACCTCTTCCTTAGAGAAGTGTTTAGAAATGTTTTTTTCTAAGAGTTCTTTAACAAACAATCTTCGTATGAAGCTGTTTGGTAATTTTTACTTTTTAATCGGCTGCCCATCCAATAAGAGTAAAGGAAGTTTTAATTGAACTTTGTTTAACAGTAGATTTTGTGATGATTGAATCACTGACAGAGGAAGAGCTTTGATCACAGCATCATATTGTTTCCAATCAAATAATTGAAATTTAGAGCTAAAATGTTCAAACGTCAAACGTCAAAATGTTTCCAGAATGATCCAGTAGATGCAGAACAGACCGTATCCCTTTAGTCAGCCAGTTATTGTAAAACAGTTCCAGAGAGGCGTGGTGTACTGACTTAAAGTTATGCTTGTAAATGAGTTTCTAGTGCAATAAAACTTGTTGATGAAAGGCAGAAAGTTTTATTGGCAGTTTTTTAGAGCATAGTCACATTTAAGCAGAAAGTTAATTCCACCTACATCCCTTATTATTTTAGAGGGGAACTGAAACCAGAAACCTTTTCCGTTCTTTTAGAAGGATCTCAGCCAGTTGTCCTCCCTCCTCATAATCCGTTAACATCACGCTTTTTCTAATATAATGAGTTTTGTATTTCCAAATGAACTTAAAATTAATTTGCTTCATGTCTTTAATTGCAGATTTAGCGAAGGATAAAGAATATGCTGGGTAGATTCATCTTGACAGAGTTTCCATATTTACTAGAAAAACTCTGCCCAGAGTAGAAATATCCCAATTGGACCACAAATTTGGGCTTAATTTACAATTATCTAGAATTTTCCAAAAGTTTAGATCCTCCAGTGATTTGGAGTCTTTGGTTAGGTGAATACCCAGATATTTAACTTGGGATTTAACAGGAATGTTTTGAATTGTTGTTTAAGTGGAATCTTTAATTGGCAATAATTCACATTTATTTAGATTGTGTTTCAGACCAGAAGCTTTGGAGAAACATTACTTAATTGTCAAGATTAGTCAAGATTGATGAATATACATCAGAAACCAAAGAGATAAGTAGTGGTGTCCCACAAGGATCAATTCTGGGCCCGCTGCTTTTCAATATTTACATAAATGATATATTCAATGTTTCAAAGCTTATGAAACTCATATTATTTGCTGATGACACAAATCTGTTCTATTCTACAGACAATCGTAGGGAACTTATCAAGGTGGTGAACACAGAGTTAAACAAAATAAAACTATGGATGGATTACAACAAATTATCTTTGAACCTAGATAAAACCAAAGTGATGTTTTTTGGAAACTACAATGCAAATAAAGAGCTCTCAATGTAAATAAATAATGTCTTAATCGAAAGTGTTACAGAAATCAAATTCTTAGGGGTTTTTGTCGATGACAAACTAAGTTGGAAGCCACACATCAGACACATACAAACTAAAGTCTCAAAAAGTATTTCAATCGTAAATAAATCTAAACATATATTAGAATACTACAGTAGATATTTATTGTACTGCTCCTTAATATTACCATATTTCACCTACTGTATAGAAATTTGGGGGAATAATTACAAGAGTTCACTACATCCTCTCTGTTTACTTCAAAAACCTGCCGTCAGAATTGTACATAAAGCCGGATATCTTGATCATACAAACAATCTATTTTATCAATCTAGACTTTTAAAACTGCATGACCTTGTGGATTTTTACACTGCACAACTTGTATACAGAGCCAGTTGGAAATCGTTACCATTCAATATCCAAAAACAGTTCTTAGAAAATGAAGGAGGCTACAGACTGAGGGGATGTAGGAACTTTAAGATCAAACTGATAAGAACCACAAAGAAAAGTTTCTGTGTGTCGGTGTGTGGCACTAAACTTTGGAACGGTTTAAGTAATGAGCTCAAAAAATGTTCAAATATTCAAGAAACATTTTTCAAGATGGCCGCCGTGATGCAGACACACAGTCAGTCAGCTCCAGCTTTCCTGCCCAAAAATTGGTTTAAATACAAGAACAAACTACAGTCTCTACCTCCAATACTTGCTCAAACTGCACTTATTGCCTTCTTCCTGCTGACGGGCCTTACATACCTACGAAAAGAGGTAAATCAAGATAACAACAGCCAACAAATCCTTTTTCCAGCTACAAGGAGTCAGCACATTCTCTTCACAAGAGTTCTGGAGAATGGCTATGCCAGGCCACCTACTGAAGGTAAACATGGAAAGCCATCTGCTTCTTGGTTGGGACTTCTACACCTGTTGATGATTATGCTCCTAGCTGGAGATGTTGAGACCAACCCAGGCCCCTCTTTTCCAAACATTGAGCACGTAGATACTACTAATCAGGCTGAGTCTCAAGTAGGCCTGCAGTTAGCAAGAGCAAATACTTGGCTGGATACCACAGCTCTTTTGCTAGCTCCATTGCAAACTGGCACACCACCTGGGATACCCCCCCTTTTAACTAGCTTACCAACACTGCTAGTCACGGAGCTGAGCCACCAACCAGAGCTACCACACGGCAAAGTAAAACCGTCAAATGAAACATCATCACTGTTGACCTTAGCAAAACCCACTAAATGGCAAACATCCCAACCAATAGTGACTCCACCCCCACCGGGCTCACTCCCAAAGCCACAGGATGCACCAATAATGTTAACCCCATGGACAGCAAAAAAATCTAAACCATGCCCCCCTGGATTACCCTCGACTGGTCCAGAGGCCCCTGTTCACCCCAGCACCAAGGGATCAGCTGCACTCAAATCCAGAATGCTGGTTTCACCCAAAGCCTGGACTTTGGTGCTATCCAGCGCCAGAAGAGAGGTTCCACCCAGGTCCGAAACACAGGTTCCACCAAAGCCTAAAACAGAGGCTTCACTCAGGAGTAGGATGCCAGCTCCACGTAGGTTCAGAGTACCAGCTCCACCCAGGTCTGTGACGCCTACATCAACTAGGTCTGGAATACTGGCCTCACCAAACAGCAGGGGACCGGCCCCATACAGGCCCGGAACCCCAGCCACACCCAAGGCTACAATACCGGCTTCTCCTGGATCCGGAAAACCAGCTCCACCCAAGCCCAGAGCACTGGCTCCATCCAGAGCCAGTACTCTGGTTGCACCCAAGTTAACAATACCTGGTTCACCTGGAACCAGAACACCGGCTCCACGCAAGACTGCAGCACCGGCTTCACTTGGATCCAGAATACCTGCCCCACCCACATCTAGAACAACAGCGTCACCTGGATCCAGAACACCAGCTTCAACTGGAACCAGAACACCGGCTGTACTCAAACCCGCAACACCGGAGTCACCAGGAACCAGAACACCTTCTCCACTTAAGACTGCCGCACCAGGTTCTCCAGGATCCAGAACACCGGCTTCACCTGGATCGAGAACACTGGCTTCAATTGGAACCAGAATACCTGATCCACCCAAGCTGACAACACCAACTTCACCTGGATCCAGAGCACCGGCTCTACCCAAACCTGCGACACCGGCATCACACGTATCCAGAACACAGGCTTCACATGGATACAGAACACTGGTTCCACCCAAGCCCACAACACCTGGGCCCGGAACATCAGTTCCACCCAAGCCCAGGACGTCGACCCTAGCTGGATCAGTAACATGGGCACCATTCAGGTCTGTTAGGTCAGTTCTACCCAGGTCTGGAACACCTGTTTCAAATGAGTCAACAAACCCTATTTCTACCTTGATTAATACTGTCAAACCACTTCATCAAGTGAAAAAGGAAGTCATATTTAAGCATCCCAAGCAAAAGTTTTTCCAGACGTTAAATAACGCAAGAATTTTATGGTGTAGGAAAGACAAACCGAAAGGGCTGCTGGGAGGTCATATTAACATCCGAAGTATCACACCTAAAAGTGATCAAATACAGCATCTTCTGAATGAATCAAATATTGACTTCCTCTGCTTAACAGAGACCTGGCTACATAAAAATTCCCCCCTAGCTGCCCTGTCTTTACCAGGATACAAGGTTTTTAGAAGGGACAGAACAGAGGGTAGGGGCGGAGGGGTAATGTTCTACTTAAAGGATCACCTAAAGTGCAGTCAAATACAATATACATTTTCTAACCATTTAGAATGTGTTGGACTTAATGTAAGCCTCTCTCCTCAAATGTCCATTATACTAATTGGAATATATAGGCCTCCATCATCCTCCAATGAATTCTATGAGCAACTGGAGGACATTTTAAAGCAGTGTCATTGGAAAAAGGAAATCCTCCTATTTGGTGACTTCAATGTAAACTGGTTGGATAAAACAAGCCGCAAGAAACTGGAATCAGTTGTAAACAGACATGATCTTGTACAACTAATACAAGGACCAACAAGAATAACTAAATCAACGGAAACATGTATAGACCTAGTGTTCTCTAATAGACAAGAAAGAATTTATAAAACTTACAATTTAGTCACCGGTCTATCAGATCATAACTTAATTCTTTTTTCAAGGAAACTACCCAAACATAGGTCCTTGTGCCCCCTTAATAAACCAGTGAAGCAGGTAAAAATACCACAAAGTGAAACTAAGAACTTAGAGACAACTTTGAAAGAAGTGAATTGGTCAGAACATCTTTTGCATGATCAAGTGAATGAAAACTGTAAAACATTTACCAAAATACTTCAGGATATATTGCTTCAATTTAAAAAAGAGGTAAAAGCAAGGAACCAAAAAAAGCATCTGCCTTGGTTGAATGACAAAATCTGGAAACTGATGAAACAGAGAGATAAAGCACTTAAAATGTTCATGAAAACTAAATCAACCTCCAATAGATTGCTGTTTACCTCATTAAGGAATAAAGTTACTGCAGAAATCAGACATGCTAAAGCTAACTTCTTCATCAATGCTATAGTTAACTCAAAAGGTAATGCAAAAGAAGTCTGGACACACATTCATAAACTGGCAGGATGCTTTACTGCAACACGTAACATTAGTGAAATAAAATTAAAGAAGGGTCCATCCAATGACCCTTTAGATATTGCAGATGCCTTCAACAGATATTTTGTGAACTCTGCCATAAAGTTGACACAGACATTGTCTCCTGTTACAATCCAGCCTGTTGTAATGCCTGCTTCAGTAATAGAACCAACGTTTAGTCTAAGTCCAGTATCACAAGAACAAATTGGAAAAATACTTGGTGGTTCTAAAAATTCTAAAGCCGAAGATGCATTTGGCCTGAGCACATTAATTATAAAAACTCACAAAGAGTCACTGGTATGTCCTATTACCACCATAATCAACAAATCAATAAACACAAGTACTTTTCCAGACCTCTGGAAAACATCAGTGATCACACCAATCCTTAAATCTGGAGATCCAACAGAAATAAGCAATTACAGACCAATAAGCATCTTGCCAGTCGTATCTAAAGTGCTGGAAAAGTGTGTAGCAGAACAACTTGTAGGACATCTTAACTATAGTTCTTATAACCTCCATCAAATGCAATTTGGATTTAGAAAGCATCACTCTACGGAAACAGCGTTCTGTTTTCTTCTCGAAAACTTAAAACTAAAGATTGACAGAGGAGGAGTTGTGGGAGCTGTGTTCCTTGACCTTAAGAAAGCTTTTGACACAGTCAACAGGGATATCTTAATCGAAAAATTACATCATTTTAATCTATCACCAAGAACTCTACTCTGGCTGGAATCTTACCTGACATGCAGGAAACAACAGGTCAGAGTCAATAATACAACATCATCATGTGAAGAAAATCAACTAGGGTTATCTCAAGGCTCATCATTATCCCCATTACTGTTCAGTCTTTACATCAATGACCTCCCTAGCTGCTGCCCACCTAATGTGCAGTGCCAGCTTTATGCAGATGATGCTGTCATCTACGTTCATGCTAGGGACAGATACCAAGCAGCTCAAGAACTCACATCAGCCATGAACAAGGTCCCAGAGTGGCTCCAAAAATCCCAGCTGATTCTCAATGTATCTAAAACCATGTGCATGTATTTTTCTAAAAGCTCAACTAACCAAGACACCCCTCCGGTATTGATAAATGGAACAGCTATACAATCAGTCTCTCAATATAAGTATTTAGGAATAACAATTGACACACAATTAACATTCAAATCACACATCAAAAAGGTTGTTAACTCAATTAAATTCAATTTATCAAATTTTAGACACATAAGAAACAACTTAACTCTGGAAGCTGCTAAGCTGTACTATAATGCAATGATTGTTTCAAAAATGACCTACTGTATGACCAGCTGGGCATCAGCATGCAGAACCATTCTGAAACCTCTACAAACTGTTCACAAACAAGCTCTGAAAACTTTGGACAAAAAGCCTAAAAGCCACCATAATTTTAAAATACTTCAGAAACACAATCTACTGAGCTTCAATAATATGATTCAACATACAGATTGCATATTGGTCTATAAAATCCTTCACGGTCTGGCTCCACCCCCACTTCAGGACTTTGTCAAAAAAAGACAAAACAGAAGCACCAGAGCAAGTTCAAGAGGCGACTGCATCATTCCTTCCAGAAAAAGCAGCTTTGGACAGACTGTTTTCTCCTTTCGAGCTTCTCAAACCTGGAACACAATCCCAGAAAGCATTCGAGAGCTCTCCACACTTCCATCTTTCTCAAAACAATTAAGATCTTGGCTGCTGGAAAACCAAACTTGCACTCATAGCTAATTTTAGGGACAATGCAATAAAACTGTTTGCTAACAAAAGTAAAAATAAACCATTGGGGGGTGAAAAAAAAAAAGTGCTTACAGTTGTCATAGTATTGTTCTGATTTTGGCGATTTTATTGATGTATATTTTAGGGAACTATGCATCTGAAACTGTTTTAAATGTTATCCGAGTTATGCTAATTTTATGTCATTTTTCTAATGCAATTTTACGCTATATATGTACATTTTTACTCTGATTTACTCATTTTATTTTAAGTCTCTAGGTGGCTGGCCATGGTCAGAACGGGACAGAGGATGGAAATTAGCCTAGGCTACAATCCTGCATATTTACAGTGTCTCATTACCTTTAGAGTATTCTACACTGTTTGTTGTATGCATTGTCCCTTAAATAAATAAATACAAATACAAAGAAAATGTATAAAGAAACTCTGATGTCAGGATATGAAGATAAGAGGATTTAAGGATCAACAGGTGTTTGAATAATTCCAAATCAATGTGTGAACTTGATTGTGGTGAAATAATCAAAGCTCTTTTAATTACAACCAATGAATATTACATTGTAATGTGCAATAATGATTACTGAAAGGTTTGAATTACAACCAATAACTATTGATTTTGTTTACTTGATCTGCAATGTGTAGCA
Source organism: Oryzias curvinotus (assembly GCA_023969325.1). Lineage (NCBI taxonomy): Eukaryota > Metazoa > Chordata > Actinopteri > Beloniformes > Adrianichthyidae > Oryzias > Oryzias curvinotus. Next base: position 1,113,644 of record CM043723.1, read on the forward strand.
ATAATAACTGGTTTAATGTGATCATGTGTTCTAATGATAATCAATTATTATTACATATCGGTATCGTTACTGTTTACTGAAATCATGAATGAATGTTTTCTGAAGATCATCAATCATTACTAGGCACTGGATTTTGTTACTTCAAGAGAATCTATCGCATCAGAACCGGATTTAAAACACTGTAAAACTATCAAATGAATGAACTCAGTGGGGGGGGGTTATATAAGCTTGCTTCTTTCCACTCCTTTTCAAGCAATAAATCAAACTCTACTTATACTTTAGTTAATGATCACTGTATTTAATTAAGCAAATGTGATTTAAGTGACATTTTTTGTTTTGTTTTCTGTCTTTTTAATCTATGCATTTCATCATTTCTATAATGAGTTTGATAAATATGTGTAATTTATTTATTGCTTTAAATACAATGCTTGAAATAAATCAAAAATCAATCAAAATCAATTGTAGTATCACAGAAATCTGATGCTGTCCTTCATAAAAATAGCTGTATCGTCAGCGAACTGTGTGATCTTTATTTGCTGGCCTAAAGCATTAAGTTTCTCAAATTTTGAGTTTTTTATCCAAATAGATAACATTGCAGCTGCTATAATGAAGAGCAAAGGAGAGATGGGACAGCCTTGTTTAACTCCTTTGTTAATGGAGAATCTCGGTGAGGTCCCATGTGGCAATGAAAGGACACTATTTGTATCTCTGTAAAGTGTTTTTGTGAGATTGATAAAGTTTGGTCCGAAGCCAAATAAATCTAAAGTTTGAAACATGAATTTATGTTCTAGACTGTCAAAGGCTTTAAAAAATCAAGGAACAAAATGAAATCTTCGTCTTCAATCAGATGATTGTTATCCAACAGGTCCAATATGTTATTCTGAATGGATCGGCCTATCAGAAAGCCAGACTGAGTGTCAGAAATAATCTGGACATTCCAGTTTTCATTCTATTGGCAAATATGTGAGTTAAGATTTTATAGTCGTTATTAAGCAGAGTAATTGATCTCAGATTACCAGTCAATCGAGGATCTTTGCCAGATTTAGGAATGAGAGTTATCGTGCCTTGCTTCATAGTTGTTGGTAGAGTGTGCGTGTTAATTATTTCCTTCAGTGTCAGATAAAGAAGATCTTTCACGTTCCCACAAATGTCTATAAAAATGAACAGTCAGCCGATCTGAACCTGGAGATTTGTCCAAAGCTAAGCATCTTATAGCTTCTTCTACCTCTGACATGGTGATCTCTGCCTCACAAAGCTCTCTGCAGCCATCATCTATTTTAGGGACCAAATGTTTGATTTCTTTCGAAAAGGCTTCAGCATCATGGAGGGAGTATGAGGAAGACTGTAACTCACTGTAGAACTGAAACATTTCTTTTGTAATTGTTGTAGGATCGGTGCACTCCACGTCTCTAACTAACAAAGTTTTTACTGAGTTTCGCTCTTGCCCTCTTTTTTTCAGTCTACAGAAATATGCTGAACTTTTTTCACCTTCCTCAATCCAATTTGCTCTCGATCTGATACATGCACCTTTGGCCTTATTTATGTACATTTTATCCAAGTAGGATTGCAAGATGTTCATTTTCTGTTTATGATTTTGATCTGAGTCCATACTGTGACATATCGAGTTTATTTCTTTGATAATTTCTTCTTCCTTGAGTTTATACTGCTTACTCATCTGCTTACCTCTAGATATGGAAATTTGTCTTACTTTATATTTAAAAAACTCCCATCTATCTCTATAAGATGTGAAGTGAGCCTCCCTATTATTTTTATTAGTTGTATAAATAATTTTTTGACGGTACGTTTCGTCATCAAGAAGATTGGAGTTAAATTTCCAATAGCCTTTGTTTCTAGACTGAGAATTCTGAGGTTGGATGGAAAGTCTGACCACACTATGATCCGTTAACGGAGCAGCTGAAATGTTCACTTTTGGGATGAAGCTCTGATGATCATCTGAGATTAGCCAAAAGTCTAGTCTAGATTTAGCTGTACCATCTGGTTTAACCCTTGTGCTATCTTAGATGAGCCCCCCCTTACATTGACATGTTCTCCTACCATGTCAAAGGTGGATAAAGGTGGAGAGGATTTCATGTAATCCATGGACACCAGTGAAGATCACAAATCATTGAAGAACAAAGGTTCAGAGCTCTGTCTAGTGGGTCTAGATGACCCCACTCCCAATGTTAACGTGCCTAGGATAGCACAAGGGTTAAACCAGGTAAAGGCTTGAGCACCAGGGTTATCTCTACGCCACACATCTATTAGATGCAGCTCTGTGCAGAAATGAAGGAGTAATGGATTATGATGGTGATTCACAAATGCAGATGGAGATCTGTCCAGCCAATCATCTTCCACCATGTTAAAATCACCACTGATTATTCGTATTTGAATAGAATATCTCAGTCTAAGGTCTTTAAATGTGTCAATCAGCTGGGAAAACATTAATTTATTTTGAGCATTAGAATTATAGCCATAAACATTACCTAGAGCCAGAAAACATCCATCAAGATGAAAAATGCAAATAATTCACCGACCTGAATCATCCCTCTTCACTGTTAACAATTTCTCTGGCAAAGTTATTCAGTAATATAGCGACCCCTGCTGACCTGTTACTGCCATGACTGAAAATGATTTTATCGCCCCACAGATTAGAGCAGAATCTTTCATCACTTTCACTGGAAGAAATTTCCGGCAGAAGGAAACACTGAGGTCTTTGATTCTTACATAACAAAACACAGATTTTCTTTTAACAGAATTTCTCAGACCCCTAGCATTTAGTGTAACATAAGAACATAATGACTGTGACAAAGACAGAAAAACAACAACATTTGAGATATTCTTTATTGATCCCACATTGGGGAAATTCAATTGTTACAGCAGTTCAAAAAGCAGAGAAAAATGACAGAAGGTTCACTTGAATTAAAATAATCCAAATTGAGAAATCCTCTGTCAGTGGGATAAGTATCCCAGTCCCAAAGTAATTATTTTAGTAACAATCCGGGGCGAGTTCTGGAGAGCTTAGTTAAAGCATGTCACTCTAACCGCCATGCCATCAGAAATCCCTCCTTTGGTAAAGTTTTTCTCACTCATAACTAATAATGGCATTTTTAATTTTAAGGTGTCAGACATAATTGTTTGTTATGTCTGACATTATTATTTGTTACACCAAATGCAAACTGTACTTTAATAACAACAAATATGTTCTGTTTTTTGTTTTAAAGGTAGAACCATTGGTAATATAAACTTCTTTTTCCAATTTGAGCAAATGTATGACTGTATAAAAACAATATTTATTTATGGTGTGCAGACTATTAATTCTCTCAAATGTCAGTTTCCCCTTTTTTTTAATCTCAGAAAAAAACGTTTTCATATTGATAACTATAATCAAAAGGAGCAGCCTACAGTCCTAAGCATTAATCAAATTCCACACTATGGAATTTCTGTTTCTCACAAATGATAGAAGGTTGTATTGTTATCGTTCACCATAACTGTAAGAGCGTGATTTGTCATTTAACTTATGCGGCTCAATCTCTACAGGTTAATAACACAATCTGCAATGCAATTAATAAAATATTATATAAGTTTCTATGGAGAAATAAAACTCACTATATCAGAAAATCAGTTATTTTAAATACCTCTGATAAAGGCGGTTTGAATTGTATTGATTTCACTGCGCTTAATAATACTCTTAAAGTAATCTGGATTAAGAAATATTTCAACAACCCCACATCTATCTGGAACTTTATTCCACATTTTGTATTCTCAAAGTTAGGAGGCCTTAACTTTCTGCTATGCTGTAACTACAGTATTCCAAAAATCCCTTTGAAACTGTCAAACTTCCATCAACAGGTTCTCTTAGGCTCTGATCTACAAACACAACTTTTCTCCACATAGTTGTATTATCTGGAATAACTGTAATATTGTTTACAAGAAGAAAACTCTGTTTTTAAATAACTGGTTCACTAATGGTATAATTTTCCTCAATCAATTATTCAAAGAACCAGGATTATTATATAACTACTCAGAATTCACAATGCAGTATAAAATACCAATAACCCCTAAAGAATTTGCAGTAGTGTTTGATGCCGTACCGTCTGGGCTCTGCATGTTATTCAGGGGTTTCTACAGCGCTCCTCCTCTGACTCTTCATCCTCCTGATGCGTTCAAATCCCCTCTGGGGAGTTTCTGCTTCACTTCTGCTAAACAGTTGAACTCAAAAATCAGAGCTTTGTTCCAGGATCATTTAGTTTCTGTTCCATCAGCTAATTTTTATTGGGCTAATTTCACTTCTAACATTGAATGGAAAAACGTCTGGTCTTTACCACAAAAATACTTCTTAACAAATAAAGTCAAAGAAATCTATTTTAAACTTCTACACAGATTTTATCCAGCAAAACATTATTTAACTAAATTTAAGGCTGACATAAACAGCAGCTGTACTTTCTGCCAGAAACAACCTGAAACCTGCTCTCATTTATTCTGGTCTTGTGAATTCACATACACATTTTGGAAAAACGTTAACAAATTTATCACCGATTCTATTTTTGCTGATATACAACTTTATTATAAAAACGTACTTTTTGGTTTTCATAGCTTTGATGTCAAAGACCGTGATGCTTTCTTTTCTATAAACTTGTTATTATTTATGGCTAAATTTCATGTTCACAAAAGTAAATTTTCTAATAAAAAAACAGATTTCTTTGTGTTCAAACTGGAACTGCAGCAATATTTAAACTTAATCTCAGCTTCAAAAAATACAAAAGCTCAAAAAACAATTAACATTTGTAAATCTTTTGGAATAATGATATAATTTTACTCTTGCATTTTCTCTTTTTATTTATTTTTTTATCAGTTTTTTTTTCTATGTTTAGTTCTATTTTCTTTATTTTTATTTGTGATTTTTTTGTGTTTGTTGCTTATAATTAGAGTCTTTCTAAGGATGCAACATGTTTATTTTGTATTCAGAATTGTAATGTACATTATATGTGCATTATTGTTGTAAACTTTCTCTGTTTTGTTTGTTGCATTTGCTCAATTAAAAAAAAAAAAGTGTGATTTGTCTGGACCAATAAATTGACCAATCACTATCGTAGGCGTCATCGTGGCAATTTACAGCCAATCAAATAATGTGACGTCATCAGTAATCATTATTGCACATTATAATATAACACTCAGTGGTTGTAATTAAAAGAGCTTTGATTATTTCACCACAATCAAGTTCACACATAGATTTGGAATTATTCAAACACCTGTCATTCATAAGTAAGTGCAAGCAAGATGGCCGACAGTGCAGCAGGGCTGACGTGAGCTCCGATAAAACCTCAGTCACCGCGGTCAAGTGAGCCGTCATCTGCGGAAGTGCGGTCTCGCTAGCCGTCACCAACTTTTTGCACACGTCCAGCGAGCTGAAAAGACTGTATAAAGCGCTAATATAACCCATCATATCACAGTTACCCATTATCAAATAACATGTACTGTGCTCTGACATCAATGAGAGATATTGCAGCCCTATATTGTTATTGGATGTACAGATTTATTCATTTAGATTGCATGTCTGACCATTCTATAATAAACTACCATAAATAAAGTGTTTTGTTTGAAATAGAATCAATCAGTCAGATTCTAAAAGTGTGTTTGAACACTAACAAGAGTGTTTTGTGTGTTGTTGAGCATGGAATGGAATGAAACAGAAATAAGGATTCTCCACGGAAAAGGGCACATCTGGTCCTGTCATGTCAATTCATTCTAAAGTGGCTTCTGTCTAAGATTACACAAAACTTTCAATGGATTATTGTTGTCAATGATGTTCATGATCATCTCAGCAAGTTTGAAGAAGATTTACTGAAGAAAATTAGAGAAATTAAAGTTTTAGTTCTCCTAAGCATACTGCCTTTATAGGTAACATAGAACATTAGATCCAACCAAAATGCAACTTTATTAAAAGATTACACAAAAATTTCAATGGATTATTGTTGGTAAGGATCTTCCCTAATATCTCAGTAAGTTTGAAGAAGATTTACTGGAGGAAATTAGAGAAATTGTCATTATAGTCTCATTCAGGCAGTCTCATTCATAGTCGGCATATAACATGGAAACCACCCAAAATGCCACTTTATTAAAAGATTACACAAAAATTTCAATGGATTATTGTTAGTAATGATGTTCATGATCATCACAGCAAGTTTGAAGAAGATTTACTGCAGAAAAATACTCTTACCATGTGTTTACCTAATATGGAGGTTTATGCACATGTTATAGTATGAATGAGGAGGTCTGAATTGGTCTATTATGTCAATATCTTTACTTTTCTACAGTCATTTTTCATCAAACTTGCTGTGATGATCATGAACACCATTACTAACAATAATCCAGTGAACATTGTACGTCACCTTTGGACAAAATAACATTTTAGATAGTTCATATATTACACTCTAACTACATATGAGGGAGGCTGAATTAGACTATAATGTCAATATCTGTTTTTTCTTCAGTCAATGTTCTTCAAACTTGCTGTGATGATCATGAACATCATTACTAACAATAATCCAGTGTAACATTAGCGTCACCTTTTGAAAAAAGTAGCATTTTGGATGGTTACATATGTAATACTATGACTGTAAAGACAGGATCCCCATGTGTACAATAACTTTAATTTCTCTAATTTTCTCCAGTAAATCTTCTTCAAACTTGCTGAGATGATCATGAACATCATTGACAACAATAATCCATTGAAAGTTTTGTGTAATCTTAGACAGAAGCCACTTTAGAATGAATTGACATGACAGGACCAGATGTGCCCTTTTCCGTGGAGAATCCTTATTTCTGTTTCATTCCATTCCATGCCATGCTCAACAACACACAAAACACTCTTGTTAGTGTTCAAACACACTTTTAGAATCTGACTGATTGATTCTATTTCAAACAAAACACTTTATTTATGGTAGTTTATTATAGAATGGTCAGACATGCAATCTAAATGAATAAATCTGTACATCAAATAACAATATAGGGCTACAATATCTCTCATTGATGTCAGAGCACAGTACATGTTATCTGATCATAGGTAACTGTGATATGATGGGTTATATTAGCGTTTTATACGTCTTTTCAGCTCGCTGGACGTGTGCACCGTAAACTATGATGTAAACGTGCATGCAAAAAGTCAGTGACGGCTAGCGAGAGCGCACTAACACAGATGTGGCTCACTTGACCGCGGTCCTCAGTCTGGTGTTTATAATTAACTAACCTGCTCAACTCATACTTGGGCTGCTTTCATGCCTGGCTGATTCTTTTGGAAATTTATCAGTTGAAAATTTACATACTAAGGTGTCATTGTTCATTTTGACCACATGGACTCGGATATGGGTCAACTTGTGACAAACAAAACCTTGGTTGAGACTCTGCAGCAGTTTAAGAATGAGATGTTATCTCATTTTGACGCTAAACTCGACACGATTCATAATAGCGTCCACCAGATGCAAGATTCGCTGAACTCAATAAAGACTACAGTGGGTGAACTGGAAGGCCGCGTTGGTTCCAATCAAGATGAGCTGTCTCGTCTCGAGACTCGCATAAAACAACTTGAGAAACAGAACTGTTACCTGGCGGAGAAAGTTGAAGATGCAGAAAACCGGAGTAGAGCTTCTAACATTTGCCTTCTTCATGTTCCAGAGGGTTCTGAGGGCCGTGACATGAATGGCTTCGTTGGTCAGCTTTTTATTCAACTTTTTGGTCAGGATAAACTTCCCTCTCCTCTGGTCATCGAAAGAGCACATCGTTCTCCTGGAACACCTAATCCCAATCCCAAAACTGCTCCACAGCCAATCCTCGTGAGGTTTCTGCACTTCCAGGACAAGCTCAACATTCTTCGCCTCTCCCGTGACAAAAAGGAGCTTCTGTTTAAAGGAAATCGAGTGCATATCTATCCTGATTTCAGCGCTGGTTTGATGGAGAAACGCCGTCTGTTTACTACGGTAAAAAAGAAGCTCTGTGACCTGGATATTGAATATGCTATGCAATATCCTGCAACGCTTCGAGTCCACGTTGAGGGGAAAAAGCTGTTCTTTCGCTCACCTGACGAGGCTGAGATCTTCATTCGTGATTTTTCCCAACAGTCCCCCTGAGTATGGACGGTGAAAATCTCTCTACTGTTTTTCTTCTGAACTACCTAAACTTCTTTAATTTACACTGATGGCCATATGAAACTTTGTTTGCCGTAAACTACTACTGTACTGACGTAATGTTGCAAGGCGCTGCTCCATCTGTTCCGTGCAGCTTTTCATTTCTCTTTTTGCAGCTCTGAATATTTACACTAGCTACATTTGCTGATGTTGAGCAGATTTTTTTTTCTCCCTTTTTTTTTTTTTCTCTTCTTTATTTCTGGTAATACTCATTTCCATCTGGTGGTAATCTCCACTTGAAAATTACAACATTACTGACGTTTTTGTATTCTTATCTTTTCTATTTCAGACTGAGGTTGTCGTGTTATCTTTATAAATTTCTGGGTTTTGAACAGTTATGTTCCAGCTTTTTCAATTATGTGTTTTGTGTGAATGTCTGTGCATGTGTGTGACTATTATTGTGCCCCTGGCAATTATTAATTCAGTTATCTTTAGTCAAATTTGCTTCATGCAGTGTTGTTTATTGCAGTTTATTTTTTCCTGTTCCCTTGATAATGGTTAAAGGTCTTCAAATTATTCATGTTAATATGAGGAGTCTATTACCAAAAATAGATCAACTAAGGGCCTGGCTTGTTTACAATGAACCCAGTGTCATCACTATATCTGAAACATGGCTTTCTTCTAATATCTCAGACAGTGTCATTAGCCTGGACAATTACACTCTGTACAGAGCAGATAGAAGTTCAAGAGGAGGTGGAGTAGCTACATATGTGTCTTCAAACATACAGTCACATGTCATTTTACCTAAAGTGGCACCATTGTGTTTTGAAGGCCTGTTTATTAAATTAATTTTGCATGAGCATAAACATCTGATAATTGGTCATATTTACAGACCCCCCAATTCGCCCTCTGACTCAGTTAAAAACATTGTTTCTACTGCTACATCTTTGGGTTGTAAAAGTGAAATGATCCTGTTGGGAGACTTTAACATAAATTGGTCATGTCCGTCATCTGCTACTGAACGTACTCTTTTTAATAGCTCTAATTTCTCACAGTTAATTTCCAAACCTACAAGAATCAGCACTAATTCTAAATCTCTTATTGACTGGATTCTAGTAACACATCCAGACAGAATACAGGACTCAGGCGTCTTATCAGATTGCTTCAGTGACCACTGTATCATATATTGCATTTGGAAAATTAAAACTCCTCATCTTCCCCCAAAATTGGTTAAAGTTCGACAAACAAAAACGTTCAATATTGATAACTTCACTGAAGAATTGCTTAATATTAATTGGGCTAGACTTAACTTAATTCGGCTGCACGGTGGTGCAGTGGTTAGCGCTCTTGCCTCACAGCAAGAAGGCCTCTGGTTCAAGTCCCGGCTGGGGGACATGAAAATCAATATCAACAGGGGACCTTTCTGTGTGGAGTTTGCATGTTCTCCCCGTGCATGCGTGGGTTTTCTCCGGGGTCTCCGGCTTCCTCCCACCATCCAAAAACATGCTTCATAGGTTAATTGGCAATTCTAAATTGTCCCTAGGTGTGAGTGTGAGAGTGAATGGTTGTGTGATTGTTGAAATTCTTCCCTGCAACAGACAAGCGACCTGTTCAGGATGTCCCCTGCCTTCGCTCATGAGTGGCCGGGATAGGCTCCGGCAGCCCCGTGACCCCGAAAGGGAAAAAACGGATAAGAAAAATGAATGAATGTTAGTGATAAACATGCACCACCAACTGTGATCCGAGTAAAAGGCAAGCAGATGCCGTGGGTAAATGGAGAACTGATTAGTCTGTTCAGACAGAGGGACAAAGCTTGGGAGAAATTCCATCGTACTCAACACCCTGCTGATCGGGATGCTTACAAACGTTTAAGAAATATCTGCACTACAAGAACTAGAAATGCTAGATCCAACTATTACAAAGATAGTCTATCTAACAGTGCTAATAATCCAAAGCAATTTTGGAGGCAAATTAACAACCTATTAGGAAAAACTGATTCTGCTTCAACTAATATGCTCATTAACAATGTGTGTACAAATGATCCGGCTGTTATCTCTGAGGCATTCTGTCAGCATTTCTCAATATCACCTCCTGTTCAATCTCCTTCTCATTCCATTTCTCATTGTGTTAACACGTCCAGTGACAGTACCTTTTCCTTCAGAATGGTCAATCCGACTGATGTGGAACAGGTCATAAATGAGCTCTCATCCACCAGTAGTGCTGGTCCAGATGCCATTGAAGCAAAATGTATTAAACTTGCTTCTCATGTGCTTTGTTTTCCCTTGGCTGCTCTTTTAAATCTCTCTTTTAGCACGTCTGAAGTCCCCTTGGCTTGGAAACGTGCAAAAGTTATACCTCTTCATAAAGGAGGGAATTCTAATGACATGAGCAATTATAGACCAATCTCAATCATCAACAGTATTGTCAAAGTATATGAAAAAATTATCTTTAATCAACTTTCAGAATACCTAGCACTTAATAATATACTATCTCCTTTCCAATCCGGTTTTCGAAAGCATTTCTCCACAACTTCAGCTTTGTTAAAATTCACCAATGATATTTTCTCTGGTTTTGATAATAACATGTTAACTGGTGCCTTATTTATTGATCTTACCAAAGCTTTTGACATGGTAGATCACTATCTGTTACTGGACAAACTTCATTCAATTGGCCTTGATAGATCCTCGCTCCTTTTGTTCAACTCATACCTTCATCATCGTCAGCAGTGTGTGCTTTTTAATGGCAGCTACTCCAATTTTCTAAGCGTAGACAAAGGTGTTCCCCAAGGTTCCGCACTCGGTCCCCTCTTATTTTCTATTTTCATTAATGACCTTCCAACTAAATGCATCTACAGCAATATTCAACTTTATGCCGATGATACTGTCATTTACTCATCTAAATCCAACATTGTTGACATTCAGCATTCAATTCAACATGATTTTAATTCTGTTCAATTGTGGTTACAATCCAATAAACTTCTACTCAACAAATCTAAATCCTATTTTATGTTATTTCAAAAAAGACTACGTCCTGTAGCTGCAAGTGAAATAAATATAACTTACCTGGACATGTCACTTATTTCAGTAGCAGAAAAATTCAAATACCTTGGTTTGTGGCTTCGCTCATGAGTGGCCAGGATAGGCTCCGGCAGCCCCGTGACCCCGAAAGGGAAAAAACGGACAAGAAAATGAATGAATGAATGAATGAATGAATGAATGAATAAATGGTTTGTGGCTTGACTCCTCTCTCTCTTTTAGTGCCCATATACAGTCCATTGTCCACAAAATTTCGTATCGTTTAAAATTACTTTATCAATCAATTGTTTTAGTCTCTCAGTCAGGAAGAAAATCATTTCACAACTGATTATCCTGATTTTAGATTATGGTGACATCATTTATCAAAACACCACTCTCACTAACCTCCGACCACTGAACGTTATTTATAACAGCTTGTGTCGGTTTATTCTCCGTTGTCCATTTAGAACTCACCACTGTCTTATGTTTCAGCAACTGTCCTGGCTTCCTCTATCCTCTCGACGTCAGCTTCACTGGCTATTGTTCATTTTCAAATGTATTAACCTTAGCTATCCAGACTATCTCAAACAATATCTAACTCCTTTTCAGTCTTCTTATAATTTACGTCATGCAGATCAAATTTTTGTTGTTGTTCCAAGAGTTAAAAAACAAATTGGAAAATATTCATTTAATTATAAGGCACCCTCCGACTGGAACAATCTTTCTCCATCCATTCGCTCTTTAACCTCATTCTTTGCATTTAAAAATGCCTGTTTAGTTCATCTTCAACACTCATGTAACTGTTTTTGATTTAATTTGATTTCTTTTCTGCCTTTTATTTATTATTTTATTTCCTTACCTTAAATTAATTACTAGTAGGTGCATTAAATGTCTATGTTTGTGTGTGTGTGGGTGTGTGTGTGTGCCTGTTTGTTGTCTTGTAAATTTTAAGTTCTTTTTCATCTTGTTTTGATATATGTAAAACTTGCCCAGCTGTATCTGTCGGTTATGTTAGGGTTATGTAATTATCATTTGCTTACACGCTATTATCACCATGATGTGTTTGTCTCATTTCTATCTTTCAGTAAGAAAACAATGACTTGAAGAGTTCTGATTATGCAAGAATATGAATTTTCTTTTGTTTCTGATTAAATGACCTACATTCATGTCTGCAACCTTCAGTTGTCAATAAAAGAGGCTCCATCCACTAGGAAGGAGAACTCCTCTGTGACAGTTCACGCTGTCACAGACTGATTCTCCTTCTACAGAAGTCTAGATAAAGTTCTCATCTCCTGTGTGGTTCTTCTCTTTATTACGGAAAAAGTCAGAACCCTGACATCTTGGTGCCGTGACCCGGATCTCAACATACCCACCGGTGGTGGACTGAGGACGACACGCTGAAGCCGTGATCACGCCCGGGCAACATGGACCGTCTGGAAGAAAGTCCCGGGAGGTGAATTCTTCGCCGGGCCAGCGTCATAGGTCTAACCCTCATCTACCAGCGGTGGCTTGATGAGATCCGACCGGAAGTGATGAACCACAGGACTGAGTGAGTTTTGCTTACGATCACAGTGAAAAGAATAAAATAGCAGAAAAGGTTTTCTGGCTAAAACAGGTAACCAGTCCCAAGCGCAAAGAATAAAAATAGAAATTAAAAATTAAAAAAATAAAAATGTATAAAATTGTATTACTATATAGACACACATATAAATTTATATATTTGCGCATTAATATCAAAGTGACCTTGGTGTCGGAGAGTCGAGCTAGTTCGATCTCCCTGGACCAGGAACTCAGGACATAGCGTGCCATACCTTCTGGTTGGCCAGGGTCACCAAAGTAATCTCGGGTTTTGTGCATCTTTTCGATAACCTCAAAAGTGTGGACTGCAGAAAATTAAAATTGGTTTGTGTTTAATTCAACGCCCTACAGATCTGACTATGGGTAGTAACATGAGTAAATCCCCTGACGGGGCTCCTTTACAGGGGGACGAAAAATATGTAGTACAAAAAGACCCAAAACAGCCTACAATATATGTTAAAATAAAAGATAAAGTATGGTGTGAAAGGACAGCTAAAAATAGAAGAATAGAAAGAAGTAGTTGTTTAACTAGAGACAGTATGAGTGAGATCATGCAGCTGCGTGTGCCTGAGTGAAGCTCTGTTGTCGCAGTGGCGTGCATGTGTATGTGTGTGTGTGTGTGTGTGTGTGTGTGTGTGACCATGAGAGAGAGAGAAAAGAGGAATACAAATAAAATAAGGAAAACATGACTAGTCTTAAAGTAAAGGATTCATTTCATTGAAATGGTTTATTTTACTAAGTGTTAATATCCCATTAGTTGTTGTTTTGTGTATTTTATGCTTTTCTTTTAGTTTGGAGAGAACTGATAACAGTAATTGGATGTGTTAGCCTGTGCTTTGTCTGTGTTTTAACAAACCAGTTGTGGTTTGGTGTGTGAATGGTGTTTTTGTTGGACAGGCTTTTAAACTGTAATTCTGACATTAAAATATTAATTTGAGAGAACTTTTGTAGCTCCGAAACAAACAGAAGACAAAACAGAAGTCTTGGTTATCGGTTCTAGAGCAAAGAAAGAGATAAGGTTTTTTATTCATCAACCAACTGTACTGTATGTGATAGTGAGGAACCTTGGTTTGATTTTAGATGCTGACTTTAGCTTTGACCAGTGCTGAAATCTTATTTCAGGCTTTTATCACATAAAAAGCAGATTTCTGTAATGACCTCCTTTCTGGCGTAAAGAAAACCCCTCTTATCACATGCAGCTAGTCCAGGTCTGAACTAACATCCACTGGTAGGCCTCGTTTAGATACTGCAGGCCTCGTCTGTGGAACAGCCTGCCTGAAGATGTGAGGGCCTCACCCACTGATGAGGTTTAAGAAATAATAATAAATTAAATGTTATATGATAATTTATCACATATTTACAGTTTTTGTTTAATGCTAATGTTGTACTTTTTATGTCTTACCTTGTTCCAATTTAAACTTTAGGTGTTTTAGAAATGCTAATGCACTTTTTAGCATTAATTTATTTTAATTTATATGTTCATATATTAGCTGTTTTTTTATATTTTAGCTCTTTTACTTACTACTTCTCTTCTTTAAGCTTTTTTATTTTCATTTCTTTTTTATTTTTGTTTGTTTTTGTGTATGTAATTAGGTGCTATAAAAATAACATTTATTTTAATTTAAGATTAAATTAATGCAAAAACACAGAGCCATGTTACACCCCCTTACATTTTACTCCAAAAAGCTTGATCCTGTCGCCCAATCTCTACCACCATGTGTACAGGCAGTTTGTGCTGCATCGATGGCTGTAACCTCCTTGCCAGATGTAATATTATTTCATCCTTTACAACTTTTAGTCCCTCATGCCGTTGACGTTTTACTTCTACAAAGCAAAATGAAGCTGAAATTATAGCATTAACCAGAGCATGTGAATTAGCCAAAGGAAAAGACTTTACATTGTACACAGACAGCCAGTACGCTTTCTCCACACTTTTTTAATTTTTGCCAAACAATGGGAACACAGAGGGAAGAAAACTTCCACAGGCAAACCCGTCACTCACGCACAACTTTTACTTAACCTCTTACAAGCCATAAAGGCTCCATCAAGGTTAGCAGTTTGTAAATGTGCTGCACACACTGCAAACACAGACACAATCTCAATAGGGAACAGGCTTGCTGATAAAATTGCAAAACAAGCTGCGGCAGGACACCACAACACAGGAACATACTCTGAAGAAACACAAAACACACAACTCATAGATACTAGCATCAAGCATGACATGCAAAGCTCAGCTCCACTGCAGAAGAAGAACTTGTGGTTGTCGAAAGGTGCAGAAATAACTGAAAAGCAAATTTATGAACTGCATGGTAAACCTATACTCCAGAAATCATTGTTGAAAGCAGCAGCAGTTGCGACACATGGGCCATGCCGTGTGTCAAAGGAGGAATGACAGTGCTCATACAAAGTCACTTTACAGCATTTGGCCTACAAACTTACTAAAAAGGTTTTGTACAACATGTCCTACCTGTACACGGCATAACCCACAGGGTAACATGCGAGCAAAGCGGGGAGCTTTCCCGAAGCCATCCTACCCTTTCCAGGTGTTACGCATGGATTTCATTGAACTAATGGCAAGTGGCCCCTTTAAGTA
Organism: Oryzias curvinotus; assembly: GCA_023969325.1. Classification (NCBI taxonomy): domain Eukaryota; kingdom Metazoa; phylum Chordata; class Actinopteri; order Beloniformes; family Adrianichthyidae; genus Oryzias; species Oryzias curvinotus. The sequence goes on from CM043723.1 coordinate 1,128,949, forward strand.
CTGCCTTGTGCTAATAGATGCATTCTCAAAGTGGGTAGAAATAATCCCTACCAAAAAAGCAGACACGATCTCAGTAGCAAAAAGTATCTGTAAACCATCATTCCCAATTATGGAAAACCAGAAATTATATATAGTGATAATGGAGCCCATTTTGTTAACACCATCATCCAAAACATGGCTGCCAGCCTAAAAATGACGCTGGAAAAAACTGTGCATACCACCCACAAAGTGCAGGACTTGTGGAACGCACAAATGGAACAGTAAAAGCAGACTCAAAAAATGCATGGAAACAACAGGAAGACCATGGCCAGAGTGTTCAGATCTAGTAAATCTATACATGAGAATCACACCTACATCAGATGGCCTAACACCCTTTGAAATAGTCTATGGAAGGCCCTATAGGTTACCTATAGTAGCCACAGACTTACAAAAAGCAAATGAAGAACAAGCAATAGCAGATTTGATCATAAGAATGATAAACCAGAAGGAGGTGTCCAGTGCAAATTTACTGCCATCTGACTCTTTATTTTTATCTTATCCACTGTAAGTTGCAGCGTGCACCAGAGGCCTAAAGGAGGCTGTTGTGGTGAAGTCTGACTACAAAGGGGTTCCGTCTTTTAGTGGCGGTTCTTCTCAATCGTCAGTGAAGAAACCACCCAAACACAACATCCATTAGAACTTGAGTCCTTGAAGTGACTCTGCAACCTAGCAGCATGGAAGGCCCACTGCTGGGAGACCGCAACAGGTCTCCGCCCAGGCAAAATCACCAAAAGATAACAAGATTGCCTGTATGAACTTAGCACACACCCTGGCTACAACCGAACTAACAGGAGGACATTCAACTCCTGGAGCAAAAGGAATTACTCGGAGCGGGTTTGGGTTTCTCCCAATAACCCCCATGGACCGTGTGGCCCAATGAGAGACCTGCTGCCACTACCACAAGACCCCATTAAGCTCCCAGAGGTGATATCTTTGGTGAGCATGAAGCCTGGATCACTTGGACGTTGTGTATACAACAATGGCACAGTGAAAGTGGGCATGGTGCCCTGGCATCTGTGTAACATCACCATGACCGTCTGTAAGACTACAATCTTACGGTTCGATCTAACTACTCAGCTTGTGTGCAGAATACCAACAGGATCAGAGGAAGCTGTGGCTTATTCCTGATCAACATAAGAAACCAGACCAAAGGTAGGCAAAACCAAGCAGGTTGCAGTACCACAGTGCCTGGGGACCGAGGATCCAGGGTCTTAGCTGATTGGTACCTTCTGTGCGGACACACTGCCTATGCATCCCTTCCTCCATCTGGGGAGGCCTTTGTGCTCTGGTTCCACCTGTGTTCTCCATGAACAGAACCGTCCCTACACTCCACCCCACACAACGGAAACGTGCTGCACCGGAGTTCCACATGACCACCAATACTGGAGTCTCATGGGAGTTCCTCATCTGGGGTGGAGGAGCAAAATTCGGACAATCACTCCTTCCATGGATCGGAGTGGCAAAAGTAAGGGACCACATCGAGATCAACAGATACGCATTGCTGAGAATCCTTAACACCACCTACAAGTTTTCCAATGCATCAGTAGCAGAGATGTCGGCCATAAGATCTATGGTTCTGCAAAATCGACTCGTGCTCAACCTCCTAACTGCATCATCAGGAGGTGTGCGCAAAATGGTTGGAGACACCTGTTGCACTTTCATCCTGGACAGCCCCTGTGATGGACAGGACATTTCTACCGCACTGCACGACTTAACGGAGCTGCAAGACTACGTTAAGTCTGTGACTCCTGGCGCCAGTCCCACCAGTAACATCTGGTCCTGGCTAACATCAGGCCCATGGTGGCACCTCCTGCTGAAGTTATTGACCCCATATACTCATCGTTTTGTGCCTGTTTTGTCTTTTTACAACATGCGCTCTGCCTTGTGTCATGTCCATGATCACAAAGGCCACTACGCAGACTTTCATTTGTTACCAGCTTGTCCAACAAGCTGAAGAGGACCCCTCCCCACGTGAATGCTCCTACTCCAGAGGCATCTTATGAATCTCTCACTGAAAGTGCAAAAGCAAGTGGAGAAATGATGTTGTGATGCCCTGTTCTTATGATTAAAAACCATGTTTCACGTTTGTACCTTCCATTTATCTGTGTTTACTTATGACGTGTTTTAAATGATAAAAAGGGAGGGATGTTAGGGTTATGTAATTATCATTTGCTTACACGCTATTATCACCATGATGTGTTTGTCTCATTTCTATCTTTCAGTAAGAAAACAATGACTTGAAGAGTTCTGATTATACAAGAATATGAATTTTCTTTTGTTTCTGATTAAATGACCTACATTCATGTCTGCAACCTTCAGTTTTCAATAAAAAGAGGCTCCATGCACTAGGAAGGCAGAACTCCTCTGTGACAGTTCGCGCTGTCACAGACCGATTCTCCTTCTACAGAAGTCTAGCAAAAGTTCTCATCTCCTGTGTGGTTCTTCTCTTTATTAAGGAAAAAGTCAGAACCCTGACAGGTTATTTATTTATTTGCTTGTTTTGTTGTATTTTGAGGACCCCCTCGAAAACGAGATGACACATCTCAAGGGGCTTATCCTCTATATAGATAATTATAAAATAAATTGAAATTGTTGATCCTTAAATCCTCTTATCGTCATATCCTGAAATAAGAGTTTCTTTCTACATTTTCTTGAATATTTGAACATTTTTTGAGCTCATTACTTAAACCGTTCCAGAGTTTAGTGCCACACACAGACACACAGAAACCTTTCTTAGTGGTTCTTATCAATTTGATCTTGAAGTTCCTACATCCCCTCAGTCTGTTCCTCCTTCATTTTCTAAGAACTGTTTTTGGATATTGAATGGTAACGATTTCCCACTGGCTCTGTATAAAAGTTGTTAGTGTAAAAATCCACAAGGTCATGCAGTTTTAAAAGTCTAGATTGATAAAATAGATTGTTTGTATGATCAAGATATCCGGCTTTATGTACAATTCTGATGGCTCGTTTTTGAAGTAAAAAGAGAGGATGTAGTGAACTCTTATAATTATTCCCCCAGATTTCTATACAGTAGGTGAAATATGGTAATATTAAGGAGCAGTACAATAAATATCTACTGTTGTATTCTAATATATGTTTAGATTTATTTACGATTGAAATACTTTTTGAGACTTTAGTTTGTATGTGTCTGATGTGTGGCTTCTAACTTAGTTTGTCATCGATAAAAACCCCTAAGAATTTGATTTCTGTAACACTTTCGAATAAGACATTATTTATTTCAATTGAGAGCTCTTTATTTGCATTGTAGTTTCCAAAAAACATCACTTTGGTTTTATCTAGGTTCAAAGATAATTTGTTGTAATCCATCCATGATTTTATTTTGTTTAACTCTGTGTTCACCACATTGGTAAGTTCCCTACGATTGTCTGTAGAATAGAACATGTTTGTGTCATCAGCAAATAATATGAGTTTCATAAGCTTTGAAACATTGAATATATCATTTATGTAAATATTGAAAAGCAGCGGGCCCAGAACTGATCCTTGTGGGACACCACAACTTATCTCTTTGGTTTCTGATGTAAATTCATCCATCTTGACAAACTGTTTTCTTCCCGTTAAATAGCTTTTGACCCAAGTTAGCGCTAGTCCTCTTATCCCAGACACTTCCAGTTTGTCAAGTAGGATGTCATGATTGAGAGTCAAATGCTTTTTTTAAGTCAATGAAAATTCCAGCTGCATATTACTTTTTGTCCAGAGCATTTGTGATTTCCTCCACAGCATCAATGATAGCCAATGAGGTAGATCTATTTTCTCTAAAACCAGATTGGTTTTCATTTATAATGTTATGTTTTTCAATAAATAAAGCTAATTTATCATTGAATATTTTTTCTAAAATTTTTGAGAATTGAGGAAGAAGAGAAACAGGTCTATAGTTTGTAAATTGGTGTTTGTCTCCACTCTTATAGATAGGAATCATTCATTCATTCATCTTTTTTTACCGTTTATTCCCTTTCGGGGTCACGGGGTTGCTGGAGCCTATCCCGGCCACTTTGGGCGAAGGCAAGGGATGCCCTGGACAGGTCGCCAGTCTGTCGCAGGGTAGAATATCCTCAATCACACACCCATTCGCACTCACACCTAGGGACAATTTAGAGTTGCCAATCAACCTATGAAGCATGTTTTTGGATAAACGGTAAAATAGATAGGAATCACTTTGGCTATTTTCATTTGGTTTGGGAATCTCCCAGTTTGTAATGATAAGTTACATATGTATGTTAGAGGCTTAGATACACTATAAATGACTTTTTTCACCACCTTCATATCTATATCCTCACAATCTTTTGAGTTTTTACTCTTGAAATTATTCACAATTGATATCAGCTCATTTTCGTTCACATCAGAGATAAAGATTGAGTGTGGGATCCTTTCGATAAGTGGATTATTGTCTTTGTTGGTTTTGCATTTTGGAATTTCTGCTGCCAACTCTGGACCCACTTTTACAAAGTAGTTATTGAGACCGTTTGCTGCTTCAGTTATGTCATAGGTTTGACTCTTCTCATCTGTAAAGTAATCTGGATAAGTTCGCTTTTTTGTCCCATTTTTAATGATGTTATTTAATATTTCCCAAACTCGCTTTACGTTGTATTTATTTTCATTCAGTAGATTATTGAAGTACACTTTATAAGCGATATCGACATCTTTCTCTCTGTACACAGAGTTCCAGTTTTGTTTGGATAAGTCATTATTTAGATCATTCATGGTTTTTTCATTTCTTAATCTTTTGTAGACTGGTTCTTTTATAATTTTCTTTGTCTTCACCTTGATGTCAAATAGAGAAAAAACTGGTAAATGATCAGTTATGTCACATATTATGATTTCACCAGGATGAGGAACCCAGATGCTGCAAATCCAGAAGGAGGACAGGTAAGTGGATGATGAGAAAGGTTTTATTATTTTCTCCAGAGGTGAAGATGGTTGATTGAAGAGAGTCCAGACTAGACGTGGCTGTGGCGAGAATGGAGGGGTTTTGAAGCGGTTAGCAGGTGCTCGATCTCCTGAGACGTAGAATGAAAGGTCCGTGCAGCCGTCACTTGTGAGCGGTTGGATCCTAAGACAGGGAACATAGAATTAGTATGAGCCAGAGACTTAGAACAAGCAGTAACGAAGCTTAGAACCAGAACAGTCACCATAAGGGGTAACAAACTGGCGTCGAGTAGTGGCGTTGGAACCAAGTCTCAGATATGGTTATGATATCAAAGGAATGCCCGATGTTCTGTAAATAGTCCTTGATGTCTTCAAAGTTGGTGTACATGCTTCTGCTGTTAAAGTGAATGATTGACAGTTTTTCTTCTGGGTTAACAGAGTTTTTAAAGTCATCTATGCTGTAATATTTGCAGTCTATGTTAACAGTGGAAAAGAATTGATCAGGGTGGATGTCTTGAAGGTTGTTGTCATTATCACTGAATATTTGAAGGTCGGTTTGCTCACCATTCAGATCTCTGAGAGTTGTGGTTGCAGGTGACTGTTGAAGAAAAAGTGTTGTTTTTTTTAGAAGCCATGGATAGTAGAGTTCATCTCCTCATCTCGTCAGACCAGCATCTTCACGTATCTCTTGTTTAGACTGTAGTGGGTAAATATTTTTCCAAATCTTGCAGGCTCCTGATAAGAACAACCTTGGACTGCTCAGGGGAGCCACAGAGTTTGGCATAAATTTTACAGTCTTTCACCCAGGTTCCTTGAATTTTCCCTTTGCCTTTTCAAGTAACGTGCTCTTCTGGCAATGTCGGCATTCCTTTTCGTGAGATTGTCATTCATGAAAACGTTGGTTCCCCTCAGATTTCTTCCTTGCTTCAATAAAGCTGCTTTGTGTTTCCGATTGACAAACTTTAAGAGGATCGCTGGTTTGTCGGTGTCTCTTTTCCTGGGAAGCGGTCGGCAGATCTCCACATTGTTGGTGTCCAGAGAAATTCCATTGGACTTTAAGAACTCCTCCACCTGTTTCTCCACAGAGCTTGTCTCCTGCTCGTCAGATTCCTCACCGTTCCCAGCGGTCACTGCATGCGCGTAGGACCGGGGTTTGATTTTCAATCCGGTGATTATCACGTCGTTAGATCTGGAGATCTGCTCTTGGTCATCCATTTGTTTTTCAATTATATCCATCCTGTTGAAACACTGCTCCTGCAGAGCCCAGACCTGCTTCACCTCTCCGATCGCATCCAGAATTTGTCCGTGAACAATCTTCATAGATTTGATCTCTTCCAGCACGAAATCAAGCATCTTCCTCAAGTCCTCATATTCCTCAGACACTGGGTTTCTTCTTGGTGGCACGTTTAGAAATTGCCTTTCTCAATATTTACGCTATTATGCGGTAAATAGAGTTGAGAACTGCAGCTGCTCTATGCCTGCGTGGCGTCTTCTCCATATACATACATAATACATACATACATACATAATAATTTAAGTAATTCATCTTTGTCATGTGCTTTATTGATACTTTATGATTCTTAATTCTGTCTGATAAAAGCTAGGAACCAGATATTGATAAATCATGTAATAAAATGGTTACAGTATAACGGGGTGGGATTATATAAGTTCACCTTTTTCCACTCCCTTTAAGCAATATTTATTAATATGTCTAATTATCCTAAGTTTGGTTAGTTATTGTATGAATGTATAACTGAAGATTGTATTGTGTTTGTGTATTATTTCTACTTAATTTCTTGAAATAAACCATTTCAAATCAAATCAAATATTACTGAGATACATTTCAAATTGTTTGATTAACACAGGGAAAAAAATAGAAGATGAAGAAAATTTACATTTATGAATAAAAAATTTGCCAAAAATAATATTGAGATTAATTATGAGTTTTGTGTTTGAGTCCAAGTTTTTATTATGAAAGCCAAAAAATTATATATTCAAATTTCATCTGTATCTAAACAATCAGAAACAAGCCAGTAATCTATACGAGACTGGCGGGAGCCATTTTTGTTGCTCCATGTAAAACTTGATTTTGTTTGGAATTTTTCTCTCCAAGGATCTTTTAAGTTAAATTTTGGTATAAATGAGAGAAGTTCAGTATTAGAATTATCAGTTTGTGGGGGCCACCTATCCAGTCGACAGTCTAACACCATATTCAGGTCTCCTCCAATGATAATAATTGCATTGGGATATTTGTTTAAACATTCTATCAAATCATTTTCTACTATGGAAAGGAGTTGAGAATTTTCACGTTTAGACCCTCACTATCTCATTTATGTGAAAGAATGTCACCTGCGCATCACAGTCAATATGCATTCAGCGGGACTCAGTGACGTCAGTCTTGTTTTGTTCGCTCAGCTGTCAATCAAAGACCACGCCTTCAACCCAAAATGGCGGCGGTGCTTTTCCTGTAAACTACGGTGCTGAATCTCCAACCATGTGGATCCTCGGTTCTGTTCTGTTCGTGGTTCTGGTCGGTTCGTTTGGTTCTAGAACATCAGGTGAGATCAGAATAAAAGAGAAATGTCTGAAAATAGTTAGACAGTAGCCGTTAAACAGCAGAAAAGACGACGTTAGTTTGAGGAATGCGGAAGTGAACGCACGCGCTGATTCTGTTCATGAATGATAGAAAGATGGAGGAGAACCGAGAACGTTACTGTAACGGTCCAGTTTACTGTCCTCTGGAATTCTCTGATCTCTGGTTCTTCTGATGCAGGTCTGATCATCGCTGCTAGACCTGGAGATCACGTCACTCTGAGATGTAGAGACACAAACATCCCAGAGAAGCTAGTTTTTGAGTGGAACAGAACTGACCTGGAGGGGGAGGAAACTGTGCTTATTTACAGGGATGGTCGAGTTGATCCAGACAACCAGCATGATTCCTACAAGAACCGAGTGTTTCTGAAGGACAGTCAGATGAAGGATGGAGATCTGTCTGTGGTTCTGGAGAACGTGACCATGAATGACACTGGAACATACCAGTGTAGAGTTCTAAAGAGGAGAACCAAGAGATCTATTTTAGAAACTCCTCCCATCTCCTCCATCCATCTGTGGGTGGTTCCTCCAAGTGATCCGTCTCCAGGTGAGCAGTGTTTGTGTTCCTGCTGGATGTCAGAGTAAAGGTCTCAGATCAGACGTGTTTTCTGAAGATGTTGTTGATGAGACTCTGCAGGAAGCAGCTGCTCTGATGAGGAAGAGGAGAGGATTCTGTTCTGCACTCATCATCCTCTCTCTCTCCTGCAGGACACAAAGGAGGAAAGAAGGAGGACTGATTGCAGGAATTGTCACTGGGATTGTTCTGTCAGTTCTTCTTCTTCTTGTTCTTGTTCCTGCTGCTGTTGGTCTCTGGATCTACAGGAAGAAAAAGGTCCAAACCAAGGTTCCAGTGGTTCCAACAACCAGCAGAATCCTGAACTGGATTTTGTAAACTCAGATTCTGATGTAGAAAGAAGCAAAACAAACCCAGATCCTTGAAGGTCTTTGTGTTCCTGAAGTGGATCTTCTCTGCAGTTCAGACTCTAGAACCTTTCAGAATAAAAGTCCAAAGGTCAGAAGAAGCAGAAGTTTCCTCTAGAGAAGCTCCAGCCTCATCTGGAAGAAGTGGGACAGATGTTCAGAGGTTCTTCTCCTCTGAGAAAAGATGGAGCTTCAGTGCAGAAAGGTGGAGACCAGCCTGCAGAGAAGCTGAACTTCTTCTGGTGAGGAGAACCTGCAGATGGAGTTCTAGAGGAAAGAAAGCTTCCAGAACCTCACACCACTCTGAGTCTGCTTGTTGTCTGCAGACCAGCTGGAAGTTGGATCTTCATGGATGCTTTGTTCTAGCATGAATGCTGCTGCTCACTAGAGAACATCAGAACATCTGACCCAGAACCTTCTTCCTGCTGGTTCTAGTGGTTCTGCAGCTGAAGGTGGACTGTTCACAGGTCAATCATTTCATTTGGTTCTGCAGGTTCTCAACCGTCTGTAAAGTGTTTCTGTTTGTCTGAATAAAGAGTTCCTCTGTTCTCCTCTCAGTCGTCGCACAAGGATTTGCATCTAAAAGATGGTGATGCAGCTTCCAATGCAACCTGTCAGTCAGAGAAGAACCAGCTGCTGGTCCTCACAGATCAGTGGTTTCTTGTCGACTGCTGCCACCTTGTGGCCAAAACAGAATCCTTCCAGTCTGCTCCTGTGTCCAGCTCTCCTGCTTTTGGTTTGTCTTCAGCTTTTCTTTCTGCATCTCCAGAATCCATCCCAGCAGTGACTTTTTCTCTGCAGCAGCTGCTCCACAAACACCTCATTTCACTTCCTCTCTGTTTGCTGCAAACCTCACAGCTACACACTTTCCTCACACATGTTGTGTGTTTGTCCAGACGTCTTTGTCAGCTTCAGTTTGTCTCTCAGTGTCACCAAACTTTAAAAAGTGTTGAATTTCTCCTAGAAACTGGTATTCTGTTTACTTTATAGCCTCAGTATCTTCAGAGCCATTGAACTCCTTTATTATGATTCATATCACATAAATGTAGATCAGGGGTGGCGAACAAGTTTCACACCAAGAGCCGAAATTTTTTCACAGTGAGAGTCAAAGAGCCACCACACACTGACCTGCCAAGACGCACACACACACACACACAATTAAAGCCATATTATTTTCCACAACACACTCCTCTCCCTACAACAGAACAGCAAGTATTGTACTTGTGTTTATTTCGAAGAAAGTGTCCACGCTCAATACACACTCTCTCTCTCATCTCATACACACACACACACACTCTCTCTCTTTATCTCACTCTTTTCTCTGCCTCTCTCTGACACACACAACCACTCAGTGACAGGCAGTGAGGTTGATGCTGGAGAGAATCTGACTCCTCTGAAGTCAGATTTATGATTATAAAACTGAATATTTCTCTTTCATCCAACAACATTTAACTTCAAATTCTAACATTACTCCCTCACACCAACAAATACACAAACATCTGGACAGAGCATCCTTCTGGTGTCTGAGTGATTCATATTCACAATAAAAACATTAGATACATTACATTTCAGATGCGTGCAACTGAAATTAATTTAACCATCATTAGAAAATCTTGCTTTTGTAATTTTTTTTTTAATTTCAAGACCGTCTTTTTGCATATGCTGATTATTGATGAAATATTATTACATTGCAATGACTCAGCTTATTCATCAACGTGGCAGGCAAACAAGAGATACGCTGCCAAATAATTGGCTGCATTGTTAAGCTATTTGCACCCCCCCGGCCAATTACAGCACACATTTGTTAGATCACACAGACGATCAGCCAAACAGCATAGATGTGTAGGGGCTGAAGGCGGGGCTAACCAACTACCCCTGGCTGCAGCCTGCAGAATTGCTCAACATAGTGGAATGTTGAAACGCTGTGGAATATTAACCCCGCCCATGTTGAGCCCGTCTGCTGTGTAGTGTTAACCCCGCCCACGTCTTCTTTGGTTTTACAAGTTTCCATGTGCAATATTGCCACCTACCGGTTTTTAAGGAGTTTTATCTTACCGTGAAGGGGGGGTCAAAGGGCAGGAATATCAGTTTAGTTTAGTCTGTTTTTGTTAAAGTTTAATATTATCCTAATGCATTCTTTGTATTCATGATCCCTTTTTCATTGTATGTTTACCTCACAATTACAAGTATGGAGCCCATTGAGACGTCTGTTGTGAATTTGCGCTTCATAAAAAATATATTGAATTGAATCAGGGAATTTATACCATGATTGCTGTCTTCTTATGCCTTTTACAAGTTTCCATGTGCATGTCTTAGGCAGTTAATACATTGTGTCTGGCCTCACGGACCTGGAGAAAGTATATGTGCTCGACTTTTATCCTTGGACGCACTTACAATACGTGCAGACAATGGAACAATGTGGATAATTTCTGCATGCATTAAGAGCGACCAACGTGAATTTCCACCGCTTTGTGTGTTTGAACCAAGGTAAATAAATGCAATTAACCACCTTTAGGATATGTACAATCATGTTTAAGAATTTTCTTTAGGAAAAAACTCCTTTTTATATATGGCTACAAGAGAAAAGGGCAGACTGAGCAAAGCTGCTGAATGTAACATTAGTTTTTTCTACAGTCTCTTTTAAATAAAGTTTAACTGTCATTTATTGATCAATGGTTTATTGTTACATGTAAAATTATATCACAATATAAAATATTTAATGTATCACACCTAGGTTCCACAGATATTGTGTAATAACTGTATTTATGCTCAGTCTGTGCAAAGTCTCAGGTGGGTTAAACATGGAAAGTAAAACTCCTGACCTCATGCTAGACGTGCATGTGTGGGTTTTCTCCGGCTTCCTCCCACCGTCCACAAACATACTTCATAGGTAAATTGGTCATTCTAAAGTGTCCATAGGTGTGATGTGAGAGTGTGTGAGAGTGTGTGATTGTGGTCCTGAGACAGACTGGGTGTCCAAGATGTTCCTGCCTTCACCAGCAAGTGGCAGGGATAGGCTCCAGCAGCCCTGTGACCCCAAAAGGAATGAAAAGGAATAGAAGATGAATGAATGTAATGTTACAGTCATTATAACATTATATATATATAGAAATATAGACAATAAAACATTAAAAAAAACAGCAGACACTGATTTATTGTTTCTCAAAACATTCATACACCTTTAATTTTTGATTGTCCATAATTTCTGAACAAAATGCTTCACAGTTGCTGAAAAACTAAAATGAAAAAACCAAAATCTCCCTCAGTTCCATCAATCTCTCATCATCTTCACTCATGAGGGAGCAGTTTGGGAGTTCTTCCAGAACCTCCTTCTGTTCTCCTTCATCCACCTTCAGAACATCAGGCAGGGAACATCTTCCTTTAAAGGACTGCACCATGTGGCTGCCTGAATGCTGTCGTGTAGTAAAGAATATTCTTCCTGCACAGAGAAAAAGCTCATTAATAAAGTAGATGCTGGAGATGCAGAAACGGTGAGTTCAGAAGGATCCATCCATTCCATCCTGTCCCACTGCTGGTCTTCATGTCACCTTCCCCTACAGAGAGAAGAGAATGACAATGAAAAGATAGAAATGACACCAAAAAACATCCTGGACATCCCATCTGCTAAACTTTTAGAATAAATACAACATTCTATTATATTTGAAGGGGCATCTCAGGTCACCTAAAAAATCTAGCAGAAAATGAAAGCATGCAGAGAAAAACTATAGCTTCAATAGATTCTGATGAGATGGTGTGGTGGCTGCCTACGCTACCACCCCATCAGGGCAGTAACATCCTGCACCACACCCTACATATCTGTTCACTTTAGTTTTGCATATACCTTTGGATTTCTTTTTCAAACATAACACACACATTTGATAACATTTATTAACATGCTTCAGTTTACTTTTTTATAATTTGATGGTTTGTTTGAGTTACCAGTGCTAAGGGGAACCATTGTTGCTGCTGCTGCCATCTGCTGCTGGAGGAATCAAGTCAGGCCTGACACAACAATGCATCCCAGTCAGCAGAGGCCTTATATTCAGCAGGCAGCTAATTGGACTGACCCATCGCCCAGTGGACAAGGAACTCTTTCTGTGTTTCTTTACTTTAGTTTCTATTTTGATGTTCTTTATTTTCATTCATTTGTGTATGTTAATTTACCAAAGGATGGACTTTAGTTTATTTTGTTTGATGTATTTTGTCTTAGTCTTTTTCAGTTCCCCCTTGTGTGTCTAGTTGGTTTGATCAGCCACTATATATGTTCCCTTGTGTTTCCAATTAGGAAGGTCAGTTTGATTAAGTTTGTTTGTCTGTTCAGTTGTCCTGTTACATTTAAAAGCTTGAGTTAATTTTGTTACTTTGACCTCTTTTAAGGGCCCATTTTTGCCCATCTACACTTTTTGAAAAATAAATTTAAATATTTTTGATAAAATTGTTTGCTGTCCTTGTCTTTTACTGCTTGGTCCACCACATAATGGATTCAGAATGCATCTTTTTTAGTGAAGTATCTTCATCCTGAAAGTGGCAGAGGGATTAACAACAACCTCAAAGAAGAGCTTCAATAGCCGTGGTTACATCGGCAAAATATCTTGATCGGATCAATTCACACTTTTGGTCAGAATAAATCATCTGGGAATGCGCAGTAGTGTTAAAAAATCCCGGAAGAGGAGATGTGTCCCGTTGTAAACAAACAGCTGTCACATACATTTATGCAGCAGCTCGGTAATATACGAGACGATCTTCCAAACATGCTTTTATTAATGTTATGAATATTATGAAGCGTCTATTCACTCATCGTTTTATTTAATCCGTGTGGTCACTGCTTTTTTTGTGGAAGAACGGAGCTGTAAGAAGGCAGGGTTAGGAGTAGGCTAACACACGCTAACAGTAGACTTGTTTGATGGACACAAAATCCATGCAGGAAATTCTGCAATCTGCATCTTAGCTGCACGTAAATATGTGGGAATAACATCAGTCTTTATTTTGTCGGGACACGACTGGAAACACAAATCCGCTAATTGTTTGAACAGTTTCTGAGGACTGAGCGACATTTCTGCTTTGAAAAGTTCACACACCAACCCAAAGCTGCTGTGGCTCGAGCTCTGCTCGGTTCTCCTGAGTCCTGCAGCCGCTAACTCAGAGCAGCAGGACAGCTAGCAGTTGGAATTATCCCACACGTAGCAAAACGCACACGTAACAAAGCACCTTCCCCTCCCCTCAAACACACATTAATAAATCCAGCAGCTCTGCTCAGAGACACATTCACTCTGTCCGCTGGCACCCGAGCCTGGACGCAGAGCTCGTGGACAGGGTCCAAACATCAGGGGGCACGAAGCACTCCTCCCATGCATACCCCTCGGGGGGTGTAAGAGAGGGGAGAGGCGAAGAGGCAGCGGGGCGAGAGCGGAGCGGCGCTTTTCACGGGGCGTCCACAGAGCAGCTGGTCAGTCTCGTATGAGCTCCAAAGCTTTCTCTCAGTGAAACACCATCTATGCGTGACGCAAACCAGAGCAGAAGTGACACACGATCAGAATGAACCGTGTACATGAACAACGATCGGATAAATGATCGGTATAACCCACCTATCTCCATCAGAAAGAAAGTTTGATCCGAAAGAGTCTGACCGGGGCAGAGTATTCCGAACGGCGCGTTTACATGACACATTTTCTTTCCGATCAGGCGTTCTTTCTTATTACTTTTGCCCATGTAAACGCGGCTACTGTGTGCCTCATGAATTCAGTGACCTCCTCTCACCTGGAGTTTCCGCTCTTCCCAATCATTTTTCTGGCTGCATTCTTTCTTCTGCAGACCTTAATGAATCAATAAAAATGAATGTTCACCATCAAAATGTTAATAAAAGGTAAATCCATAGAGCTTTCAGTAAAATATGTATAAAAAAAAGGATTTTTAAGTGTGATCATCTAGAGCAGTGGTCCCCAACCTTTTTGTCACCGCGGACTGGTACCACGCAAGACACGTTTACCGGGACCGGGGGTGGTATTTTCTCTTTAGTAATAATAATAATAATAATGAACATAAATCAACTGTGTGATCATGTGCAACTTTATTAGCGGTGTCCTCATAACGTCACACTAACAACTGAACATCACATGAGCAACATCGTTTCTACCATCACCGCATATTACACACAGCGGGTTTGGTGCGTGGGAATTGCCCGTGGCGATAAATCCATATTTTAAATAGGTTTCTTGATACTGCCTGTTAAAGGCAGATTTCCCTTTTTTAGCGGGTGCAGGTTTCTCTTCTGTCCCTTCATTGGAATGTTTCCCCTTGTCAAAGCAACTTTCTAAAGAAGTTTGTTTTTTTGCTCATTTTGGTTGTTTGGGTTTAATTTTAGTGGGGTTTATCACCTGATGTTTGGTGTCGCGACTTTGACGTGCGTTAAGTGTGACAGATGTAACAGAGAGAATCCGGTCACTTTTCAAAATAAAACATTTTTTTCGAAGAAAAAAAAAACAATACAATGGAAATTATTTTTTCTTTCTGTGCGTCCCGGTGCCAAGTGTCCCGCGGCCCGGTGGTTAGGGACCACTGATATAAAGAGCACTTACGGCTTTGGAAAGTTAGTTATTAGGTGAAGAACCACCACATTCTAATCTGCTGCATGTTTTCCTTTGAAGAAATAAATACACAGTATGTTAGTTTGAGCCAAAACCCAAAAGTGTCTGGCATTCACTCAACACAAACTGACCAGAATTTACACACACCTCACTGAAATCACACTTAGTCTCAGTGACAACGTACAGAGTACTGAAGGTCACAAAAGTACATGTTAATATATAGAATCCATGAGACATTTATAAATGTTACCTTTATATACCACAGTCACTTACAAAAGAAATAAAGATTAACCAGTTTTTAGTCCTTTATTCTTGTTTTTACTTTTTAATGCTCACACAGCAGCCAATCGGAATAGAGTTTTCACCCAGCGCATGGGGGAGGATCCCTCCTTCATGTGGGCACCCCTGAGGTTTCTTCATTTTTTTCCGGAATCCGGTTTTTTAGGAGTTTTTCCTTACCTTACCTTAGGGGCGGCCGTGGTGCAGCGGTAGGGCGGTCGACTCATGATCGTAAGATTGCAGGTTCGATTCCCGCCTTGCACGCCCATGTGTCGCAGTGTCCTTGGGCAAGACACTGAACCCCACCTTGCCTCTGGTGGGAGGTTGGCGCCAGTGTTCGGCAGCGGAGCCGCCACCAGTGTGTGACTGTGTGTGTGCATGGGTGAATGGGACTGTGACTATAAAGCGCTTTGGGCCTTCGTAAGAAGGTAGAAAGCGCTATATAAGTATACGCCATTTACCATTTTACCATTTTTACCGTGAAGGGGGGTCTAAGGGCAGGGATGCCAGTATAGCTTAGTCAGTTTGTTAGTTTATTTTAGTATTTTCCTATTGACTCTTTGTATTCATGATCCTTTTGAGTTCATATTTTACTTCAAAGCCCATCGAGACGACTGTTGTTGGGATTTTGGGCTATACAAATAAAATTGAATTGAATTGGTATAATTCATTACCATTGCTATTATTATTATACTACGACGAGTTTTAGGGCCACGGTGAGGAAAACAAATTCTGGCCAACGTGTCGAGTTTTTTCTCGTTATGACGACTTTTATCTCGTCATGACGAGAAAAAACTCGACACAAAGTTTCTAGAAAAAACTCGTCGTGTCGAGTTAAAAGGCGAAATAAAGTTTCGAGATTAAAGTCGCAATGAATTTCATCTCATAAATTTATGAGAAACAACTCGTAAATTTACGAGATTATTGTGGAAGTGAGCATACAGAGCAGCAGGTGAACGCCGCGCAGCAGCAGAGCAGACCCACTAAACATAGTTGAAGAGGTGAGCTGAATGTTTATTGATAACGTTCCAAATGTCTGGTAGGTCAGTTGTTTGATTTACAATTTATTAAAGTTTTATTCATTGATGGGTGGTTTGCAGGATCTCTGCAGCCCGATGATGAAGTCGTCGGTGTCCCTGCAGATGTTTGCTTGAATCCTTTCTTCCTCCACCAGAGACCAGATCTCTACGTTTCTGTGATGCTTCAGTCTGAGGAGAAGAAGCACTTTTTGCCTTTTTCAACATTGTAATGCTAATATAACAGACTATTTTCATTCATCTTTGTTTGTTAATGATGAAACGGGACGTTTCATCTGGAGGAGGGGGTGTATGGAACACTGTTACTTCAGCATTGGTGTTAGGATGACAGGTTGATGACATCAGGTGACAGATGAACTTCAGGTTATGTGAATGAAACGGAGAATAAAGGCTGCAGCGGTCCTCTACATCCAAACGTGTCTCTCTCCTTATTTTACATATGAAAGTCCGCTTTACTGACACTGAACCACTGACAATAATCTGATTTTGAGTCGCCAAAAGGTTCAGAATCTCTTTGTTTTAAACCTCTAATAATCCGGAAATAAAGCTTCACAAAAGGCTCCACATACATATTTCATCTTCAAGCTAGGCTCCGATAAACAGACAACTTCGGTGTTTTCTCCTTGTTAATCTATAAATTTTTCCCCGTAAATTTACAAGTTTTTATCTCCTAAATGTTCTTAATTTTTGGTGGCCATAAACCTCTGTCGTAAACTCTGAAGTACAAAGCCACTAGCTCACTAACATTAGCCATGACACTGAATACTCCTGGAAGACTCGCGACTTTTTTCTCGAAACTTTATTTCGACTTTTCTAGAAACTTTGTGTCGAGTTTTTTCTCGTCATGATGACTTTAATCTCGACATGACGAGAAAAAAACTCGACACGTTGGCCAGAATTTTTTTTCCTCACCTTGGCCCTAAAACTCCGTCGTATTATACCTTTGTGTTTCACTGATGAATGTTTTTTTCCACGTGGAGGGCCACAGGCTCTGTGCATCCTAACAGCAAAATTGACAAAACGTTGATTTGTTTTCAGTGTTGGTTTGTCACCGACGACTAAAACTGTAAAGTGTCTCTATATCAGTGACGTGCGGTGAGGTCAGTGACTGGTGAGGCACTGAATCCTCTGGAGTCAGATTTACAATGAAAGAACTACATATTTCACCATTCATCCAACGGCAGCTAACAGCTTATAAAATACACACAGGATCATATTTGTCCTACAGAGAATATTTCTTTTATAAATGGATAAAACACTCTTCTTGTGTAAATTATTCATATATACTGTAAACAAATGAAAGTATACATATGTGTTCAGCACACATTTGACCCTCAGTAACTATTTCTGGTCATTTTCCAACTTCAAATTCTAATCAGTTAATATCAAATGTTGTCTGAGAATGATCATAAGTTAAAATAAATTATTTTACTTACATTTTTTATCCACTTGCTCCCAAGTTATTTTTAAAAAACAAACATTGAAAAACATGTTTAGCCTTACTTTATGAGTCCATGTGTTGATCCTTCTCCACTAAAATCTATATTATGTGTTGGAAAAGTTTTCCTCATTTTCCTTTATTTCATATGAGTTTCTCCTCTCAATGGAGAAAAATGTTTTTAGTCTGTTTCTACGGCAGCAGTGTAGCTACAAAGCAGCTGTCAGCTCACGTCTGCCCCTTAGTGAGGTGCCTCACCTGCAGCCTATCATGCTGGCCTACAGCAGTTGTTTTTCAGCGCACGTCTGTGTTAACATTGAGTCCTACCGTCAGAAGTGAGGCACAGCGCTGCCGAGCCTCACCCGGAGATTCAGCTCCGTCTGTGATCGCGAGACACTCAAATTCGGTGATTTTAACCTCAGAAATTCTGGAAACGTGTTGAGTTGACTGAAAAAGTATATTTAACACAGATCAGTGGAAAATAATATTTACTTCATTTAACTTTTTCTATTTTATCACGATTATGACAGGTGAGGCTCTGCCTCACCTGCCTCACCTGACTGCACGTCACTGCTCTATATAAATACAGTAAAATACAGGTAAAATAAACAAACAAACAACGTTTTACCGACATTGGAAGACACAAATAGCTTAAAAGAAACTTCCAGTTGAGCCGCAAGCTAAGCTAACTAGCTTCATGTAAAACCTGAACCACGTAATTAGAACGGCAGGGGAAAAAAGGCACAATACATTTGAAAATATGAAATAACAGAAACATCTGCAGTCAGTGAAACGGAATAATTGTGAGCAATATACACAACAACAGTTTTCTTTTCATTAACTTACCGTGTTTTTGTTGATGCGTTCCTCCATTTTGATAAATGGGTCTGTGCTTTGGAACAGAAGATTCTTGTGATTTCATTGGCGGAGGCACTAACGTGAAGGTGCATTACCGCCACCTACTGTGTTGGATTGTGGATCAGAGCGGGGATTTCCTAACCAAAATTAACTAAAAAAAAAAGAAAAAAAAGAAACCGCAAATACCCCTAAATTCTCCTCAATAACCTGGTTCTTTTCAAAAAACCTATAATTGCACCATGTAAATTCTCCTTTCCTCCCAAAAGCTTCTTTAAAGTCATTTGTTCACCCTCTATCATCCGTACCCTGCTTTCCAGTTGTCGTCTTTCCTCCCCATACAGTTCACAAAGACATAGAATGTGCTCAACTGACTCTTCCCCTTTCCCACACTCACACAAACCAGTTGGGTGTTTCCCTATCAGATGCAATGTCTTATTTAAACCAGTGTGTCCCATCCTCAACCGTGATATTATGCCGTGATCTCTGGTGTTCACTCTGACATTCATACCTCTCCCTACTTTGTCCTGAATACTAAATAAATGTTAACCTTTCCTCTCTCTTTCCCATTGTGTCTGCCATTCTTCCATAATACACCTCCTAATAATTGCCCTAAATTCTGTCCTACCTATGGAATTTCTATCTCTATTCCCCGTTTCAATGCCGTTTTTGCCAGGAAGTCAGCCATTTCATTTCCCTCCACCCCCCTATGTGCTGGTACCCACATAAATCTGATGTTTATTTTCAATTTTTCCAACCTGATCAAACTCTCATAAATTTCATATAATATATCTGATCTGCTCTCAGAATTGTATGACTCCAGAGACAGCAAAGCTGACAATGAGTCTGAACAAATTATACCATCTCTAACTCTATTCTGTTCTAACCAGCTTAAACTATATGATATTGCCAACATTTCAACTACAAAAACTGAAAGATCCTTTGGTGTCTTAATTCCTTTTTTTTTTTTTAACTTGTCCTATTCAACAGCTGGGCAAACAGATGAGAGCTGAAGGCCTCTTGTGTTGGACATATTTTACTTTAACAACAGGGGTTATTAATCTTCAGACAAACCAGAGGAATGTCTGAATAAACCCCTTTTGGAATCCAGGACAGACTTTATTAAATTCCATCATATTTGAAAATCTTTGGTGCTGGACCGGACGGAAAAGGAAAGGAGGGAAGAAGAGAGAGGGATGTTAGAGAGGAGGGGGGAGAGGAGGGTGATAATAGGATGGGGGGGGGGGGGTAGAACCATGAAGCAGCCTAAAGCAACAACTTTCCTGGATGTTTATCATTACGGTAAGGTTCAAGTGTAATACAAATCTCAAAGGGCGGGGCCTGTCCACACACACATTCAGATGATATAAACACACCTGTTAACTGCAAAGATGTCCACATGTCAACATGTACACAAAACATGCACAAAATACAGATATTGTTCACACACGCATACTTATGCCTTTAAACCAACTAGTGTGAAATATTTCATTCATTCAATCATGCAAATTATTAGTGTAAAGGTGAGCTAACACCTGTGCTCAGGTGAGTGTTTGTGTTCTTCTAAATGGATGGTGGAATGTGAAAAGAAGGAGGGAGGGTGACCAGCCATCCCCACACCAAGACCCCCCGCGGCAGCGGCAGCCGGAACTCCCAACGCCACCCGGCAGCAGGCAGGGAACAACCACCCCCCGGGCGATCACATCCGGCACCCAGGCCAGGGCCAGCAGGACCACCACGAGGCCCCCAGAGCCAGAGAGCAGGGAGGCATGGGGGGAAGAGAGCGCCGCCCCAGCCCAACCAGGGGAGCATCCCCCCCGCCGCGTCGGGAGGGCCCAACGCAGGGCCCCACCCGAGAAGAGCGCCCACAGCCCCAGACGAGCACCTCGTCACCACCCAGGAGTTCTGGGTATCCCCCCGCCCCAACCCCAGGTACGAGCCGGGACCCCCCAAGGGAGACCTGCTCTGCGCTCCAGGCAGCCACCCACCCGGCCCACGGTTGGTCCAGGAAGGAGCAAGGCAGGGGACAGCCGGCCCCGCCCAGGAGGGGGGCACCCCGGAGAAAAGAGGGGCCCACAAGGGGTGTTGTTAACATGGCCCGACCAAGTTGGCCACAGTTGGAATGTGGGCAGGGGCCCAGCGCCCAGGGGCAAAAACCCGAACCCACCCCACAGGGAAACGGACACCCCCGGCTCAGGTGTAATGTGAACCCCCTCCCTGCGCGGAGAGAGCCCCGCCGGGCCCAGGAAACCGGCACCCAGGGGACACGGCCGCCGTTGCCAAGGGCCCAGTACCCCCCACCAGGGATGGGGTAGGGGACAGATGGACCTTGGACCCACCTTCCTTGTATAATGTGTGTGCTTGTGTTCGTAAGGGTGTATGTGTGCATGTGTGTGTGTTTGTGTTTGAATGTATATTATGAGAAGTAAAAGGTGTGTGTACTAGGGGGGTGCAGTTAAAATTGGTGGGTAGGGCACAGAGAGGACATTCCCTGATTACTCACAGTAATGTCCCCTCACCCTCCCCACCAAGGGTCCCTAAATGTCTAAGGTGTGGTTAAAATTGGCGGGTAGGGTGCTAGGAGGACATCTGCTGCTTGCTGGCAGTGATGTCCAAGCACCCCCCCTACCAAGGGCCCTACATGTCTAAGGTGCAAATAAAACCGAGAGAGGGGGGGCCCATTCCATACGGCAACCATGGGAGGGAGACCACTGACAAGTAGCCCCCCCCCAAAGCGCATCGCAGGCTAAACCCCCCACCCCTTCACCCTAATATGAGATTATATGAGGAAGGGGGTGAGTTGGGGACAGATGGCAGACTGTCTCTCGGTGGTCAAACATCCGTCCCCCAGCCCCCCCCAGCAAAGGGCCCGGGTCCCCCAGCCTCGGGGCCCCAATGACGTCTTAATTCCGATAAATTTCCCCAATGTAGGGATACAGAAAGGAAAAACCAGTTCTCATTGTGTCTGGATCTTTAGACCCATCTGTTTATATGGGGACACATGAAGCATGGACCGTGTCTAACCTGTCTGCTGTTATCTCATCCCAGTTTCCCTTCCCTTTTCTATCCTCTATTGTTTTATGTAGATACAAATCCACTTTTGCAGTTGGTAAAATCCAGAAAGGAGTAGTCGGGTACAAAAACGTCTTAACCAGGGTTTTGCCATGAATATTTGCTTTTCTCGCTAACCTAACTAATTTCCAAGCAGCACCTTCATTTGTCCCATTATCACTTTCCCAACTAGGATCAGTAGCTCTCCTAACCATATTTTCTACATCTACACAACCCTGTATTTTCACCCAATAATTAATGGTGGATCCCCCATTTCAACTTGTAACGACACAGCAGGAGTTGACCTCATAGCCCCAGTACATATTCTCGAAGCCTGATTCTGGATGACTTCTATTTTATGTAACAACGTTTTGCACGCTGTATTGTAAACAATAATTCCATAATCTGTGACTGACCTAATCAGTGTAATACATATTTGTTTTAATGCCTGAGCACTAGCTCCCCACCCAGTCCCTTTCAAGCATCTCATTATATTTATGACTTTCTTACATCTCCCTACTATACTGTCAATGTTTTCTCTCCAATTTCAATTTTGTATCAAATATAACTCCCAGATACCTAAAACTATGTACTTGCTCAGTTGCTTCTCCATATAACCTTAAGTTCAAAACAGTTCCACGTTTCCCAGTAAAAACCATGCATTTTGTTTTAGTTACTGAAAATTTGAATCCTCAGTCTTAAGACCAGTTTTCCACCTCAGTAATCGCATATTGTATCTTTCTCTCAACATAATGAATATTTCTTCCCCTCTTCCACAAGGCTCCACCATCTGCAAATAATGCTTTCCCAAATTCGCATCAAATTGAATTAAATATATCATTAATCATAATTGAAAACAGCACAGGGCTAATCACACTACCTTGTGGGGTTCCATTATCCACTACGTACCAATTAGGAAAGGACTTTCCTATCCTAACTTGAAAATATCTATTAAACAAAAACCCCTTAATCCAATTATGGATTCTTCCATTAAGTCCTAACCTACCTAATTTTATCAATAAACCCTCTTTCTAGACCATGTCATAAGCCTTTTCAATATCAAAAAATACTGCCACCAAATACTCTTTATGCACTTGGGCTTTCCTAATGTCTGCTTCTAGGCAGACTACAGGATCCATTGTCCCTCGACCTTTCCTAAAACCATTCTGATATGGGGACTACAAATTTTTACTTTCCAGGTAATAACACAATCTCTCATTTATCATTCTTTCCATCACTTTTCCAACATGTGATGTGAGTGCTATGGGCCTGTAATTTTCTGGGTTGCTTGGATCTTTCCCAGGTTTTAATATAGGAATAATCACAGTCTCTTTCCAATTATTCAGCAATTTACCTTCACACCAGATTCTATTATACATGTCCAATAATTTCAACTTCATTTTCCTACCTAAATGCTTTAACATAACATAACTTAGATCCTTCCCTACAGGGTGATGTAATTTTTTATTTATGTAGCGCTAATTCCAATTCAAAGTATGTAAACGGAGCATCCATAGTTGTCAAATAAATGTTACCATCAAATTCCTTGTAGTGTCGTTCCCTTATTTCATCTCTCATCCCTTTCCTATATTCTGACAAATTCTCATTACTTTGACTTCTCACAAAGGTTTCAGCCAACATTTCAGCTTTATCCGTACCCGATATTGCCAGGTCATCGCCCATTTTCAATACCGGATATTGTAACTCCCTCCTTGTACCCTTCATTCTCCTAATCATTCCCCAAACCGTACTAACTGGAGTTGTTCGACCAATTGTATCACAAAAACCCCTCCAGTTCTCCCTTTTCTCCTTTTTAATAATCCTTCTTGCCTGTGCACAAAGTCTCTTATAATTCCACAGATTTTCATATGTGTGAATCCGTTTTAAGAGTCTCAAACCCTTGTTCCTATTTTTAACTGCTATCTTGCAGTCTTCAGTCCACCATGGAATATTCTCCTTGTCATAGTTGCTTTACTTCTTGGATTTGTCTTCTGCGCCGCAGAAAATATTACATTTCTAATTTTCTTTTCCATTTCTTCAGCTGTACTCTCCATACTAATGTTTGAACATTCCTCCTCACACATATAAGTAAATTCATCCCATTTTGCTTTATGAAAAAGCCATCTTCCTACCTTGTCATTACTTGGTGGTTCTCTATCTCCACCAACCCTTGAGAACACAGGATAATGGTCACTCCCCATTGTGCTGTTGTGTACATTCCACTCACTACCCCCTGCCAAAACATTTGAAACAAAAGTGAGATCTAGTGCTGACATGTTCCCTGTTCGAACATCAATTCTTGTTCCTCTCCCATCATTGATACAATGACATGGTGGCAGAAGAGGCACGACGTTTTGCAGGTCTCTCATGCATCAAACCGGAGATCATTCAAACCAGCGATGGTAGGATATTTGTAGAAGACGAACTCTTAAACTTTGTTGCTGTGAAAATGACAACACTGAGTCATGATGAAGCTGTTTTGCTTGTAAAAAACAATTTCAGCTCTGAGCGCATTGAATCGTCAAACAAAGTTTTGTTGGAGGTCTGCCCTAATACCTCTCAACGCTGCATCTCTCACAAAGGCATTCAAAAGGATATCAACAACGTAAAGATGTGTTTGAAAGTGCTAAATAAGTGTGGGGACAATATTCCAAGGTTTGTCTGGCACTATTTGGATGAACTGCCTCCTGTTTCATTCAACCATGTTGACGTCTCAGCGCTACTGTCATGGATGGAGCAAATAAACACCGATATGCACTGCATGAAACTCACTCTGGTCTCAAACTACTGCTTGTGAAAATCTTCATGCCGTCACGGCATCGATGGACAACCGGATCACTGTGATGGAGCAGCAGCGCGGCGACGCTGAACCACTCAGCGGTGCTGAGTCAACAAACGCCGAGGAACCAGCTGGCAGTGAGGCCAAACAGCCTGCAGGACAAGCTCCGGCGTCGCCGATGTGGAGTGTTGCTGTGCAGGAAGGACGCCGGCAGAAAGGAATGGATGTAAAACCTGCTTCAGTTTGAAAGCCACAAGTGAATCGCCCAGCTGGTCGTTTGCGCAAAACTCCCGGCATTATTGGAACTTCCTCTATTTCTAATATTCACGCAGTGAAGACGAAGACGGTGAGTGTTTTTGCAACCAAATTTGACCCAAGTTTGGATGCTGTTACACTTAGCAAGTACCTAGAATGCAAGATGGGACAGGAAGTTAAATGCAGGAAAATTGAGTCTGCTCACGGAAGATTCAGCTCCTTTCACATAACTGCTGAATGTAATACTGTGGCAGACATGTATGCGCCTGAGCTCTGGCCGGATGGTGTTTATGTGAGACGCTACTATGAACCCCGCCGTAAAGAACAAACAAACTTCTGCAGCCAGAGGTTCTCTGGCCCCAGAAATCACTCGGAATGTGAATAAGGCCTCAGTTCCTGTGGGGGATGGCGGCGAACCCAGCGCCTAACATTTTGTGTAATCTTATTTGACAACAAATCCATTCCATTCCATTCCTTTACTTATATCAGTGATGCCTGGCATTCCACCTCATGGCTGGACCACTGTATCTGTACTGCGGATGCTCATGCTTCTCTGAGAATCATAGAAATCCTGTATAATTTGGCTACCTCAGATCACATGCCAGTAGTCTTCTCTTTAAATGTGGCAAATATACCATCTCTTGTGACTAAAGAAAATAACGATCTTACAGACAAACTTGATTGGTCCAAAGTTACAAATGAGGACATCAGTAAATACACAGCAACCACCGATGCACAGCTGCAGGCTGTAAAATTACCCAGAGATGCACTGGCATGCTGTGACCCAAACTGCAAAAATGCTAGTCACTGCGATGAATTGTGTAAACTCTATGAAAATATAGTCAAAGCTGTAAAAGATAGCAGTCTTTGCCTACGAAGCAGGAGTCCTAAAAGCTGGACTGTCAAGCCAGGCTGGAATGACTTTGTAGCTGAACATCATGCTGCAGCCAGGGATGCTTTCAGACTCTGGAATGAAGCTGGGAAACCTGGACAAGGTGCATTGTTCCAGAGCAAGAAAGTGACTACTGCTAGATTCAAATATTCACTTCACATTATCAAAAGACAAGAAAACCTGATGAGAGCAGACTGTCTGGCCAGAGGTCTACAAAATAATAATTACCATAAATTCTGGAAGGAGGTTAATGCTATGAATAATCGTAAAACTTCATTGCCATCCAACATTGAAGGTGTATGTGGTGCTGATGACATTGCTGATTTATGGCGTAAGCATTATGCTGACCTGCTTAATTCGGTAAAAAGTCATGCAGTTTCTATTGACAATGTGGATTTTACTGACACAATGGTTATTCGTGCAAGTGAGATTCAAGATGCAATTTTAAAGATAAAAGAAGGCAAAGCATGTGGTCTTGATGACATCACAGTGGAGCATTTAAAATATTCAAGTTTTAAATTACTGCCCCTGCTGGCCATGTGTTTCACTGGCTTTTTAACCCATGGAGTCCTGCCTGATTCAGTCCTCTCAGTTGTATTGACTCCCATCATCAAAGACAAGACTTCCAGTTTAAATAGTCTGTTGAACTACCGACCGATTGCCCTTGCCAGCAACATCTCCAAAATTTTAGAATATGTTTTATTGACTAGACTTGAAGTGCATCTTTTAACAAGTGAGAATCAATTTGGTTTTAAAAAAAGCCTCGGCACTGATATGTGTATCTACGCGTTACAGGAAATAGTTGGGAAATACCTGCACCTGAATACAACTGTGTTTTTGTGTTTTATTGATGCCACTAAGGCCTTTGACAGGGTCAACCACCTCAAGCTATTTCAGAAGCTAATTAATCGAGGTGTGCCGAAATATCTTGTACGATTCCTGGCTTTCTGGTATGCTAATCAAACAATGGTAGTCAAATGGGGCAATGTCTTATCAGAGCCTTTTTATGTAAGCAATGGAGTTCAACAGGGGGGGATCCTCTCTCCATTTTTATTCAATGTGTATATTCATGATCTATCCACTAATCTGAATCTGTGCAAAACTGGGTGTGTTGTTGGATGTCAAACCTTTAATCATCTCATGTATGCTGATGACCTTGTCATTTTTAGCCCCTACAGTGCTGGGATACAAACACTTTTAAAAGTTTGTTCTGACTATGGCAGAGACTTTGATATAAAATACAATCCCTCCAAAAGCAAAGTATTGATCGTAAGGACCAAAGATGACAAAAATGTAAACTTTCCTGTTTTTAAGCTTTGTGGAACGCCTCTGGAACAAACCTCATCTATCAAATATCTTGGACATTTCATTACTGATGATTGGAGGGATGATAGAGACATTCAGAGACAGTACTGTAAACTCTATGCTCAGGCAAATATGCTGATGAGAAAATTCAGTGCATGTTCTCTTCAAGTGAAGTGTTCACTGTTCAGAGCTTACTGCTCTCCTCTGTATACGGCTCCTCTTTGGTGGAACTATGGACGTGGGACATTCCATAGATTATTAGTGGCCTATAATGATGCTTTTAGGCTTCTGCTACAGGTGCCCAGGTGGTCCAGAGCCAGTCAGCTGTTCGTGGACGCTCACACCCCCACCTGTGAAGCTCTACTGCGTAAGCTAACATACAGCCTCATGGAACGCCTGGACAAATCTAAGAACTCAGTTATCATGTCTCTGACCGATCCCAAAAAGATACAGAGATACAGAGACCAACAGCAGCAGGAACAAGAACTGCCAGAACAATCCCAACGATCCATCCATGACTCAGTCCTCCTTTGTGTCCTGCAGGAGAGAGAGAGGATGATGAGTGCAGAACAGAATCCTCTCCTCTTCCTCATCAGAGCAGCTGCTTCCTGCAGAGTCTCATCAACAACATCTTCAGAAAACACGTCTGATCTGAGACCTTTACTCTGACATCCAGCAGGAACACAAACACTGCTCACCTGGAGGAACCACGTACAGATGGATGGAAGAGATCATCTTCATTACTCTGTGTGGACCATTTTGTCGTAGAACTCTACACTGGTATGTTCCAGTGTCATCAATAGTCACGTTCTTCAGAACCACAGACAGATCTCCATCCTTCATCTGACTGTCCTTCAGAAACACTCGGTTCCTGTAAGATTCATGCTGATCTGCTGGAAGTGGTTTTCCGTCTCTTAACAGAAGCAAATGAATCTCCTCAGAACCGTCTTTCCTCATTTCTACAAATATGCTACTCCTGTTTTGATGGTCTTCACATGTCAGAGTGATGTCATCTCCAGGTTCAGCGTTGATGTTCTTCAGACCTGCATCAGGAGAACCAGAGATCAGAGACGTTCCAGAGGACTCTGTTCTGTCAACTGGACAGAAACTACCCAATGGTCAAGGACACATCTACTGTAAATCTAAATCATGGCTATGTTAATGGTTTACAGCTACAGATATGCATTATAAATATGTACCTGTGGTGCAGTGGTAGAGCGGTCGACCTCTGATCAGATTGCAGCTTCAAGTCACGCGGATAATTCATGTTTTGCTCTCATTGACTGTATAGGAGAACTGGACTGAGTGACCCCTCCCCCCCCGGTGTTCCAAACACGAAGTGCCTGCTGGCTCCAACAAGCCATAATCCCACAGACTTCTACAGAGAAATAATCATCATTATTTAGTCGTTCTATTGGTCAGAATACCCATGCATGGGAGGGCGTGGCCTCTCGCTTCCCTCCTGCTTCTCGTCTCAGTGGCTGGAATATTCATCAAACTTGATGCATGCTTTTGTTTCCCAAGTCATGAGTCATTTAGGGGGAACAATGACAGGGAATTGGTTTTCCCAAAACATGGATTTAATAATTGGAAAACTGCGCTGGAAAAACAAAAGGACTCACAAAGCAAGTCACTGCCACATAAAAAAATGCAAAACCTCATTGATCTATCAGGGACACTCAATATAGAAATATGGTATAAAAACAGTTGTAGAAGTAGTTCAGTTCCTGGCAGTAAATAAACTTCCACTTCATGGCATCCTGGAAATCTACAATGGTGATGATTTCTCTGCAGGACTGTTCTAAAAATGATTGATGACACACTGACACACCGGCTCTTCTCAACATTTTGGACATAGACATTGTGGAGATGGAGACAAGATTCTCCAAAAGAAAAATCTGGACCTCAGGAAAGCAGATAATCATCTCAACCTCAATCTCCCTCGTTCCTGGATGTGAAGTCCTCTGCAGAGAAGGACAGGAAGTGATGGTGACAAACCTTCCTAATGTTAGAAAGAGAGTTCAAAAAGACTGATGCTGAGTCAATGTAGAGTCTGTAGAGCTCTCCACTGTCTGCAAATATCCACATGGACATAAGAATGTCTTTCCTCAGCTTATCGTATGTCTGTGACCTCCACTGTGAATGGTGCATCATCTGCATAACGTCTAAACTCTTTCTGTACTTTGTCTCCAGTTGTTACCCTCTTCTGCTGCACCGTGCTACATGACAGAAAACAAAATGTAGTTATTTTAGCTCCTGAGATGGACAGAACATGAAGACTGGATCTGGACTCATTAGTTAGGACTAGCAAAAAAACAGACGACAAACGCTGGAATGACTGTCAGAAGCCATGCTGTGTTAGGAGCTAAAGTGACCAAAAGAAAGAAATAAAAGACAAAAAAACTCAAAGAATAAATAAACCCATAAACAGACATGAGTAATACCTTTATTATTTGATAATAATAATAAAGATACGTAGTAAATAAATAAAATTAATAGATTTGACTTGAAATAAGTAAAATTGTGACTAAAATACATAAAAAAAGTAAAAGACAAAAAAAAGATAAGCATAAAAATAAATAAATAAATATATAAATAAAACTCACTCACTCACTCACTCACTCACTCACGCTGGCAGGAGGGGTAATAAATGTAAAGAGTTCAGCTGTTTCTCTGTCTTCTCCAGAGGACGTGTTTTTCCAAGCATTCATTGCCTCTGAAACTTCTCACATGCTCATCTCCATTCCTCACTTATCGTATTAAGGTTATTCAAAGAATGAAATCACATTGAGAACCTTTTCATACAGTCATCACCTGTCTAAATGAGCTAAGCCCCGCCTCCACTTCCTTAAGGAGATCTTGAGGTGTAAATCCTGAAGCAGAGGATGGGAGAACGTTCCTCCTCTCAGCTCCAAACACGTCTGCTGTAGAACTGTTGGGGGAAACAGTTTCCTCCAGTCCAGCCATCAGGGCAGAAGGGAGCATGTGTTCTTTTTTAAACATTTATACCACAGATTTACCCATTTGAACACAACTTTATTTAAAACAACAAATGCCCTGGGGTTTGTGCAGGATGGTCCTCTGATGGACGTAAATTTAGAAAACATTCATGTAAAGATCACAGGAACAAAGTCAAATGATCTGTTCTTTTTTCTATCTGTAATCAATCATCAGGTTTTAAAGACTAGTTCAGAAATGTAACCTTTAGAAATGTACATTTGTATTTCTTATACAGTAGGCCAAACCAATGGATCATTCATGCATGTATCTTTTAGAAAACATACATATGAGTGTTTCCTAAAGGACAAAGCATTATTCAGTTCTAGTCATGAACACAGAAGCTCATTCTGGTCTGCAGCCTCTGATGCTCAATGGTTCCACTGGCTGCTCCAGACTCTAACATTTTAGAACAAGTGGAGGCGGGACTCGTTTAGGCTCCAGGCCCCGCCCTGATGAGAGTCTGACAGATTGAATTCACAGCAGGGGGCGCTGTTTACAACTTCTTTGGAGTTTTGACATGAAGACACCATGACAGATGAAAATGCAACAGAATTTAAGATACATTTATAAACAACGAATTGAAAAGTCATTTGAACATTTTATTTCCTAAATTACACAATGCATTTGGAATTATACCAAAGTCCATCACAACTTTAAATGCAAATGATTTTGATTTGATCTTAAATGTATTTAAAAAATGTCAAATGTGTCATTTTTCATATAGAATTGTAAATTGTAAACTACTTTCAGATTACAAGCTTAAAGTGCAAATTAAGAATTATGGGTAAAAGAAGATCTTGATAATATTGTGTTATAAACGTAACATGGGTTGAACTAATAGCACACTAATGGTACTAAATATAACATTGAGTTTGATTTTACAATAAATGTGTTTGTCCTACCCTCAGTTCTCAGTCGTGTACCGTCTCCTCTCTCACAGTGGGTCCAAACAAGAGGAATGCTGGGTAGGAAACTGTTGGGGAGGGAATGGAAGGCCCCATGGCCTCCATCGCTCACCCGCTGCAGACCTCTCTGGGTCAGCTGGCAGCGTTATAGAGAGGTTATCAGATAGATTACTGAGCAGAAATAATGACTTTAACAGTAAATGGTCTCACTATTATAAATAAACAGATCAGTGACATCTCCAGCTCTAGAAACCAGAAATGACCTCAACTCTGTCATGTAATGTTGTATCAATTTATGCATAAAGAAGAGAGAATTGTTGGATTTGACATCTATTTGTACTTTTGGTTTTTGTTTGTTTGAAATTTCTTTTCTATTTTTCCTTTTTCTATGTTATGGGGGTTGGTTTTGATTTTTTCTTCTTTCCACAGTGAAATACAGGTTAACTATGAATTCTGTCCTTGTGTGGAATATTGTAATTTTGTTTATAAAATGAATAAAGTTTAAGTCATAAAAATAAATGTGTTTGTCCTTAGACATTTGATTATGTTCAAATCTGACAGTTTTCATTCTGACCAGTCTGAATCTTTGCTCTGACATCATCCACCTTCAGGATGAAGAAAGTCCTTCCAGCATCCAGAAGATGCTTCATGTCACTCAGACTGTGGGACATTCAGGACAAAGAGCTTCAACCACATTTCTCAGTGATGGCAGATGGATCCTCCTCTCCAGAGTCCTGGATCTGGTGCTGATGCCAGCAGTCCTTCAGGGTCTGGAAGGGAACCTGCAGCTCCTTCCACCTTTGTTCTGGTCTGTAACTCTCCCTCCTCCTGCTGGGTTCCCACTGAACCGGGGATCAGGTTTGGTTCTGGGTTTCATTTGGGTGAATTTAGCTAAGTGTTAGTATACCATTAGTTGTTGTTTGTGCTTTTCTTTTAGTTAGGAGGGAACTGTTAACAGTAATTGTATGTGTTAGCCTGTGCTTTGTCTGTGTTTTAACAAATCAGTTGTGGTTCAATGTCTGAATGGTGTTTTTGTTGGACAGGCTTTTAAACTGTAATTCTGACATTCAAATATTAATTGGAGAGAACTTTTTGTAGCTCAGAGACAAAACAGAAGTCTTGGTTATCAGTTCAGAAGCACAGAGAGAGATAATGTTTTTTGATCCATCAACCAACTGTCTGTGATATTAAGGAACCTTGGTTAGATTCTAGATGCTGACCTTAGCTTTGACCAGTGCTGAAATCTTGATTCATGCTTTTATTACATCAAGGACAGATTTCTGTAATGCCCTCCTTTCTGGTGTAAAGAAACCCCTCTTATCACATGCAGCTAGTCCAGAACTCTGCTGCACGCTTTTTAAAGACAAACAGGAAGAGGAAGCACATTACACCAATCTTAGAATAACTCCACTGGCTCCCCCTCAGCTTCAGGATCATTTTTAAGATTCTTTTAATAGTTTTAAGAGCGTTCATGTTCTTGTCCTTTATTTCAGACTTGCTTTTAGCTTGTGAACCTCCCAGAGCCCTTAGGTCCTCAGGCACGGGTCTGCTGAGGGTCAGAACTACAATCCACAGGTAGGCCTCGTTTAGATACTGCAGGCCTCGTCTGTGGAACAGCCTGCCTGAAGATGTGAGGGCCTCACCCACTGTTGACGTTTAAGAAATAATAATAAATTAAATGTTATAATATAATTTATCACATATTTAGAGTTTTTGTTTAATGCTAATGTTGTACTTTTTATGTCTTACCTTGTTCCATTTTATACTTTAGGTGTTTTAGATGCACTTTTTATGCATTGATTTATTTTACTTTATATTGAAATATCTTAGATCTTTTTCTTACCACGTCTCTTCTTTGAGCTTTTTATATTCATTTCTCTTTTATTTTCATTTGTTTTTGTGTATTTATCTACGTGCTATAGAAATAACATTCATTTAAATTTAAAATTAAATTAATGCAGAAACACAGAGACAATTGACACCCCCTTACATTTTACTCCAGAAAACTTGATCCTGTCACCCAATCTCTATCACAATGTGTACAGGCAGTCTGTGCTGCATCGATGGCCGTAACCTCCTCGGGGAGGGACGACTTTAGAACAGGAAAATGATAATAAGCAATAATACTGGGGGCAATTACCATATCAATGAGCAATTCACATCACCCAGTGGGGGTTCTTGGGCAAGACCCCTAACGGTACTGCCTCCCGGACGCGGCTTGTCTGCAGCTCACCGCTCCCCCAGAGGATGGGTCAAATGCGGAGAACAAATGCAACATTCTCAACCCAGCAACGTTGCTACCTCTCCCAAAGGATGGAGAGCCACACGATTTCCTGGAAGCAACTGAGAAGTTACAATTACCACGTCCAGACTTAACTGACACCCCTTTAACGACAGGCATGACTTGGTTTGTTGACGGTTCTTGCTCAAAGACGGAAATGGGATAAAACCAAACCGGTTACGCTGTTGTCCAGTAACCTAAAACAATCATTGAAGCAGCTCAGCTCCCTCCTAGCATGTCAGCACAAGCAGCGTTAACCAGAGCATGTGAATTAGCCAAAGGAAAAGACCTTACAGTGTACACAGACAGCCGGTAAGCTTTCTCCACACTTTTTTATTTTGCCAAACAATGGGAAGGCAGAGGAATGAAAACTTCTACAGGCAAACCCGTCACCCACGCACAACTTTTACTTGACCTATTACAAGCCATAAATGTTATGTGGAACCAAGGGAGGAACCCAGGTGCAAGAATGACACAGACACTAAATAACTCGTACAGGCTTTTAATGCCAAGAGCACAACTGTTAGCATGAGAGCACAAACCAAAACGCTGCGACAACTACAGAGGACTCAGAGCAGCTTATGAAGGGAACAAATCAGGAGCACATGAGAACCAGCTGTGACAACACCTGAGACCAGGGAGGGGAGGAGGGACCTCCAGAAGGAGTGCAGCTGAGCAGCAGGAGGCTTTCCTTGACCATAAAGGCCCCATCAAGGCTAGCAGTTTGTAAATGTGCTGCACACACTGCAAACACAGACACAATCTCCATGGGGAACAGGCTTGCTGATAAAATTGCAAAACAAGCTGCGGCAGGACACCACAACACAGGAACATACTCTGCAGAAACAGGAAACACACAACTCATAGACACTAGCATCAAGCATGACATGCAAAGCTCAGCTCCACTACAGAAGAAGAACTTGTGGTTGTCAAAAGGAGAAGAAATAACTGAAAAGCAAATTTACAAACTGCATGGTAAACCTATACGCCCGAAATCATTGGTCAAAGCAGCAGCAGTTGCGACACATGGGCCATGCCATGTGTCAACAGGAGGAATGACAGTGCTAATACAAAGTCACTTTACAGCATTTGGCCTGCAAACTTACTAAAAAGGTTTTGTACAACATGTCCTACCTGTACACGGCATAACCCACAGGGTAACATGCGACCAAAGCGGGGAGCTTTCCCCAAGCCATCCTACCCTTTCCAGGTGTTACGCATGGATTTCATTGAACTAATGGCAAGTGGCCCCTTTAAGTACTGCCTTGTGCTAATAGATGCATTCTCAAAGTGGGTAGAAATAATCCCTACCAAAAAAGCAGACACGATCTCAGTAGCAAAAAGTATCTGTAAACCATCATTCCCAATTATGGAAAACCAGAAATTATATATAGTGATAATGGAGCCCATTTTGTTAACACCATCATCCAAAACACGGCTGCCAGCCTAAAATTCACTGTGCATACCACCCACAAAGTGCAGGACTTGTGGAACACCCAAATGGAACAGTAAAAGCAGACTCAAAAAATGCATGGAAACAACAGGAAGACCATGGCCAGAGTGTTCAGATCTAGTAAATCTATACATGAGAATCACACCTACATCAGATGGCCTAACACCCTTTGAAATAGTCTATGGAAGGCCCTATAGGTTACCTATAGTAGCCACAGACTTACAAAAAGCAAATGAAGAACAAGCAATAGCAGATTTGATCATAAGAATGATAAACCAGAAGGTGGTGTCCAGTGCAAATTTACTGCCATCTGACTCTTTATTTTTATCTTATCCACTGTAAGTTGCAGCGTGCACCAGAGGAGGCTGTTGTGGTGAAGTCTGACTACAAAGGGGTTCCGTCTTTTAGTGGCGGTTCTTCTCAATCGTCAGTGAAGAAACCAGCTGAACCCAACATCCATTAGAACTTGAGTCCTTGAAGTGACTCTGCAACCTAGCAGCATGGAAGGCCCACTGCTGGGAGACCGCAACAGGTCTCCGCCCAGGCAAAATCACCAAAAGATAACAAGATTGCCTGTATGAACTTAGCACACACCCTGGCTACAACCAAACTAACAGGAGGACATTCAACTCCTGGAGCAAAAGGAATTACTCGGAGCGGGTTTGGGTTTCTCCCAATAACCCCCATGGACCGTGTGGCCCAATGAGAGACCTGCTGCCACTACCACAAGACCCCATTAAGCTCCCAGAGGTGATATCTTTGGTGAGCATGAAGCCTGGATCACTTGGACGTTGTGTATACAACAATGGCACAGTGAAAGTGGGCATGGTGCCCTGGCATCTGTGTAACATCACCATGACCGTCTGTAAGACTACAATCTTACGGTTCGATCTAACTACTCAGCTTTTGTGCAGAATACCAACAGGATCAGAGGAAGCTGTGGCTTATTCCTGATCAACATAAGAAACCAGACCAAAGGTAGGCAAAACCAAGCAGGTTGCAGTACCACAGTGCCTGGGGACCGAGGATCCAGGGTCTTAGCTGATTGGTACCTTCTGTGCGGACACACTGCCTATGCATCCCTTCCTCCATCTGGGGAGGCCTTTGTGCTCTGGTTCCGCCTGTGTTCTCCATGAACAGAACCGTCCCTACACTCCACCCCACACAACGGAAACGTGCTGCACCGGAGTTCCACATGACCACCAATACTGGAGTCTCATGGGAGTTCCGCGTCTGGGGTGGAGCCAAATTCGGACAATCACTCCTTCCATGGATCGGAGTGGCAAAAGTAAGGGACCACATCGAGATCAACAGGTATGCATTGCTGAGAATCCTTAACACCACCTACAAGTTTTCCAATGCATCAGCAGCAGAGATGTCGGCCATAAGATCTATGGTTCTGCTAAATCGACTCATGCTCAACCTCCTAACTGTATCATCGGGAGGTGTGTGCAAAATGGTTGGAGACACCTGCTGCACTTTCATCCTGGACAGCACCTGTGATGGACAGGACATTTCTACGGAGTTGCAAGCCTACGTTAAGTCTGCTACTCCTGGCGCCAGTCCCACCAGTGACATCTGGTCCTGGCTAACATCAGGCCTGTGGTGGCACCTCCTGCTGAAGTTATTGACCCCTATACTCATCGTTTTGTGCCTGTTTTGTCTTTTTGTTTTGTAATTTTTCTGTGTTTACTGATGACCTGTTCGAAGTGATATAAAGGGAGGGATGTTAAAGTTATGTAATTATCATTTACTTACACGCTATAATCTCCATTACATGATTGTGTCATCTTTATCTTTCAGTAAGAAAACAATGACCTGAAAAGTCCTGATTATACAAGAATATGATGTTCCTGTACTGCTTGATTGAATGACCCACTTTCATGTCATCAACTTCTGCCACCTATAAAACCAGACTGGATTCACTGAAGGCAGAACTCCTCTGTGACAGTTGGTGCTGTCACAGACCAGTTCTCCTTCTGTAGAAGTCTAGCAAAAGTTGTCATCTCCTGTGTGGTTCTTCTCTTTATTAAGGAAACAGTCAGAACCCTGACATCTTGGTGCCGTGACCCGGATCTCAACATACCCACTGGTGGTGGACTGAGGACGACACGCTGAAGCCGTGATCACGCCCGGGCAACATGGACCGTCTGGAAGAAAGTCCCGGGAGGAGAATTCTTCGCCGGGCCAGCGCCATGGTCTAACCCTCATCTACCAGCGGTGGCTTGACGAGATCCGACTAGAAATTATGAACCACAGGACTGAGTGAGTTTTGCCTACGATCACAGTGTTGAGAGTAAAAATAGCAGAAAAGGTTTCTGGCTAAACGGGTATCCAGTCCCAGCATGCAAAAGTAAAAAAGCACTAAAAAAAAAGGAGAGGTATTTTTGTCATGGTGGCCTGTCGGACTCCTCCCCCTCCCAGCTCTGCTCCTGAGTCACAGCTGTGTCCACTCTTCTCATCATCTCACCTGCTTCATAAGGAGACTCACCTGAATCATTCTTCGCCAGTCCGTTAACACTGATGGTTTCGCCCTCCACGAGTGACACCGGAGTTTTCCATCCCTCCGAGCAGAAGCTGCACACCTGGACGCCCCTCAAGAACTCCAAGCCACGCCACTTCAGGAACTCCAGCCACGCCACAGCAGGGTACCCCCAGCCACGTCCTGGTTAAGATCCCCGTAGCCGCCTTTGCCTCACCTTGCCACCGCTGCGCCGATGGCTCGCTTCGTCAAGCCACTCCTCACTACTTCCTTTGGATCTGCTGGCTCCTTCAAAATAAAACCCAATACTTACTTTTCACTTACCTGCCTCTTCCTTCCGGGTTACAGCATCTGGGTTCGTCACGTGATCCGATCATGACAGAACGGACTGGCCTTCACCCCGACCCAGCTGACCCGGAAGGGCTCCGCCTTGCCGTCCACCACCAGGGTGTTTTGCTGGGACGCCAAGCCAACGCCCTTTCTCAGATGGCCATCGCCCAGCAAGACCTTTATCGTCGCATTGACGGTATGACACAAACATTATTGGATTTAACGGGTAAAATCCCTGGTCCTGCAGTTCCTGCTCCTACCCCACCATCCAGCAACCTGGTCACTTCCGCTTCCGCCTCGAACCTGGAGAACTATCGTCTCCAGCCAGAGCCTTTCCACGGTGAAGTGGAAAATTGTGGCAGTTTCTTACTTCAGTGCCAGCTTTTGTTCCAACAGGCTCCCCAATATTACCACATGGATCAAAGCAAGATAGCCCTCGTCGTTAATTCTTTGAGGAATAACTACAATGGGCCTAGGCCTTCCTAGCGGTTAACCCGATCTCTCACCTCTCGTTTGAACGTTTCATGGGTAAGTACTATAAACACACACATATTTATACAGTGGGGAAAATAAGTATTGAACACGTCAACATTTCTCTCAAAAACATATTTCTAATCGAGCTATCGACACGAATTTTTCAACCGGATGTCGGCATCAACCCAAGTAATGCACACATAGAAAGAAATCTAAACATTGATGTCCATAAATGAAGTTATGTGTAATAAAGTGAAATGGCACAGGGAATAGGTATTGAACACATGAAGGTAAGGAGGGATAAAAAGGTCTGGCAAGCCAAGAAAGCAGCTGGAGTTTGTCAGTATTCAGAAGGTTAACCTGCCCCCTATTAGTGCAAAGTAATATCAGCTAGTATAGTCCTGATGCCTTTTAAAAAGGTTTCTCACCAGCAAGGTGTTAGACAAGAAGCATTGCATGATGGGTAAAAGCAAAAAGCTGTCCAAAGACCTACGCAACCTTATTGTTGCAAAACACACTGAAGGCATTGGTTACAGGCGCATTTCTAAACTTCTGAAAGTTCCAGTGAGTACCATTGGGGCCATCATCCGGAAGTGGAAAGAACACGGCATTACAATAAACCAGCCACGGCCAGGTGCTCCTCGCAAGATTTCAGACAGAGGAGTCAGAACAATCATCAGAAGGGTTCTCCAACAGCCCAGGACCACTCGTGGAGAGCTTCAGAAAGACCTGGAATCAGCAGATACCGTTGTTTCAAAGAAAACAATAAGTAATGCACTCAACCGCCATGGCCTCCATGCACGCACACCACGCAAGACTCCATTTTTGAAGAAGAAGCATGTTGAAGCTCGTTTGGAGTTTGCGACACAACATTTGGATAAACCCATGACATTCTGGGAGAAGATACTCTGGTCAGATGAGACCAAAATTGAACTCTTCGGATGTCATAAGACACAACATGTTTGGAGGAAAAATGGCACCGCACATCACCCCCAAAACACCATACCAACAGTCAAGTTTGGAGGTGGGAGCATCATGGCGTGGGGCTGTTTTTCAGCATGTGGTACTGGTAGACTTCATATCATTGAAGGAATAATGACTGGAGATAAGTTTGGAAACATTCTTGATCAGAATCTGCTGTCATCTGCCAGGCTGCTGAAGAGGAAAAGAGGGTGGATCTTTCAGCAAGACAACGATCCCAAGCACACAGCCAAGGTAACACTCAACTGGTTGAAGAAAAAGAAAAGAAAGCTGCTAGAATGGCCCAGTCAATCACCAGACTTGAATCCAATTGAAAATCTTTGGAAAGAACTGAAGATCCGGGTTCACAGAAGAGACCCCCGGAACCTTGAAGATTTGAAGGCAGTTTGTGGATGAATGGGCCAAAATCACACCTGAGCAATGGATTCCACTGGTTTCTCCATACAGGAGGCGTCTTGAGGCTGTAATCACCAACAAAGGTTTTTGCACTAAGTATTAAATACATTTCAGTAAGCGTGTTCAATACTTATTCCCTGTGCCATTTCACTTTACTACACATAACTTCATTTATGGACATCAATGTTTGGATTTCTCTCTATGTGTGCATTACTTGGGTTGATGCCGACATCTGGTGAAAATTTCGTGTCAATAGCTGATTAGAGATATGTTTTTTGAGAGAAATGTTGACATGTTCAATACTTATTTTCCCCGCTGTATATACATTTTATTTCCTTTTCATTTTCTATACCATTTGTCCCTTTCGGGGTCACGGGGCTGCTGGAGCCTATCCCGGCCACTTGTGGGTGAAGGCAGGGGACACCCTGGACAGGTCACCAGTCTGTTGCAGGGTAGAATGTCCACAATCACACACACATTCACTCTCACATCCACACCTATGGACAATTTAGAGTTGCCAATCCACCTATGAAGCATGTTTTTGGATGGTGGGAGGAAGCCAGAGTCCCCGGAGAGAACCCACGCATACAAGGGGAGAACATACAAACTCCACACAGAAAGGTCCCCCATTGATGTTGTTTTTCATGTCCCCCAGCCGGGACTTGAACTGGGGGCCTTCTTGAGCGCTAACCACTGCGCCACCGTGCAGCCCACACATTTTATTTCCATTTTTTCAAATTTTATTTATCATTTAATTTCCCCCCGCATAGATATCAAAGGGACCCTGGTGTCGGAGAGTTGAGCTGGTTCCATCTCCCTGGACTAGCCAGTAGTGACACAGCGTTCCACACCTCCTGGTGGCCGAGGTCACCAAAGTAATCTCTGATTTTATATTTTTAGACAAACTCAAAAATGTGGACTGTTGAATTTTCCCCGCCCTACAGATGTGACTATGGGTAGTAACATGAGTAAATCCCCTGACGGGGCTCCTTTACAGGGGGACGAAAAATATATATAGTACAAATACAACCTAACAACCTACAATATATGTTAAAATAAAAGATAAAGTATGGTGTGAAAGGACAGCTGAACATAGAAGAATGGAAAGAAGTAGTTGTTATAGAGACAGTATGAGTGAGATAATGCAGCTGAAGCCCTGCGCAGACAGTGTGTGTGTGTGTGTGTGTGTGTGTGTGTGGATGTGTGTTTGTGTATGTATGGTTTATTTTGCTAAGTGTTAATATACCATTAGTTGTTGTGTATTTTGTGCTTTTCTTTTAGTTAGGAAAGAACTGTTAACAGTAATTGTATGTGTTAGCCTGTGCTTTGTCTGTGTTTTAACAAACCAGTTGTGGTTCAATGTCTGAATGGTGTTTTTGTTGGACAGGCTTTTAAACTGTAATTCAGACATTCAAACATTAATTGGAGAGAACTTTTTGTAGCTCAGAGACAAAACAGAAGTCTTGGTTATCAGTTCAGAAGCACAGAGAGAGATAATGTTTTTTGATCCATCAACCAACTGTCTGTGATATTAAGGAACCTTGGTTAGATTCTAGATGCTGACCTTAGCTTTGACCAGTGCTGAAATCTTGATTCATGCTTTTATTACATCAAGGACAGATTTCTGTAATGCCCTCCTTTCTGGTGTAAAGAAACCCCTCTTATCACATGCAGCTAGTCCAGAACTCTGCTGCACGCTTTTTAAAGACAAACGGGAAGAGGAAGCACATTACACCAATCTTAGAATAACTCCACTGGCTCCCCCTCAGCTTTAGGATCATTTTTAAGATTCTTTTAATAGTTTTAAGAGCGTTCATGTTCTTGTCCTTTATTTCAGACTTGCTTTTAGCTTGTGAACCTCCCAGAGCCCTTAGGTCCTCAGGCACGGGTCTGCTGAAGGTCAGAACTAAAATCCACTGGTAGGCCTCGTTTAGATACTGCAGGCCTCGTCTGTGGAACAGCCTGCCTGAAGATGTGAGGGCCTCACCCACTGTTGACGTTTAAGAAATAATAATAAATTAAATGTTATATGATAATTTATCACATATTTACAGTTTTTGTTTAATGCTAATTTTGTACTTTTTACGTGCTACCTTATTCCAATTTATACTTTAGGTATTTTAGATGCACTTTTTATGCATTGATTTATTTTAATTTATATTCAAATATTTTAGATCTTTTTCTTACCACTTCTCTTCTTTGAGCTTTTTATATTCATTTCTCTTTTATTTTCATTTGTTTTTGTGAATTTATCTACGTGCTATAGAAAAAAAATACATCCATCTATCCATCTTCCTCCGCTTATCCGGGACCGGCTCGCGGGGGCAGCAGACTGAGCAGAGATGCCCAGACTTCCCTCACCCCAGCCACTTCCTCCAGCTCCTCTGGGGGGACCCTGAGACGTTCCCAGGCCAGCCGAGAGACATAGTCTCTCCAGCGTGTCCTGGGTCTTCCCCGGGGCCTCCGCCCAGTGGGACATGCCCGGAACACCTCTCCAGGGAGGCGTCCAGCAGGCATCCGGACTAGATGCCCGAGCCACCTCAACTGGCTCCTTTCGATGTGGAGGAGAAGCGGTTCTACTCCGAGCTCCCAGCGGGTGACCGAGCTTCTCACCCTATCTCTAAGGGAGCGCCCAGCCACCCTGCGGAGGAAGCTCATTTCAGCCGCTTGTATTCGGGACCTCGTTCTTTCGGTCATGACCCATAGCTCATGACCATAGGTGAGTACTTGAACGTAGATCGACCGGTAAATTGAGAGCTTTGCTTTTCTGCTCAGCTCTCTCTTCACCACGACGGACCGATAGAGCGACCGCATAACTACGGACGCCGCTCCGATCCGCCTGTCAATCTCACGCTCCGATCTTCCCTCACTCGTGAACAAGACCCCAAGGTATTTAAACTCCTCCACCTGGGGCAAGGACACTCCACCCACCGAGAGATGGCAAACTACCTTTCTCCGGTCAAGGACCATGGCCTCAAATTTAGCGGTGCTGACCCTCATCCCAGCCGCTTCACACTCGGCCACAAACCGCCCCAATGCACGCTGGAGGTCCCGGTTCAATGAAGCCAACAGGACAACATCATCTGCAAAAAGCAGAGAGGAAATCCTGTGGTCCCCAAACCAGATCCCTTCCGGCCCCTGGCTGCGCCTAGAAATTCTGTCCCTAAAATGATGATCTATGAACAGAACCGGTGATAAAGGGCAGCCCTGCCGGAGTCCAACATGGACCGGGAACAGGTCTGACTTACTGCCGGCTATGCGAACCAAGAAATAAAATTAATTTAAATTTAAAATTAAATTAATGCAGAAACACAGAGACAATTGACACCCCCTTACATTTTACTCCAGAAAACTTGATCCTGTCACCCAATCTCTACCACCATGTGTACAGGCAGTCTGTGCTGCATCGATGGCCGTAACCTCCTCGGGGAGGGACGACTTTAGAACTGGAAAATGATAATAGCTGTTTTTTCAGTGGCTGGGTAGCTCAGTTGGTAAGGTACAACGCAGGCATCCAGGGTTCAATTCCCCGAATAAGCAATGGTACTGGGGGCAATTACCATATCAATGAGCAATTCACATCACCCAGTGGGGGTTCTTGGGCAAGACCCCTAACGCTACTGCCTCCCGGACGCGGCTTGTCTGCAGCTCACCGCTCCCCCAGGGGATGGGTCAAATGCGGAGAACAAATTTCGCACACCTAGGTGTGTGACAGAAAGTAGCACTTACTTACTTACTATATAATATTATTTCATCCTTTACAACTTTTAGTCCCTCATGCCGTTGAGGTTTTACTTCTACAAAGCAAAATGAACTTACTTTCACCTGCGAGACATCTCTCTTAAACAACTACGTTATTAGCCCAACCACACATCACAATCGCTCGGTGCAACATTCTCAACCCAGCAACATTGCTACCTCTCCCAAAGGATGAAGAGCCACACAATTGCCTGGAAGCAACCGACAAGTTATAGTTCCCACGTCCAGACTTAACTGACACCCCTTTAACGACAGGCATGACTTGGTTTGTTGACGGTTCTTGCTCAAAAATGGAAATAGGAAAAAACCAAACCGGTTACGCTGTTGTCCAGTAACCTAAAACAATCATTGAAGCAGCTCAGCTCCCTCCTAGCATGTCAGCACAAGCAGCGTTAACCAGAGCATGTGAATTAGCCAAAGGAAAAGACCTTACAGTGTACACAGACAGCCGGTAAGCTTTCTCCACACTTTTTTATTTTGCCAAACAATGGGAAGGCAGAGGAATGAAAACTTCTACAGGCAAACCCGTCACCCACGCACAACTTTTACTTGACCTATTACAAGCCATAAATGTTATGTGGAACCAAGGGAGGAACCCAGGTGCAAGAATGACACAGACACTAAATAACTCGTACAGGCTTTTAATGCCAAGAGCACAACTGTTAGCATGAGAGCACAAACCAAAACGCTGCGACAACTACAGAGGACTCAGAGCAGCTTATGAAGGGAACAAATCAGGAGCACATGAGAACCAGCTGTGACAACACCTGAGACCAGGGAGGGGAGGAGGGACCTCCAGAAGGAGTGCAGCTGAGCAGCAGGAGGCTTTCCTTGACCATAAAGGCCCCATCAAGGCTAGCAGTTTGTAAATGTGCTGCACACACTGCAAACACAGACACAATCTCCATGGGGAACAGGCTTGCTGATAAAATTGCAAAACAAGCTGCGGCAGGACACCACAACACAGGAACATACTCTGCAGAAACAGGAAACACACAACTCATAGACACTAGCATCAAGCATGACATGCAAAGCTCAGCTCCACTACAGAAGAAGAACTTGTGGTTGTCAAAAGGAGAAGAAATAACTGAAAAGCAAATTTACAAACTGCATGGTAAACCTATACGCCCGAAATCATTGGTCAAAGCAGCAGCAGTTGCGACACATGGGCCATGCCATGTGTCAACAGGAGGAATGACAGTGCTAATACAAAGTCACTTTACAGCATTTGGCCTGCAAACTTACTAAAAAGGTTTTGTACAACATGTCCTACCTGTACACGGCATAACCCACAGGGTAACATGCGACCAAAGCGGGGAGCTTTCCCCAAGCCATCCTACCCTTTCCAGGTGTTACGCATGGATTTCATTGAACTAATGGCAAGTGGCCCCTTTAAGTACTGCCTTGTGCTAATAGATGCATTCTCAAAGTGGGTAGAAATAATCCCTACCAAAAAAGCAGACACGATCTCAGTAGCAAAAAGTATCTGTAAACCATCATTCCCAATTATGGAAAACCAGAAATTATATATAGTGATAATGGAGCCCATTTTGTTAACACCATCATCCAAAACACGGCTGCCAGCCTAAAATTCACTGTGCATACCACCCACAAAGTGCAGGACTTGTGGA
Organism: Oryzias curvinotus; assembly: GCA_023969325.1. Lineage (NCBI taxonomy): Eukaryota > Metazoa > Chordata > Actinopteri > Beloniformes > Adrianichthyidae > Oryzias > Oryzias curvinotus. Next base: position 1,173,552 of record CM043723.1, read on the forward strand.
ACACCCAAATGGAACAGTAAAAGCAGACTCAAAAAATGCATGGAAACAACAGGAAGACCATGGCCAGAGTGTTCAGATCTAGTAAATCTATACATGAGAATCACACCTACATCAGATGGCCTAACACCCTTTGAAATAGTCTATGGAAGGCCCTATAGGTTACCTATAGTAGCCACAGACTTACAAAAAGCAAATGAAGAACAAGCAATAGCAGATTTGATCATAAGAATGATAAACCAGAAGGTGGTGTCCAGTGCAAATTTACTGCCATCTGACTCTTTATTTTTATCTTATCCACTGTAAGTTGCAGCGTGCACCAGAGGAGGCTGTTGTGGTGAAGTCTGACTACAAAGGGGTTCCGTCTTTTAGTGGCGGTTCTTCTCAATCGTCAGTGAAGAAACCAGCTGAACCCAACATCCATTAGAACTTGAGTCCTTGAAGTGACTCTGCAACCTAGCAGCATGGAAGGCCCACTGCTGGGAGACCGCAACAGGTCTCCGCCCAGGCAAAATCACCAAAAGATAACAAGATTGCCTGTATGAACTTAGCACACACCCTGGCTACAACCAAACTAACAGGAGGACATTCAACTCCTGGAGCAAAAGGAATTACTCGGAGCGGGTTTGGGTTTCTCCCAATAACCCCCATGGACCGTGTGGCCCAATGAGAGACCTGCTGCCACTACCACAAGACCCCATTAAGCTCCCAGAGGTGATATCTTTGGTGAGCATGAAGCCTGGATCACTTGGACGTTGTGTATACAACAATGGCACAGTGAAAGTGGGCATGGTGCCCTGGCATCTGTGTAACATCACCATGACCGTCTGTAAGACTACAATCTTACGGTTCGATCTAACTACTCAGCTTTTGTGCAGAATACCAACAGGATCAGAGGAAGCTGTGGCTTATTCCTGATCAACATAAGAAACCAGACCAAAGGTAGGCAAAACCAAGCAGGTTGCAGTACCACAGTGCCTGGGGACCGAGGATCCAGGGTCTTAGCTGATTGGTACCTTCTGTGCGGACACACTGCCTATGCATCCCTTCCTCCATCTGGGGAGGCCTTTGTGCTCTGGTTCCGCCTGTGTTCTCCATGAACAGAACCGTCCCTACACTCCACCCCACACAACGGAAACGTGCTGCACCGGAGTTCCACATGACCACCAATACTGGAGTCTCATGGGAGTTCCGCGTCTGGGGTGGAGCCAAATTCGGACAATCACTCCTTCCATGGATCGGAGTGGCAAAAGTAAGGGACCACATCGAGATCAACAGGTATGCATTGCTGAGAATCCTTAACACCACCTACAAGTTTTCCAATGCATCAGCAGCAGAGATGTCGGCCATAAGATCTATGGTTCTGCTAAATCGACTCATGCTCAACCTCCTAACTGTATCATCGGGAGGTGTGTGCAAAATGGTTGGAGACACCTGCTGCACTTTCATCCTGGACAGCACCTGTGATGGACAGGACATTTCTACGGAGTTGCAAGCCTACGTTAAGTCTGCTACTCCTGGCGCCAGTCCCACCAGTGACATCTGGTCCTGGCTAACATCAGGCCTGTGGTGGCACCTCCTGCTGAAGTTATTGACCCCTATACTCATCGTTTTGTGCCTGTTTTGTCTTTTTGTTTTGTAATTTTTCTGTGTTTACTGATGACCTGTTCGAAGTGATATAAAGGGAGGGATGTTAAAGTTATGTAATTATCATTTACTTACACGCTATAATCTCCATTACATGATTGTGTCATCTTTATCTTTCAGTAAGAAAACAATGACCTGAAAAGTCCTGATTATACAAGAATATGATGTTCCTGTACTGCTTGATTGAATGACCCACTTTCATGTCATCAACTTCTGCCACCTATAAAACCAGACTGGATTCACTGAAGGCAGAACTCCTCTGTGACAGTTGGTGCTGTCACAGACCAGTTCTCCTTCTGTAGAAGTCTAGCAAAAGTTGTCATCTCCTGTGTGGTTCTTCTCTTTATTAAGGAAACAGTCAGAACCCTGACATCTTGGTGCCGTGACCCGGATCTCAACATACCCACTGGTGGTGGACTGAGGACGACACGCTGAAGCCGTGATCACGCCCGGGCAACATGGACCGTCTGGAAGAAAGTCCCGGGAGGAGAATTCTTCGCCGGGCCAGCGCCATGGTCTAACCCTCATCTACCAGCGGTGGCTTGACGAGATCCGACTAGAAATTATGAACCACAGGACTGAGTGAGTTTTGCCTACGATCACAGTGTTGAGAGTAAAAATAGCAGAAAAGGTTTCTGGCTAAACGGGTATCCAGTCCCAGCATGCAAAAGTAAAAAAGCACTAAAAAAAAAGGAGAGGTATTTTTGTCATGGTGGCCTGTCGGACTCCTCCCCCTCCCAGCTCTGCTCCTGAGTCACAGCTGTGTCCACTCTTCTCATCATCTCACCTGCTTCATAAGGAGACTCACCTGAATCATTCTTCGCCAGTCCGTTAACACTGATGGTTTCGCCCTCCACGAGTGACACCGGAGTTTTCCATCCCTCCGAGCAGAAGCTGCACACCTGGACGCCCCTCAAGAACTCCAAGCCACGCCACTTCAGGAACTCCAGCCACGCCACAGCAGGGTACCCCCAGCCACGTCCTGGTTAAGATCCCCGTAGCCGCCTTTGCCTCACCTTGCCACCGCTGCGCCGATGGCTCGCTTCGTCAAGCCACTCCTCACTACTTCCTTTGGATCCGCTGGCTCCTTCAAAATAAAACCCAATACTTACTTTTCACTTACCTGCCTCTTCCTTCCGGGTTACAGCATCTGGGTTCGTCACGTGATCCGATCATGACAGAACGGACTGGCCTTCACCCCGACCCAGCTGACCCGGAAGGGCTCCGCCTTGCCGTCCACCACCAGGGTGTTTTGCTGGGACGCCAAGCCAACGCCCTTTCTCAGATGGCCATCGCCCAGCAAGACCTTTATCGTCGCATTGACGGTATGACACAAACATTATTGGATTTAACGGGTAAAATCCCTGGTCCTGCAGTTCCTGCTCCTACCCCACCATCCAGCAACCTGGTCACTTCCGCTTCCGCCTCGAACCTGGAGAACTATCGTCTCCAGCCAGAGCCTTTCCACGGTGAAGTGGAAAATTGTGGCAGTTTCTTACTTCAGTGCCAGCTTTTGTTCCAACAGGCTCCCCAATATTACCACATGGATCAAAGCAAGATAGCCCTCGTCGTTAATTCTTTGAGGAATAACTACAATGGGCCTAGGCCTTCCTAGCGGTTAACCCGATCTCTCACCTCTCGTTTGAACGTTTCATGGGTAAGTACTATAAACACACACATATTTATACAGTGGGGAAAATAAGTATTGAACACGTCAACATTTCTCTCAAAAAACATATTTCTAATCGAGCTATCGACACGAATTTTTCAACCGGATGTCGGCATCAACCCAAGTAATGCACACATAGAAAGAAATCTAAACATTGATGTCCATAAATGAAGTTATGTGTAATAAAGTGAAATGGCACAGGGAATAGGTATTGAACACATGAAGGTAAGGAGGGATAAAAAGGTCTGGCAAGCCAAGAAAGCAGCTGGAGTTTGTCAGTATTCAGAAGGTTAACCTGCCCCCTATTAGTGCAAAGTAATATCAGCTAGTATAGTCCTGATGCCTTTTAAAAAGGTTTCTCACCAGCAAGGTGTTAGACAAGAAGCATTGCATGATGGGTAAAAGCAAAAAGCTGTCCAAAGACCTACGCAACCTTATTGTTGCAAAACACACTGAAGGCATTGGTTACAGGCGCATTTCTAAACTTCTGAAAGTTCCAGTGAGTACCATTGGGGCCATCATCCGGAAGTGGAAAGAACACGGCATTACAATAAACCAGCCACGGCCAGGTGCTCCTCGCAAGATTTCAGACAGAGGAGTCAGAACAATCATCAGAAGGGTTCTCCAACAGCCCAGGACCACTCGTGGAGAGCTTCAGAAAGACCTGGAATCAGCAGATACCGTTGTTTCAAAGAAAACAATAAGTAATGCACTCAACCGCCATGGCCTCCATGCACGCACACCACGCAAGACTCCATTTTTGAAGAAGAAGCATGTTGAAGCTCGTTTGGAGTTTGCGACACAACATTTGGATAAACCCATGACATTCTGGGAGAAGATACTCTGGTCAGATGAGACCAAAATTGAACTCTTCGGATGTCATAAGACACAACATGTTTGGAGGAAAAATGGCACCGCACATCACCCCCAAAACACCATACCAACAGTCAAGTTTGGAGGTGGGAGCATCATGGCGTGGGGCTGTTTTTCAGCATGTGGTACTGGTAGACTTCATATCATTGAAGGAATAATGACTGGAGATAAGTTTGGAAACATTCTTGATCAGAATCTGCTGTCATCTGCCAGGCTGCTGAAGAGGAAAAGAGGGTGGATCTTTCAGCAAGACAACGATCCCAAGCACACAGCCAAGGTAACACTCAACTGGTTGAAGAAAAAGAAAAGAAAGCTGCTAGAATGGCCCAGTCAATCACCAGACTTGAATCCAATTGAAAATCTTTGGAAAGAACTGAAGATCCGGGTTCACAGAAGAGACCCCCGGAACCTTGAAGATTTGAAGGCAGTTTGTGGATGAATGGGCCAAAATCACACCTGAGCAATGGATTCCACTGGTTTCTCCATACAGGAGGCGTCTTGAGGCTGTAATCACCAACAAAGGTTTTTGCACTAAGTATTAAATACATTTCAGTAAGCGTGTTCAATACTTATTCCCTGTGCCATTTCACTTTACTACACATAACTTCATTTATGGACATCAATGTTTGGATTTCTCTCTATGTGTGCATTACTTGGGTTGATGCCGACATCTGGTGAAAATTTCGTGTCAATAGCTGATTAGAGATATGTTTTTTGAGAGAAATGTTGACATGTTCAATACTTATTTTCCCCGCTGTATATACATTTTATTTCCTTTTCATTTTCTATACCATTTGTCCCTTTCGGGGTCACGGGGCTGCTGGAGCCTATCCCGGCCACTTGTGGGTGAAGGCAGGGGACACCCTGGACAGGTCACCAGTCTGTTGCAGGGTAGAATGTCCACAATCACACACACATTCACTCTCACATCCACACCTATGGACAATTTAGAGTTGCCAATCCACCTATGAAGCATGTTTTTGGATGGTGGGAGGAAGCCAGAGTCCCCGGAGAGAACCCACGCATACAAGGGGAGAACATACAAACTCCACACAGAAAGGTCCCCCATTGATGTTGTTTTTCATGTCCCCCAGCCGGGACTTGAACTGGGGGCCTTCTTGAGCGCTAACCACTGCGCCACCGTGCAGCCCACACATTTTATTTCCATTTTTTCAAATTTTATTTATCATTTAATTTCCCCCCGCATAGATATCAAAGGGACCCTGGTGTCGGAGAGTTGAGCTGGTTCCATCTCCCTGGACTAGCCAGTAGTGACACAGCGTTCCACACCTCCTGGTGGCCGAGGTCACCAAAGTAATCTCTGATTTTATATTTTTAGACAAACTCAAAAATGTGGACTGTTGAATTTTCCCCGCCCTACAGATGTGACTATGGGTAGTAACATGAGTAAATCCCCTGACGGGGCTCCTTTACAGGGGGACGAAAAATATATATAGTACAAATACAACCTAACAACCTACAATATATGTTAAAATAAAAGATAAAGTATGGTGTGAAAGGACAGCTGAACATAGAAGAATGGAAAGAAGTAGTTGTTATAGAGACAGTATGAGTGAGATAATGCAGCTGAAGCCCTGCGCAGACAGTGTGTGTGTGTGTGTGTGTGTGTGTGTGTGGATGTGTGTTTGTGTATGTATGGTTTATTTTGCTAAGTGTTAATATACCATTAGTTGTTGTGTATTTTGTGCTTTTCTTTTAGTTAGGAAAGAACTGTTAACAGTAATTGTATGTGTTAGCCTGTGCTTTGTCTGTGTTTTAACAAACCAGTTGTGGTTCAATGTCTGAATGGTGTTTTTGTTGGACAGGCTTTTAAACTGTAATTCAGACATTCAAACATTAATTGGAGAGAACTTTTTGTAGCTCAGAGACAAAACAGAAGTCTTGGTTATCAGTTCAGAAGCACAGAGAGAGATAATGTTTTTTGATCCATCAACCAACTGTCTGTGATATTAAGGAACCTTGGTTAGATTCTAGATGCTGACCTTAGCTTTGACCAGTGCTGAAATCTTGATTCATGCTTTTATTACATCAAGGACAGATTTCTGTAATGCCCTCCTTTCTGGTGTAAAGAAACCCCTCTTATCACATGCAGCTAGTCCAGAACTCTGCTGCACGCTTTTTAAAGACAAACGGGAAGAGGAAGCACATTACACCAATCTTAGAATAACTCCACTGGCTCCCCCTCAGCTTTAGGATCATTTTAAGATTCTTTTAATAGTTTTAAGAGCGTTCATGTTCTTGTCCTTTATTTCAGACTTGCTTTTAGCTTGTGAACCTCCAGAGCCCTTAGGTCCTCAGGCACGGGTCTGCTGAAGGTCAGAACTAAAATCCACTGGTAGGCCTCGTTTAGATACTGCAGGCCTCGTCTGTGGAACAGCCTGCCTGAAGATGTGAGGGCCTCACCCACTGTTGACGTTTAAGAAATAATAATAAATTAAATGTTATATGATAATTTATCACATATTTACAGTTTTTGTTTAATGCTAATTTTGTACTTTTTACGTGCTACCTTATTCCAATTTATACTTTAGGTATTTTAGATGCACTTTTTATGCATTGATTTATTTTAATTTATATTCAAATATTTTAGATCTTTTTCTTACCACTTCTCTTCTTTGAGCTTTTTATATTCATTTCTCTTTTATTTTCATTTGTTTTTGTGAATTTATCTACGTGCTATAGAAAAAAAATACATCCATCTATCCATCTTCCTCCGCTTATCCGGGACCGGCTCGCGGGGGCAGCAGACTGAGCAGAGATGCCCAGACTTCCCTCACCCCAGCCACTTCCTCCAGCTCCTCTGGGGGGACCCTGAGACGTTCCCAGGCCAGCCGAGAGACATAGTCTCTCCAGCGTGTCCTGGGTCTTCCCGGGGCCTCCGCCCAGTGGGACATGCCCGGAACACCTCTCCAGGGAGGCGTCCAGCAGGCATCCGGACTAGATGCCCGAGCCACCTCAACTGGCTCCTTTCGATGTGGAGGAGAAGCGGTTCTACTCCGAGCTCCCAGCGGGTGACCGAGCTTCTCACCCTATCTCTAAGGGAGCGCCCAGCCACCCTGCGGAGGAAGCTCATTTCAGCCGCTTGTATTCGGGACCTCGTTCTTTCGGTCATGACCCATAGCTCATGACCATAGGTGAGTACTTGAACGTAGATCGACCGGTAAATTGAGAGCTTTGCTTTTCTGCTCAGCTCTCTCTTCACCACGACGGACCGATAGAGCGACCGCATAACTACGGACGCCGCTCCGATCCGCCTGTCAATCTCACGCTCCGATCTTCCCTCACTCGTGAACAAGACCCCAAGGTATTTAAACTCCTCCACCTGGGGCAAGGACACTCCACCCACCGAGAGATGGCAAACTACCTTTCTCCGGTCAAGGACCATGGCCTCAAATTTAGCGGTGCTGACCCTCATCCCAGCCGCTTCACACTCGGCCACAAACCGCCCCAATGCACGCTGGAGGTCCCGGTTCAATGAAGCCAACAGGACAACATCATCTGCAAAAAGCAGAGAGGAAATCCTGTGGTCCCCAACCAGATCCCTTCCGGCCCCTGGCTGCGCCTAGAAATTCTGTCCCTAAAATGATGATCTATGAACAGAACCGGTGATAAAGGGCAGCCCTGCCGGAGTCCACATGGACCGGGAACAGGTCTGACTTACTGCCGGCTATGCGAACCAAGAAATAAAATTAATTTAAATTTAAAATTAAATTAATGCAGAAACACAGAGACAATTGACACCCCCCTTACATTTTTACTCCAGAAAACTTGATCCTGTCACCCAATCTCTACCACCATGTGTACAGGCAGTCTGTGCTGCATCGATGGCCGTAACCTCCTCGGGGAGGGACGACTTTAGAACTGGAAAATGATAATAGCTGTTTTTTCAGTGGCTGGGTAGCTCAGTTGGTAAGGTACAACGCAGGCATCCAGGGTTCAATTCCCCGAATAAGCAATGGTACTGGGGGCAATTACCATATCAATGAGCAATTCACATCACCCAGTGGGGGTTCTTGGGCAAGACCCCTAACGCTACTGCCTCCCGGACGCGGCTTGTCTGCAGCTCACCGCTCCCCCAGGGATGGGTCAAATGCGGAGAACAAATTTCGCACACCTAGGTGTGTGACAGAAAGTAGCACTTACTTACTTACTATATAATATTATTTCATCCTTTACAACTTTTAGTCCCTCATGCCGTGAGGTTTTACTTCTACAAAGCAAAATGAACTTACTTTCACCTGCGAGACATCTCTCTTAAACAACTACGTTATTAGCCCAACCACACATCACAATCGCTCGGTGCAACATTCTCAACCCAGCAACATTGCTACCTCTCCCAAAGGATGAAGAGCCACACAATTGCCTGGAAGCAACCGACAAGTTATAGTTCCCACGTCCAGACTTAACTGACACCCCTTAACGACAGGCATGACTTGGTTTGTTGACGGTTCTTGCTCAAAAATGGAAATAGGAAAAAACCAAACCGGTTACGCTGTTGTCCAGTAACCTAAAACAATCATTGAAGCAGCTCAGCTCCCTCCTAGCATGTCAGCACAAGCAGCGTTAACCAGAGCATGTGAATTAGCCAAAGGAAAAGACCTTACAGTGTACACAGACAGCCGGTAAGCTTTCTCCACACTTTTTTATTTTGCCAAACAATGGGAAGGCAGAGGAATGAAAACTTCTACAGGCAAACCCGTCACCCACGCACAACTTTTACTTGACCTATTACAAGCCATAAATGTTATGTGGAACCAAGGGAGGAACCCAGGTGCAAGAATGACACAGACACTAAATAACTCGTACAGGCTTTTAATGCCAAGAGCACAACTGTTAGCATGAGAGCACAAACCAAACGCTGCGACAACTACAGAGGACTCAGAGCAGCTTATGAAGGGAACAAATCAGGAGCACATGAGACCAGCTGTGACAACACCTGAGACCAGGGAGGGGAGGAGGGACCTCCAGAAGGAGTGCAGCTGAGCAGCAGGAGGCTTTCCTTGACCATAAAGGCCCCATCAAGGCTAGCAGTTTGTAAATGTGCTGCACACACTGCAAACACAGACACAATCTCCATGGGGAACAGGCTTGCTGATAAAAATTGCAAACAAGCTGCGGCAGGACACCACAACACAGGAACATACTCTGCAGAAACAGGAAACACACAACTCATAGACACTAGCATCAAGCATGACATGCAAAGCTCAGCTCCACTACAGAAGAAGAACTTGTGGTTGTCAAAAGGAGAAGAAATAACTGAAAAGCAAATTTACAAACTGCATGGTAAACCTATACGCCCGAAATCATTGGTCAAAGCAGCAGCAGTTGCGACACATGGGCCATGCCATGTGTCAACAGGAGGAATGACAGTGCTAATACAAAGTCACTTTACAGCATTTGGCCTGCAAACTTACTAAAAAGGTTTTGTACAAATGTCCTACCTGTACACCGCATAACCCACAGGGTAACATGCGACCAAAGCGGGGAGCTTTCCCCAAGCCATCCTACCCTTTCCAGGTGTTTAACGCATGGATTTTCATTGAACTAATGGCAAGTGGCCCCCTTTAAGTACTTGCCTTGTGCTAATAGATGCATTCTCAAAGTGGGTAGAAATAATCCCTACCAAAAAAGCAGACACGATCTCAGTAGCAAAAAGTATCTGTAAACCATCATTCCCAATTATGGAAAACCAGAAATTATATATAGTGATAATGGAGCCCATTTTTTAACACCATCATCCAAAAACACGGCTGCCAGCCTAAAATTCACTGTGCATACCACCCACAAAGTGCAGGACTTGTGGAACACCCAATGGAACAGTAAAAGCAGACTCAAAAAATGCATGGAAACAACAGGAAGACCATGGCCAGAGTGTTCAGATCTAGTAAATCTATACATGAGAATCACACCTACATCAGATGGCCTAACACCCTTTGAAATAGTCTATGGAAGGCCCTATAGGTTACCTATAGTAGCCACAGACTACAAAAAGCAAATGAAGAACAAGCAATAGCAGATTTGATCATAAGAATGATAAACCAGAAGGTGGTGTCCAGTGCAAATTTACTGCCATCTGACTCTTTATTTTTATCTTATCCACTGTAAGTTGCAGCGTGCACCAGAGGAGGCTGTTGTGGTGAAGTCTGACTACAAAGGGGTTCCGTCTTTTAGTGGCGGTCTTCTCAATCGTCAGTGAAGAAACCAGCTGAACCCAACATCCATTAGAACTTGAGTCCTTGAAGTGACTCTGCAACCTAGCAGCATGGAAGGCCCACTGCTGGGAGACCCGCAACAGGTCTCCGCCCAGGCAAAATCACCAAAAGATAACAAGATTGCCTGTATGAACTTAGCACACACCCTGGCTACAACCAAACTAACAGGAGGACATTCAACTCCTGGAGCAAAAGGAATTACTCGGAGCGGGTTTGGGTTTCTCCCAATAACCCCCATGGACCGTGTGGCCCAATGAGAGACCTGCTGCCACTACCACAAGACCCCATTAAGCTCCCAGAGGTGATATCTTTGGTGAGCATGAAGCCTGGATCACTTGGACGTTGTGTATACAACAATGGCACAGTGAAGTGGGCATGGTGCCCTGGCATCTGTTGTAACATCACCATGACCGTCTGTAAGACTACAATCTTACGGTTCGATCTAACTACTCAGCTTTTGTGCAGAATACCAACAGGATCAGAGGAAGCTGTGGCTTATTCCTGATCAACATAAGAAACCAGACCAAAGGTAGGCAAAACCAAGCAGGTTGCAGTACCACAGTGCCTGGGGACCGAGGATCCAGGGTCTTAGCTGATGGTACCTTCTGTGCGGACACACTGCCTATGCATCCCTTCCTCCATCTGGGGAGGGCCTTTGTGCTCTGGTTCCGCCTGTGTTTCTCCATGAACAGAACCGTCCCTACACTCCACCCCACACAACGGAAACGTGCTGCACCGGAGTTCCACATGACCACCAATACTGGAGTCTCATGGGAGTTCCGCGTCTGGGGTGGAGCCAAATTCGGACAATCACTCCTTCCATGGATCGGAGTGGCAAAAGTAAGGGACCACATCGAGATCAACAGGTATGCATTGCTGAGAATCCTTAACACCACCTACAAGTTTTCCAATGCATCAGCAGCAGAGATGTCGGCCATAAGATCTATGGTTCTGCTAAATCGACTCATGCTCAACCTCCTAACTGTATCATCGGGAGGTGTGTGCAAAATGGTTGGAGACACCCTGCTGCACTTTCATCCTGGACAGCACCTGTGATGGACAGGACATTTCTACGGAGTTGCAAGCCTACGTTAAGTCTGCCTACTCCTGGCGCCAGTCCCACCAGTGACATCTGGTCCTGGCTAACATCAGGCCTGTGGTGGCACCTCCTGCTGAAGTTATTGACCCCTATACTCATCGTTTGTGCCTGTTTTGTCTTTTTGTTTTGTAATTTTTCTGTGTTTACTGATGACCTGTTCGAAGTGATATTAAAGGGGGGATGTTAAAGTTATGTAATTATCATTTACTTACACGCTATAATCTCCATACATGATTGTGTCATCTTTTATCTTTCAGTAAGAAAACAATGACCTGAAAGTCCTGATTATACAGAATATGATGTTCCTGTACTGCTTGATTGAATGACCCACTTTCATGTCATCAACTTCTGCCACCTATAAAACCAGACTGGATTCACTGAAGGCAGAACTCCTCTGTGACAGTTGGTGCTGTCACAGACCAGTTCTCCTTCTGTAGAAGTCTAGCAAAAGTTGTCATCTCCTGTGTGGTTCTTCTCTTATTAAGGAAACAGTCAGAACCCTGACATCTTGGTGCCGTGGACCCGGATCTCAACATACCCACTGGTGGTGGACTGAGGACGACACGCTGAAGCCGTGATCACGCCCGGGCAACATGGACCGTCTGGAAGAAAGGTCCCGGGAGGAGAATTCTTCGCCGGGCCAGCGCCATGGTCTAACCCTCATCTACCAGCGGTGGCTTGACGAGATCCGACTAGAAAATTATGAACCACAGGACTGAGTGAGTTTTGCCTACGATCACAGTGTTGGAGAGTAAAATAGCAGAAAAGGTTTCTGGCTAAACGGGTATCCAGTCCCAGCATGCAAAAGTAAAAAAGCACTAAAAAAAAAGGAGAGGTATTTTTGTTCATGGTGGCCTGTCGGACTCCTCCCCCTCCCAGCTCTGCTCCTGAGTCACAGCTGTGTCCACTCTTCTCATCATCTCACCTGCTTCATAAGGAGACTCACCTGAATCATTCTTCGCCAGTCCGTTAACACTGATGGTTTCGCCCTCCACGAGTGACACCGGAGTTTTCCATCCCTCCGAGCAGAAGCTGCACACCTGGACGCCCCTCAAGAACTCCAAGCCACGCCACTTCAGGAACTCCAGCCACGCCACGCAGGGTACCCCCAGCCACGTCCTGGTTAAGATCCCCGTAGCCGCCCCTTTGCCTCACCTTGCCACCGCTGCGGCCGATGGCTCGCTTCGTCAAGCCACTCCTCACTACTTCCTTTGGATCCGCTGGCTCCTCAAAATAAAACCCAATACTTACTTTTCACTTATACCTGCCTCTTCCTTCCGGGTTCAGCATCTGGGTTCGCACGTGATCCGATCATGACAGAAACGGACTGGCCTTCACCCCCGACCCAGCTGACCCGGAAGGGCTCCGCCTTGCCGTCCACCACCAGGGTGTTTTGCTGGGACGCCAAGCCAACGCCCTTTCTCAGATGGCCATCGCCCAGCAAGACCTTTATCGTCGCATTGACGGTATGACACAAACATTTTGGATGTAACGGGTAAAATCCCTGGTCCTGCATTCCTGCTCCTACCCCAACATCCAGCAACCTGGTCACTTCCGCTTCCGCCTCGAACCTGGAGAACTATCGTCTCCAGACAGGAGCCTTTCCACGGTGAAGTGGAAAATTGTGGCAGTTTTCTTACTTCAGTGCCAGCTTTTGTTCCAACAGGCTCCCCAATATTACCACATGGATCAAAGCAAGATAGCCCTCGTCGTTAATTCTTTGAGGAATAACTACAATGGGCCTAGGCCTTCCTAGCGGTTAACCCGATCTCTCACCTCTCGTTTGAACGTTTCATGGGTAAGTACTATAAAACACACACATATTTATACAGTGGGGAAAATAAGTATTGAACACGTCAACATTTCTCTCAAAAAACATATTTCTAATCGAGCTATCGACACGAATTTTTCAACCGGATGTCGGCATCAACCCAAGTAATGCACACATAGAAAGAAATCTAAACATTGATGTCCATAAATGAAGTTATGTGTAATAAAGTGAAATGGCACAGGGAATAGGTATTGAACACATGAAGGTAAGGAGGGATAAAAAGGTCTGGCAAGCCAAGAAAGCAGCTGGAGTTTGTCAGTATTCAGAAGGTTAACCTGCCCCCTATTAGTGCAAAGTAATATCAGCTAGTATAGTCCTGATGCCTTTTAAAAAGGTTTCTCACCAGCAAGGTGTTAGACAAGAAGCATTGCATGATGGGTAAAAGCAAAAAGCTGTCCAAAGACCTACGCAACCTTATTGTTGCAAAACACACTGAAGGCATTGGTTACAGGCGCATTTCTAAACTTCTGAAAGTTCCAGTGAGTACCATTGGGGCCATCATCCGGAAGTGGAAAGAACACGGCATTACAATAAACCAGCCACGGCCAGGTGCTCCTCGCAAGATTTCAGACAGAGGAGTCAGAACAATCATCAGAAGGGTTCTCCAACAGCCCAGGACCACTCGTGGAGAGCTTCAGAAAGACCTGGAATCAGCAGATACCGTTGTTTCAAAGAAAACAATAAGTAATGCACTCAACCGCCATGGCCTCCATGCACGCACACCACGCAAGACTCCATTTTTGAAGAAGAAGCATGTTGAAGCTCGTTTGGAGTTTGCGACACAACATTTGGATAAACCCATGACATTCTGGGAGAAGATACTCTGGTCAGATGAGACCAAAATTGAACTCTTCGGATGTCATAAGACACAACATGTTTGGAGGAAAAATGGCACCGCACATCACCCCCAAAACACCATACCAACAGTCAAGTTTGGAGGTGGGAGCATCATGGCGTGGGGCTGTTTTTCAGCATGTGGTACTGGTAGACTTCATATCATTGAAGGAATAATGACTGGAGATAAGTTTGGAAACATTCTTGATCAGAATCTGCTGTCATCTGCCAGGCTGCTGAAGAGGAAAAGAGGGTGGATCTTTCAGCAAGACAACGATCCCAAGCACACAGCCAAGGTAACACTCAACTGGTTGAAGAAAAAGAAAAGAAAGCTGCTAGAATGGCCCAGTCAATCACCAGACTTGAATCCAATTGAAAATCTTTGGAAAGAACTGAAGATCCGGGTTCACAGAAGAGACCCCCGGAACCTTGAAGATTTGAAGGCAGTTTGTGGATGAATGGGCCAAAATCACACCTGAGCAATGGATTCCACTGGTTTCTCCATACAGGAGGCGTCTTGAGGCTGTAATCACCAACAAAGGTTTTTGCACTAAGTATTAAATACATTTCAGTAAGCGTGTTCAATACTTATTCCCTGTGCCATTTCACTTTACTACACATAACTTCATTTATGGACATCAATGTTTGGATTTCTCTCTATGTGTGCATTACTTGGGTTGATGCCGACATCTGGTGAAAATTTCGTGTCAATAGCTGATTAGAGATATGTTTTTTGAGAGAAATGTTGACATGTTCAATACTTATTTTCCCCGCTGTATATACATTTTATTTCCTTTTCATTTTCTATACCATTTGTCCCTTTCGGGGTCACGGGGCTGCTGGAGCCTATCCCGGCCACTTGTGGGTGAAGGCAGGGGACACCCTGGACAGGTCACCAGTCTGTTGCAGGGTAGAATGTCCACAATCACACACACATTCACTCTCACATCCACACCTATGGACAATTTAGAGTTGCCAATCCACCTATGAAGCATGTTTTTGGATGGTGGGAGGAAGCCAGAGTCCCCGGAGAGAACCCACGCATACAAGGGGAGAACATACAAACTCCACACAGAAAGGTCCCCCATTGATGTTGTTTTTCATGTCCCCCAGCCGGGACTTGAACTGGGGGCCTTCTTGAGCGCTAACCACTGCGCCACCGTGCAGCCCACACATTTTATTTCCATTTTTTCAAATTTTATTTATCATTTAATTTCCCCCCGCATAGATATCAAAGGGACCCTGGTGTCGGAGAGTTGAGCTGGTTCCATCTCCCTGGACTAGCCAGTAGTGACACAGCGTTCCACACCTCCTGGTGGCCGAGGTCACCAAAGTAATCTCTGATTTTATATTTTTAGACAAACTCAAAAATGTGGACTGTTGAATTTTCCCCGCCCTACAGATGTGACTATGGGTAGTAACATGAGTAAATCCCCTGACGGGGCTCCTTTACAGGGGGACGAAAAATATATATAGTACAAATACAACCTAACAACCTACAATATATGTTAAAATAAAAGATAAAGTATGGTGTGAAAGGACAGCTGAACATAGAAGAATGGAAAGAAGTAGTTGTTATAGAGACAGTATGAGTGAGATAATGCAGCTGAAGCCCTGCGCAGACAGTGTGTGTGTGTGTGTGTGTGTGTGTGTGTGGATGTGTGTTTGTGTATGTATGGTTTATTTTGCTAAGTGTTAATATACCATTAGTTGTTGTGTATTTTGTGCTTTTCTTTTAGTTAGGAAAGAACTGTTAACAGTAATTGTATGTGTTAGCCTGTGCTTTGTCTGTGTTTTAACAAACCAGTTGTGGTTCAATGTCTGAATGGTGTTTTTGTTGGACAGGCTTTTAAACTGTAATTCAGACATTCAAACATTAATTGGAGAGAACTTTTTGTAGCTCAGAGACAAAACAGAAGTCTTGGTTATCAGTTCAGAAGCACAGAGAGAGATAATGTTTTTTGATCCATCAACCAACTGTCTGTGATATTAAGGAACCTTGGTTAGATTCTAGATGCTGACCTTAGCTTTGACCAGTGCTGAAATCTTGATTCATGCTTTTATTACATCAAGGACAGATTTCTGTAATGCCCTCCTTTCTGGTGTAAAGAACCCCTCTTATCACATGCAGCTAGTCCAGAACTCTGCTGCACGCTTTTTAAAGACAAACGGGAAGAGGAAGCACATTACACCAATCTTAGAATAACTCCACTGGCTCCCCCTCAGCTTTAGGATCATTTTTAAGATTCTTTTAATAGTTTTAAGAGCGTTCATGTTCTTGTCCTTTATTTCAGACTTGCTTTTAGCTTGTGAACCTCCCAGAGCCCTTAGGTCCTCAGGCACGGGTCTGCTGAAGGTCAGAACTAAAATCCACTGGTAGGCCTCGTTTAGATACTGCAGGCCTCGTCTGTGGAACAGCCTGCCTGAAGATGTGAGGGCCTCACCCACTGTTGACGTTTAAGAAATAATAATAAATTAAATGTTATATGATAATTTATCACATATTTACAGTTTTTGTTTAATGCTAATTTTGTACTTTTTACGTGCTACCTTATTCCAATTTATACTTTAGGTATTTTAGATGCACTTTTTATGCATTGATTTATTTTAATTTATATTCAAATATTTTAGATCTTTTTCTTACCACTTCTCTTCTTTGAGCTTTTTATATTCATTTCTCTTTTATTTTCATTTGTTTTTGTGAATTTATCTACGTGCTATAGAAAAAAAATACATCCATCTATCCATCTTCCTCCGCTTATCCGGGACCGGCTCGCGGGGGCAGCAGACTGAGCAGAGATGCCCAGACTTCCCTCACCCCAGCCACTTCCTCCAGCTCCTCTGGGGGGACCCTGAGACGTTCCCAGGCCAGCCGAGAGACATAGTCTCTCCAGCGTGTCCTGGGTCTTCCCCGGGGCCTCCGCCCAGTGGGACATGCCCGGAACACCTCTCCAGGGAGGCGTCCAGCAGGCATCCGGACTAGATGCCCGAGCCACCTCAACTGGCTCCTTTCGATGTGGAGGAGAAGCGGTTCTACTCCGAGCTCCCAGCGGGTGACCGAGCTTCTCACCCTATCTCTAAGGGAGCGCCCAGCCACCCTGCGGAGGAAGCTCATTTCAGCCGCTTGTATTCGGGACCTCGTTCTTTCGGTCATGACCCATAGCTCATGACCATAGGTGAGTACTTGAACGTAGATCGACCGGTAAATTGAGAGCTTTGCTTTTCTGCTCAGCTCTCTCTTCACCACGACGGACCGATAGAGCGACCGCATAACTACGGACGCCGCTCCGATCCGCCTGTCAATCTCACGCTCCGATCTTCCCTCACTCGTGAACAAGACCCCAAGGTATTTAAACTCCTCCACCTGGGGCAAGGACACTCCACCCACCGAGAGATGGCAAACTACCTTTCTCCGGTCAAGGACCATGGCCTCAAATTTAGCGGTGCTGACCCTCATCCCAGCCGCTTCACACTCGGCCACAAACCGCCCCAATGCACGCTGGAGGTCCCGGTTCAATGAAGCCAACAGGACAACATCATCTGCAAAAAGCAGAGAGGAAATCCTGTGGTCCCCAAACCAGATCCCTTCCGGCCCCTGGCTGCGCCTAGAAATTCTGTCCCTAAAATGATGATCTATGAACAGAACCGGTGATAAAGGGCAGCCCTGCCGGAGTCCAACATGGACCGGGAACAGGTCTGACTTACTGCCGGCTATGCGAACCAAGAAATAAAATTAATTTAAATTTAAAATTAAATTAATGCAGAAACACAGAGACAATTGACACCCCCTTACATTTTACTCCAGAAAACTTGATCCTGTCACCCAATCTCTACCACCATGTGTACAGGCAGTCTGTGCTGCATCGATGGCCGTAACCTCCTCGGGGAGGGACGACTTTAGAACTGGAAAATGATAATAGCTGTTTTTTCAGTGGCTGGGTAGCTCAGTTGGTAAGGTACAACGCAGGCATCCAGGGTTCAATTCCCCGAATAAGCAATGGTACTGGGGGCAATTACCATATCAATGAGCAATTCACATCACCCAGTGGGGGTTCTTGGGCAAGACCCCTAACGCTACTGCCTCCCGGACGCGGCTTGTCTGCAGCTCACCGCTCCCCCAGGGGATGGGTCAAATGCGGAGAACAAATTTCGCACACCTAGGTGTGTGACAGAAAGTAGCACTTACTTACTTACTATATAATATTATTTCATCCTTTACAACTTTTAGTCCCTCATGCCGTTGAGGTTTTACTTCTACAAAGCAAAATGAACTTACTTTCACCTGCGAGACATCTCTCTTAAACAACTACGTTATTAGCCCAACCACACATCACAATCGCTCGGTGCAACATTCTCAACCCAGCAACATTGCTACCTCTCCCAAAGGATGAAGAGCCACACAATTGCCTGGAAGCAACCGACAAGTTATAGTTCCCACGTCCAGACTTAACTGACACCCCTTTAACGACAGGCATGACTTGGTTTGTTGACGGTTCTTGCTCAAAAATGGAAATAGGAAAAAACCAAACCGGTTACGCTGTTGTCCAGTAACCTAAAACAATCATTGAAGCAGCTCAGCTTCCTCCTAGCATGTCAGCACAAGCAGCGTTAACCAGAGCATGTGAATTAGCCAAAGGAAAAGACCTTACAGTGTACACAGACAGCCGGTAAGCTTTCTCCACACTTTTTTATTTTGCCAAACAATGGGAAGGCAGAGGAATGAAAACTTCTACAGGCAAACCCGTCACCCACGCACAACTTTTACTTGACCTATTACAAGCCATAAATGTTATGTGGAACCAAGGGAGGAACCCAGGTGCAAGAATGACACAGACACTAAATAACTCGTACAGGCTTTTAATGCCAAGAGCACAACTGTTAGCATGAGAGCACAAACCAAAACGCTGCGACAACTACAGAGGACTCAGAGCAGCTTATGAAGGGAACAAATCAGGAGCACATGAGAACCAGCTGTGACAACACCTGAGACCAGGGAGGGGAGGAGGGACCTCCAGAAGGAGTGCAGCTGAGCAGCAGGAGGCTTTCCTTGACCATAAAGGCCCCATCAAGGCTAGCAGTTTGTAAATGTGCTGCACACACTGCAAACACAGACACAATCTCCATGGGGAACAGGCTTGCTGATAAAATTGCAAAACAAGCTGCGGCAGGACACCACAACACAGGAACATACTCTGCAGAAACAGGAAACACACAACTCATAGACACTAGCATCAAGCATGACATGCAAAGCTCAGCTCCACTACAGAAGAAGAACTTGTGGTTGTCAAAAGGAGAAGAAATAACTGAAAAGCAAATTTACAAACTGCATGGTAAACCTATACGCCCGAAATCATTGGTCAAAGCAGCAGCAGTTGCGACACATGGGCCATGCCATGTGTCAACAGGAGGAATGACAGTGCTAATACAAAGTCACTTTACAGCATTTGGCCTGCAAACTTACTAAAAAGGTTTTGTACAACATGTCCTACCTGTACACGGCATAACCCACAGGGTAACATGCGACCAAAGCGGGGAGCTTTCCCGAAGCCATCCTACCCTTTCCAGGTGTTACGCATGGATTTCATTGAACTAATGGCAAGTGGCCCCTTTAAGTACTGCCTTGTGCTAATAGACGCATTCTCAAAGTGGGTAGAAATAATCCCTACCAAAAAAGCAGACACGATCTCAGTAGCAAAAAGTATCTGTAAAACCATCATTCCCAATTATGGAATACCAGAAATTATATATAGTGATAATGGAGCCCATTTTGTTAACACCATCATCCAAAACATGGCTGCCAGCCTAAAAATGACGCTGGAAAAAACTGTGCATACCACCCACAAAGTGCAGGACTTGTGGAACGCACAAATGGAACAGTAAAAAGCAGACTCAAAAAATGCATGGAAACAATAGGAAGACCATGGCCAGAGTGTTCAGATCTAGTAAATCTATACATGAGAATCACACCTACATCAGATGGCCTAACACCCTTTGAAATAGTCTATGGAAGGCCCTATAGGTTACCTATAGTAGCCACAGACTTACAAAAAGCAAATGAAGAACAAGCAATAGCAGATTTGATCATAAGAATGATAAACCAGAAGGTGGTGTCCAGTGCAAATTTACTGCCATCTGACTCTTTATTTTTATCTTATCCACTGTAAGTTGCAGCGTGCACCAGAGGCCTAAAGGAGGCTGTTGTGGTGAAGTCTGACTACAAAGGGGTTCCGTCTTTTAGTGGCGGTTCTTCTCAATCGTCAGTGAAGAAACCACCCAAATAGAGGGCTGCATTGGGATCGGGTCCCGCGGGACCCAACCCAAATCTCGCGGGATTGGGCGGTTTGGATTGTGCTGCGGGCGGGAGCGGGCGGCAAAAAATAAACACCGCGGGATCAGTGTTGGCATGAATATCGGATGAATATATAATAGCTGACTACGTTAGGCTGTGCGGCTGTTGGAGTCTTACGTACTGAAGCTCCGTGAAGCACCAGGTAGAGATGCCCAATGGCCTCTGTCATCAAACCTGTTGTTGGGGGGTGTGCAACGCCCCGCCCCGCCTCTTACTAAGAGCGCGCTTCAGGCCGTCTGTCTGCGCGCGCACACACGCACACTTTTAACCGAACAGGATTTGTGAAAATATATTTAATATTTAAGTTGCACATTACACAAGAGAAGAATGCATCAAAAGATGAGGCTGGAGGAGGACATGAATCTCTTTAATAATATCAATACAAATACGTGTTTTTTTCCTGCGGGACGGGGGACGATACAAAATCAATGCATCTCTATTACTGTGCGGGACTAAATTCTCTGAGTTTTGCGGGTGCGGGCGGGAGTGGACATACATATTGCGGGAGCGGGCGGGAGTGTAACGCATACGTTGCGGGAGCGGGCGGGATTGGTCAGAAATTCAGCGGGCGCGGGCGGGAGCGGGATGAAGAAAATAGTCCCGCGCAGGGCTCTACACCCAAACCCAACATCCATTAGAACTTGAGTCCTTGAAGTGACTCTGCAACCTAGCAGCATGGAAGGCCCACAGCTGGGAGACCGCAACAGGTCTCCGCCCAGGCAATATCACCAAAAGATAACAAGATTGCCTGTATGAATTTAGCACACATCCTGGCTACAACCGAACTAACAGGAGGACATTCAACTCCTGGAGCAAAAGGAATTACTCGGAGCGGGTTTGGGTTTCTCCCAATAACCCCCATGGACCGTGTGGCCCAATGAGAGACCTGCTGCCACTACCACAAGACCCCATTAAGCTCCCAGAGGTGATATCTTTGGTGAGCATGAAGCCTGGATCACTTGGACGTTGTGTATACAACAATGGCACAGTGAAAGTGGGCATGGTGCCCTGGCATCTGTGTAACATCATCATGACCGTCTGTAAGACTACAATCTTACGGTTCGATCTAACTACTCAGCTTGTGTGCAGAATAGCAACAGGATCAGAGGAAGCTGTGGCTTATTCCTGATCAACATAAGAAACCAGACCAAAGGTAGGCAAAACCAAGCAGGTTGCAGTACCACAGTGCCTGGGGACCGAGGACCCCCGAGGACCTGGGGACAGGATACCTCCTGTGCGGGCACACTGCCTATGCATGCCTTCCTCCAAACTCGGGGGGGGGGGCTTTGTGCTCTGGTTCCACCTGTGTTCTCCATGAACAGAACCGTCCCTACACTCCACCCCGCACGATGGAAACGTGCTGCACCGGAGTTCCACATGAACGCCCTGCAAATGACCACCAATACTGGAGTCTCATGGGAGTTCCGCGTCTGGGGTGGAGCCAAATTCAGACAATCACTCTTTTCATGGATCGGAGTGGCAAAAGTAAGGGACCACATCGAGATCAACAGGTACGCATTGCTGAGAATCCTTAACACCACCTACAAGTTTTCCAATGCATCAGCAGCAGAGATGTCGGCCATAAGATCTATGGTTCTGCAAAATTGACTCGTGCTCGACCTCCTAACTGAATCATCGGGAGGTGTGTGCAAAATGGTTGGAGACACCTGCTGCACTTTCATCCTGGACAGCCCCTGTGATGGACAGGACATTTCTACGAAGTTACAAGCCTACGTTAAGTCTGCTACTCCTGGCGCCAGTCCCACCAGTGACATCTGGTCCTGGCTAACATCAGGCCTGTGGTGGCACCTCCTGCTGAAGTTATTGACCCCTATACTCATCGTTTTGTGCCTGTTTTGTCTTTTTGTTTTGTAATTTTTCTGTGTTTACTGATGACCTGTTCGAAGTGATAAAAAGGGAGGGATGTTAAAGTTATGTAATTATCATTTACTTACACACTATAATCTCCATAATATGATTGTGTCATCTTTACCTTTCAGTAAGGAAACAATTACCTGAAAAGTTCTGATTATACAAGAATATGATGTTCCTGTTGTTTCTGACCCACATTCATGTCTCCAACTTTCAGTTTTCAATAAAAGAAGGCTCCATGCACCAGGAAGGCAGAACTCCTCTGTGACAGTTTGCGCCGTCACAGACCGATTCTTCAGAGTCTAGCAAAAGTCCTCATCTCCTGTGCGGTTCTTCGCTTTATCAACGAAAAAGTCGGAACCCTGACAATGGACACCAGTGAAGATCACAAATCAGTGAAGAAAAAAGGTTCAGAGCTCTGTCTAGTGGGTCTAGATGACCCCACTCCCAATGTTAAAGTGCCTAGGATAGAACAAGGGTTAACAGGTCAGCATCACATCTACACACACACACAACAGTCATACATGAACACAGACAGATTCCTGTACCTTGAAGCCCGGTTTGTACCTGACAGTGATCAGTCATTGCATCAGTCGTCTCCACAATCATACGGTCAGGTTGATACTGATGTAATGATGTTTACAGTAGTGACAACTGGGCGTTTATACTTTTCAAGCATCTCCAGTGTTTATTTTTAACTTGAACCACATCTTGCTGACACATTTGCAGTGTCATCAAACATGAAGGTACTCAGTGAAGCAGAGGAGGAAGTGGTTTGTTCATCCACTTCACAGAAGCCTCCTTACAGAGAAACACTGCAGTCTCCAGGAAAAGATCCAGTAGATCTTTGAGACACAGAAGATAAATAATTCCAAGACATTTCAATGAACTAAAGTCTGAATGTGGTTGAAGGTTTGTTTCAATGTATTCAGAGTTCATTCCTCTCAGAAATATGTTCCACATCAGAACACTAAAGGCTCAATCTCTACTGTGACAAAGATGGAAAAAAAGAGTTTTTGTTTTTTTTAACTTGTCCTGTCCAACAGCTGGGCAAACAAATGAGAGCTGAAGGCCTCTTGCGTTGGACATATTTTACTTTAACAACAGGGGTTATTAATCTTCAGAGAGACCAGAGGTATGTAAGAGTTCCTGAGGTTCTCCTCCTCCAGGAAGTTCCTCCTCCTGGAGGCGGAGACTCAGATGTTCCTCCCAGAAATGCAGACAGAGTTCCTGAGGTTCTCCTCCTCCAGGAGGTTCTGCTGTTAGTGCTTGTTCTCCGTCTGCATGGAGAACCTCAGGTCTGACCGACAGAACTCTGAGAGAACATTGTTCTGTCTGGAGAGAACAGCCTTTTTCTAGAAGGTTCTAGATGTTCTGCTGCAGACTGAAGAGTCTCTGGATCGTCTGTTAGAACCACATTTCCTGAATATGTTCTGTGTGTTCTGACTGAGGAGAACAGAGGAACTCTTTAGAACTCTTTATTTAGATGAACAGAAACACTTTACAGACAGTTGAGTCTTTTCTAGAACATGAAGATCTGCTGCAGAGATGGAACAGTCCCAGCTTCTTCACTAGAACCCACTAGAACCCCAGCAGGAAGAAGGTTCTGAGTCAGGAGGGAAACCTTCAGCTTGATGTTCTCAGGTGGTAGAGCGGGTCGTCCAATGATTGAAGGGTCGGAGGTTCAATCCCTTCAGACCTTCAATGATCTGTGTTTGTTCTGTTTCTCTCCACTTTAAGAATCTGAGTTTAGACGATCAAGTTCAAACTCCTGCTGGTTGTTGGAACCACTGGAACTTTGGTTTGGACCTTTTTTCTTCCTGTATATCCAGAGAACAACAGCAGGAACAACAACAAGAAGAACTGACAGAACAATCCTAATGAGAACTCCTGGACTCAGTCCTCCTTTGTTTCCTGCAGGAGAGAGAGAGGATGATGAGTGCAGAACAGAATCCTCTCCTCTTCCTCATCAGAGCAGCTGCTTCCTGCAGAGTCTCATCAACAACATCTTCAGAAAACACGTCTGATCTGAGACCTTTACTCTGACATCCAGCAGGAACACAAACACTGCTCACCTGGAGACGGATCACCTGGAGACGGATCACCTGGAGACGGATCCACAGACAGATGGATGATGCAGATGAGAGGAGTTGGTAAAATAGATCTTTTGTTTCTAATCCATCTAGATGTTGCACACTGGTATGTTCCAGTGTCATTCATCATCACGTTCTTCAGAACCACAGACAGATTTCCATCCTTCATCTGACTGTCCTTCAGAAACACTCGGTTCCTGAAAGATCCATGCTGAAAAGCATCAACAACATAACCATACCTGTAAAGAAACACATATCCCATCTTCAGGTCAAGTCTGCTCCATAGACATACATCACACTTGATCTCATTTGTATCTTGACATGTCAGAGTGACGTCATCTCCAGGTCTAGCAGTGATCCTCTGACCTGCATCAGAAGAACCAGAGATCAGAGAATTACAGAGGAGAGTAATCAGTAATCTAGACCATTACAGTGACATTCATGGTTCTCCTCCATCTTTATATCTTCATGAACAGAATCAGTGTGAGCTTTCTCCTCTGCATTCCTTAAACTAACGTCGTCGTCACTGCTGTTTAATGCCTACTTTCTAACTATTTTCAGACATTTCTGTTTTATTCTGATCTCACCTGATGTTCCAGAACCAGAAGGCAAGGCATGTTTATTTGTATAGCACAATTCGTACACAAAGTTTTTTGATTTGATTTGATTTGAAATGGTTTCTTTCAAGAAATTAAGTAGAAATAATACACAAAATCAATATAATCTTCAGTTATACATTCATACAGTAACTAATCAAACTTAGGATAATTAGACATATTAATAAATATTGCTTGAAAGGGAGTGGAAGGAAGTGAACTTATATAATCCCACCCCTTTATACTATAACAAGCAACAAAGTAATTCAAGGTGCTTCACAAAACAGAAAAATGCATTCAAATCATACATACATCATACATACACACAATACATCATAGAAATAATCAACGTAAAATTTACTTTAAAAGAAAAGATAAAATTAAAAAATTGGTTTAAAAATAAAGGAAGGACAGAAAAGTGCAGATAGGACCTTTCAGTCATATACACGGCTAAACAGAAATGTTTTCAGTCTAGATTTGAACATGAACACAGAAGAGGCCTGTCTTACGGCTTCAGGGAGGCTGTTCCAGATTTTAGCTGCAGAATATTGAAACGCTGATTCTCCTTCTTTAGTTCTGACTCTGTGTTTGATGTGTTTCTCTCTGTATCAGAATCTGAGTTTAGATGATTCTGTTCAGGATTCTGCTGGTTGTTGGAACCACTGGAACTTTGGTTTGAACCTTTTTTCTTCTTGAAGATCCAGAGACCAACAACAGGAAGAACTCACATTCACACTGCTCACCTGGAGGAACTACGGACAGATGGATGGTGGAGATCGTCTTCAGAGGATCTCCATTTTTATGTCTGACTCTACACTGGTATGTTCCAGTGTCATTAATCGTCACGTTCTCCAGAACCACAGACAGATCTCCATCCTTCATCTGACTGTCATTCAGAAACACTCGGTTCCTGTAAGATTCATACTGTTCTGATGGAAGTGGTCGTCCATCTCTGAACACAAACAGATATTCAGATATAAAAGAATCTTCTCTCCTCCACTCTAGAGCTGTGATGTTCTCGTATTCAGGATCTCTACACATCAGAGTGACGTCATCTCCAGGTTTCTTCATGATGTTCTGGATACCTGCAGGAGAAGAACACAGAGAACATTCAGCTCCTCTTAGCATCTCAGAGGACTTTGTCTCTAAAGTGGATGTGAGGAGATCCAGAACTTTCTGGATCCACAAAACAAAGATCCAGTCAGACAAACATGTTAGTGATCCATTTTCACAGAACTTCTCAAACTAAAATGTCCAGACGTCAGAAGAATAAAAGTTCAGAATCTCAGACAATTCCAGGAAAGTCCTCCAGTGTTTCAGATGGAAGATCTAGAAATGTTGAGGAGCAGAAACATGAAAGCCCAGAAATTCTGTCCATAGATCTATGAACAGAACCTGTGCTAAAGGGCAGCCCTGATGGAGTCCAGCATGGACCAGGAACAGGTCTGACTTACTGCCGTCTATGAGAACCAAGATCCAGTTCTGGACCCCCCCATTCAGGCAAAGGAGAAAGAAGATGATGTCATCGTATTGACAGTTGTTACTCATAGTCATACATAGTTCTATTTGTACACACAGGGGCACAACTACCCAGTTTCATAGAGGTATGCAGTCAAGTGACCCAACAGAACATTTAGTGAACATTTTCAACCATTTTTGTCTCAATGATTCCACAAATGTGTGTTTTTATGGTCATTCAGAAGAATCTTCTCAGTAATGCCGTGTCCCAGCCCTCTCCTCTGTTCCTCTCTGTTCTTCTCCCTCTTCATCATCGTCTCTCTATCATCATCATCATCTGACTTGTCATGTTTGTCTCCACTTGTTTTTCCAGAATAAGTGAACATGTATTCAGCAGTAGTTTAACCCAGAATGAGCTTCTAGGTTTTAGTGACTTTAATAGTTTAGTTGTTCCTCCCTGAAGTCATCTCTGCTCTCTTTTCTATTCATCATCAACCTCATGTCTGTCTGCTTCACCTCTAGTCTGAGTTCTTCTCCACTAAATCCTACGGACATCAACAATTATTTACTGTTTAAGACACATTAAACGTCTTGATAATTAATGTTTTATAAATAAAGAATACTATTCAACATGATTGACTCGGTATGAACTGTCTTTGTCCTGAACGTCTCCATCAGACCAACATGTTTCTGTCCTGATTCTTTCTCTCCATCCTCACAGCTGTTTGATATAAACTTTGTGTTAGGAAGATTTTCAGAATCAGAATCAGAAAAAGCTTTATTGCCAGTATCTGTAGAGCGCACTATACAGAACGAGGAATGTGACTTGGTGTTGGCAGGTGGTGCATCTCAGATAAGTAAAAAAGTGCAAAAAGTATAACATACATTTAATTATTAAGTTAAGATGAAGTTATCAATCAGACTATATACAGTGGAGTGAAGTGGGTGCGCAGGTGGGCTGGGAAAGTGGGGCCTGTAAGTGACAGTGATAGTCCTTTGGTTTGGGGGGGTGTCAGCTCAGAGGAGTTGGGGTACTGTTCAGTAGGCTGACTGCAAAGTATACAGAGACTAAACTATTTGTAAAAATAGAAATATTTTTATTTTAAATTATATTTGTGTTGGATATCAGTTAGTGATGTAATAGAATAGAATAGATTTCTTTATTGTTGTCAAAAAATCTCCAAATGTTCAACTAAAATCCAAAATGTCGTTCAGCCAAAGTGACATTAAAAGCAAAAGGCTGTAAACTAAATAGTCACTCAATAAAATAATTTTATTTTCATTTATTTTCATATTCATTCATGCTCATTTATTCTTTGTTTTTAGACCATCAAGCTTTCACAGACACACACATGAGTCCCATAGAACCGACCATTTCAGGTTTTTATTTTGCTTCATTTTCATTTCTGACATTGACTTTTTTCAGAAATTGTTTTTTTGTTGTGTTGCTTATCTGCAGCCGTGTCTGTCAGACTTTTTATTGAACAGTCTCTGTCCCAGGACTACACGCTGTATGGCTACTCTAACATGTGACTACTTGGACCTTCAGGGCCACCATATGATTCATACAGTGATGCTCGCCATACATTTACTTCCTTATTCTCACTCTTGACACATGAAACGTGAAAACAATTTTATAAAATCTCACCTGGTGTCATGGACCCAGCAGAACCAAACAGAAGGAAGAGAAGAACAGAACCGAGGAACCACATTGTTGGAGATCCAGCTGTGTTTTCTAGGAGAAGGAGCCCGGTCCTCTTCGTACTTGGACTACAAATGTTTTCTTCTTCTTCTGTGTCCTCTAGAGGACAGTGTTTATCTCCAGTCTTATAGGAAACAGCGCCACCTACTGACACTTTATCAACTCCGTCAACACGTTATTAGTGGCTGAAGCGGCTGCAGCAATCCGTCACTTCTCCTCTTTTCCTGTTGACAACATATAAAAAATAAAATGGATCAAACAGAGAAAACGACTGCAAGCCATGAATCTGTCATTCTATCATCATGTCCCACTGAATAGAGGCTAGGATCATGAAGAGAGGACGACAGATTCTGGTGTGACTGATCCTTCTGCCGTGGTGTCAAAAAGAGGAGACAGTGCATCAGACTTTCCCTTCTTGGAGTCTGGGTGATATGTGATCTGACTCTCATAGCCTGAGTAGAACAGAGACCAACGTGCCCGTCGTGGGTTCAACTGCTTGGTTGATTTAATGTACTTCTGGTTCTTTGGTGGGTTAGGACCAGGAAGGGTTGAGCAGACCCTTTGAGCAAATGCCTCCACACAGCAAAGGCCTTCTTACAGCAGTTCCTGGTCGCCCCGTCATAGTTCCACTCTGCACTGTTGCATTGCTTTCTGGAGTAGTAGCGCACAGGAACATCTTAGCTGGCTGACCATGGCGTTGAGAGAGTACAGCTCTGACCCTGTGATAGAGGCGGCCACCTGCACGATGAACTGACTGGTGTTTGGTTCAAGCTGGTGTTTGAATTCAACTTAATAACAATAAGAATTTGTTACCAGAAGGCTCCAGATCCTGCCTCCATGCTCGACCTGACCTGACCCAACCTGACTCTTTCACCACACACACTTCTAGGGATGATTTGATCTCATTGCAACCACACAAATATTTTCTAGGGACCTCCAGATCTCACCTGCACTACAATCTATCCATGACCATACCCACAGACCACGGAAAAGATTCCACTCTACCCCCCCGACCCCTTTGAGCCTAGCCTTGACCCTAAGCTTAACCTTTACCAGAAGCTGAGGAACGTACGGTGCACTGGGGTTCTGTCCTCTACTCTCATGTTCTCCTCTCTGTTCTTGATGATTTAGTTCTCCTCTAGTCAGGAGGGAGAACACCAGCGACACTATAGCATCTTCTGAGGGACAGAGGCTTGATTGTTGGATCAGAAACAGACCACACAGGGTCCCCATTGAATTTGTCTGGAAGCACCATTCTCCGTCCCGTTGCGTGAATGATCGTTGTTTTAGGCGCTCAGCCTTTGGCATTTGTTAAAGAAGAAGACACGACTGGGAAATTCACAGTGGATGTTGCTGAAAGGCGGGTTGATTTATAGGAGCGACATGACGGCTTTGGTCAAACAGTTTAGACGTTGTAGTTGGTGACTGTGCTCCACCAACAAAGTAGCAAACCCTGCCAGGTTTGTGGGACTAGGAACTCTTGCTGCTATGTAAGGCAAAGTATTCTGTCACAATAACAGGCAGACGGCTGGATCCAAATGCAGAAGATCAGCTCAGCTAAAAGTCCACAAAGCTAAGTCAGGGTCAGGCAGGCAGGAGTTAATGACAGACATGAGATCATCAGAGGACAGACAGGTATTCAGGATTCAGGGGAGAGTCGGGGCAGACGGCAGACAAACAGAGTCAGAAACAGAAGATCAGATCCAGATACAACCCTCTGTGAAGAAGGCAGAGTGGCACAAACAATACTTTGCAAGTAGACTGACTGACATGGCAAATGAGAGAACAGCACTCAGAAACTGTACGCCGGGGTTGCTGGGAGATGAAGTACATTTTGTCCTCTAGAGACTGTTCCTGCTACTGACCAGAGGGAGACGGAGCTCTAACTTCTGACACAGACGCTTTCTTGGACCCAAACACAGAGAGTGGGACTGACTGAGGAAGTGGACTAACTTTGGTTGGTTGTGCAGCACAGCAGGGAGCTCAGAGCTGCAGAGAAATGACACTCAGCTTAGTTGGAGCTTTGATGAAGGCTCTGCTGTGGGAAGCAGCATCTGTCAACGTTTCCACACCAACACACATCCAGCAGACGGGACTCACCCAGCAGCATCTGGACAGATGTTCCCTCCATTCTGCAGCTGCAGGACATCAGACCAACAGCAGTTGGACAGACACCAAAGTCTGATTCTTCTGTTAGGATGATCGTCTGTGTGACGGTTCACTTTTCTCTGAAGCATCAACCAGGAAACTCAGACAGGAAGAGACGTGACAAACCACAAACAAGAAGTGTTTATTAATAGTACTGTCAGAGGTGCTGAAGCAGAAATGACCGTCTCCTTTTCTATGAGTTTGAAACACGTCTTCTGTCTCCTCTTGTCTTCTTGCTGGGGCTGCAGGTGGAGCGGGTGCGGCAGGAGGGAAAGTGTGCGTACTACCGAGCCCCCCACGCTTTCATCGAGGGTAAAAAGATTGGTAAAAGACTGAGGATTTTGAAATTTTAAGTGGGTGAAAACGTTACAGGGACTGTCACCTGTTACACAGAGAGAGGAGAGACAGAAAAAGGTGTTTTTGCACTAGTGTTCAGTTTATATTCATTATTTTATGTTTAACTGTTCAATTTAAGGGATCTTAGACTTGGTTAAAAGAAAGCTGTATTTTTGTTTAGTAAAGGTCAGAAGACTCAGTGTTTGCTACTACAAGAAACACATTCATGTGATGCAGATGAAAGGTTTTGGTCTAACATGTGTGGAGACAAAATATTATTCAGTCGGGGAACCAACAGGTCAGCTGGAGTTGCTATTTGTTTTCATAAATTTCCAGGTAAAATCATCACTCAAAGGCGGGAGAATGAAGGTCACTGGTTAATAGCAGTTCTTATTGATAATCCTTTTCTCTTACTGGTTAATGTGTATGGTTATAAACTGGACTTACAAAACAGAGAAATGTTACAAAACATTTTTGGAGAGATTGAAGACTTAAACGCGCTCTATCCTACAAACTTAATTTTAATGGGAGGGGACTGGAACATGACACCTGATGAATGGGAAGATAGATGGCCTTCAAAATATGATCGTCACCACTACAATTCTGTCATGGAATCATTTATTAAAGACAATGGTCTCAGATATTTGGCAAATTCAAAACCCAG
The DNA here is from genome assembly GCA_023969325.1 of Oryzias curvinotus. Classification (NCBI taxonomy): domain Eukaryota; kingdom Metazoa; phylum Chordata; class Actinopteri; order Beloniformes; family Adrianichthyidae; genus Oryzias; species Oryzias curvinotus. Next base: position 1,204,953 of record CM043723.1, read on the forward strand.
GAAGGAAAAAATTCACATGGTAAAACCAAACCATGCAGCAAAGTCTAGAATAGATTACTGGCTTTTTTTCTGAGGATCTAGATGGATTCACCTCTAAAACTTCCAATTCTAAAGTTCCAATGACCGATCACAATATCGTTGAAATAACATTCAATTCAAATAATTTAAAAGAAACAAGGAGGAAATGTTACTGGAAATTCAATACTAATTTGCTCCATAATAAAGAATACTGTGCTTCAATTAAAAACATAATTTCAGAAATTGAAAATGATAAAAACATTGAAAGTTGTTGCAGTAAGTGGGAATATATCAAATACAAATGAGAGAATTTTCTATTAAAACTAGTAAGAAATTGAGCAAAGAAAAACAAAAAGAAGAAATTAATTTGTGTCATGAAAATAGTCAATGCTGCAGTAAATCTGACATTTCATCTGAAGATAAAGAAAAACTTGTGTTCTCACAGTCTAAACTAGATGATATCTATATGAAAATAGCTCAAGGAGCTTTCATAAGATCTAGAGCGAAATGGATGGAAGAAGGGGAGAAAAATACAACCTATTTTAGTAAATTAGAGAACAAAAGACAAGAAGAAAAAGCATACAAGTTTATTGATTGAAGGAAGAGAATGTAAAGACAGCAAAATGATTGAAAAGGGAGTTTATACATTTTATAGTAATCTATTTACATCAGCTTTTTCCCCTTCTAACTCTAGTATCTTTCTAAATCAAATTTCGAACTTCATACCCACAAAACGTATGTAGAATTCTGTGATTCAGACTTAGACATTGATGAACTAGATGCTGTGGTCAGGAAGCTGCCTGTAAACAAAGCTCCTGTACGGATGGGCTCACAGGGAACTTTTAGAAACATTTTTGGGAGGAGATCAGAAATCTATTATTCAAAGCAATTCTGGAATGTAGGAACTTGTGCCCACCATGAAACAGGGCCTTATAACTTTATTCCTAAACAAAAGAAAGATAAAAGACGTTTAGATCATTTGCGGCCAATCTCACTCCTTTACACAGATTACAAAATACTTTCTGGATGCATTGCAGCTAGATTGAAAAAGGCTCTGTCAAAAATTATTGATGAAACTCAATCAGGTTTTTTAGGAGGTAGATCTATTCACAATAACATCAGGTTAATTCTGGATTTAGTTGAGTACAGTCAGGAATTCTTTTATTTCAAATCCAAATTCTCTCTGGTTTACTGTTCCCAGGGCTGTTTTTCTAAAAATAGGAGGAATTGATTTTATTCTACATTGTAACTATGATGTTGACAAACTGCCTGTGAAATTATCTAATTATCACAAACAAGTTTTTCTTTTTTGGTTTTTAATATTCAAACATAATTTCTCTCTGCACAATTCACCTTTATGGAATAACAGATATATTTTGTATAAAGGAAAGTCTTGAAAAAGGAGTGTGGGCGATTTCTAATTTAATGGACAAACGGTAATTATCTTGATCACAACATTTTTTGTGCAAAATATGATTTGGTCTGCCCATTGAGAGAATATAATAAGATAATCAAATCCATTCCAATTCCCACTAAAACTATAACTCAGCAAATGATGCTGCAACAACATCCTTCAGAAATGAGGTCGCTCTATGTGGAAGGGTTATGTTTGGGAGACAAAAAACTAACAAACACATTTTTCTAGAGATTTTAAATAATTCATATTACCCTTCCCCGTTAAAAAGAAAATATATTTTGCAGAATTACAGAACCACAGAAGCTAAAAGTATACAAACATTATATCTATCATATCCTGTCCCTCACAAAACAAAGGGAGAGACCTTTGAAATATTGAATGATATCCTTCAGGTCATTTTTTACATTCTTGCTTTAACTGGGATAGTGATGTTTGTGTCTTTAGTGGAAATGATGCAGAAACTGTGGAACATCTTTTCTTTGAATGTTTTCATGTAAAAGAGTTTTGGTGTTATTTTCATAATTGGCTTGAATCCAAAAATATCATCATTAACCCTTTAAACTGGAATTGAAATGGTGCCTCTGTCTGCTACTCTCCCCCTCCCTCACCTGCTCTGTTCCTGACGCGACCAGCTGCCTCCATTTACCCTCATCACTGCCGTTGTCTCTTAAGGAGCACCTGGACCTCCACTCGACGCCAGTTCCTTGTTCCTCCCACGGGGCATAGTCTGCTCGCTCATGTTCCTGTTTTGTTTGCCAAGCTTCGAATTACTAACTGCTCCTTCCTGTCTTTGCCTCAGGAATTATCAACTCTGGATCTCACCTGGTCGCTGTCATTTGATCTCACGCCATCTCCCCTCTGGAATCCTGCTGCCGCTCTCCTCCAGCCAGCCGCGCCTCTGTTGGAAAGAAGCCAAAACTCACCTTTCTATATAAAGTCTTCTAAACTCACCTTGTCGTCCGAGTCTCCTTCTGGGTTACAGCATCTGGGTCACTCTAAACTATTGTCCCACCATGACAGGAATACAATTAAAATTTGATTACAATTAATTGACAAAAATCTGGACTTTCTGATTAATGTACTGATCATAATTTCAAAGCATTTTATTCATACTTGTAAATTAATGAAGGTGAAACCTCACATTAATGGATTACTCAACTGTCTCAAGTTACTCTTACATGAACCATAAGAAACCCTGAGACAGACTGGTGACCTGTCCAGGGCATCCTCTGCCTTCACCCACAAGTGGCCGGGATAGGCTCCAGCAGCCCCGTGACCCCGAAAGGGAAAAAACAGTTAAGAAAATGAATGAATGAAGAAGAATGCCCAGACATTGTGTAATATATTTGATCTATTTAAACTTTTGCAATAGCGGGAGGTGTGTGTATATATACATAAAAATCGAATCACAGTGCTTTACTCTGTGCTTCTATTTTGAAAAGAAGCCCTTCTTGCTTTGTTAGAGAGGGCTGACGTCACAGCCGCTTGACGAGAAAGGACTGGCTTGACACCAGTGTCGGAGGGAGACATGGCTAAATAGAGGTTTTTTTTAATTTATTTTTATTGAAGCAAATATTTAACAAACAATCACGGTATGTCTGTCAATAACAACAATATCAATGCTGAGATAAAAGTAGACAAAAAACAAATATGAAAGCAAATGTAACTTAATGTATAGATATATTTATATGTCTGATGTGGAAGTCATTTCACATCTCACTTGTAGTGTCCCACCTGGTGATGTCAAAAACAAGTGTCAGACTGGTCTGATGTGAAATTTCCAAATCAGACCCAATGGAAATCAGGTATTAAGGTGTTATTACTTATCCTCATCAAGGCTCTTGCAAGGGGGGGGGGCGGCAATAGCCCTTCCCGGTGAGTAGAACCGACCAGGAAAACAAGGTTTTTGTCATTTTTTCTTGTCTTGTGCCAGAAGCTCAGCATCCGTCATTTAAACTCCATGAGGTTTAACGTCTCCCACAATGACATCAGTCCACAGAGTGCGGGTTTACCTCGAGGTCGTTTCAAGCCTGCAGCCCCTGGATTAAGCTGCAAAATGACTCACGCTGGATGGTGAGAGGGAAGATGGAGAACATGGCTGAACCAGCTGGTGTGGCAATGCGCAACAAGGCAGGAGGCTTGAAGCTGTCACCCTCAGGCGCTTAATGGTCTGTTAGAGATGCATTGGGGCCCATTGGTGTTCCCAAAGGCCCTTAGAGCCCAGCTGTCTGTTCAGTCTGCACTAGAGCAACACAGAAAGCTGTTTCTGTGTAAACGGCAAAGACTCAGACTGGTTTGCCATCTCCAGTGGCGTTCACCAGGGCTGTGTGGCAGCTCCTGATCTTTTTAGCATTACCATAGACCAGCTGATGTCCCAGGTCTGTGAGCAAGTCCCTCAAGTGTCTCGTGGCAAATACCATTTGACTGACTTGGAGTATGCTGACGACACCGTCCTGCTTAGCACATTTCAGCTAATAATATTCTGGGCATTTACAGTGGAGAAGCAAAGAAGTTTGGTCTCTGAACTGAACTAAAACCAAATTTATGCAAGCTGATGAGGGCCCAGACCCACCCCCTCCAGCTTGGCAATAATCTAATGGAGTCTGTAAAGAGCTTTGCATACCTGGGATCCATGGTGCCGGCTAACGATGACCTAAAACCAGAGAACACCCGCAGAAGGGCACTGGCAGCATCAGCTCTGCGGTCTCTCAAAAACCACTGTGTCGTCATCAAAACATTACACGGAAGACAAAGCTCCAGATCTACAACTTAGCTGTACTCTCCATCCAGCTTTATGGTTCAGAGACATGGCCTTTAAATGACGATTTTATTCGTGTTTCGGGCAGATACTCGTAGCAGTGTACAGCTAATACCCTAGGGCGGTTCAGTCAATTAACTCACCTGCTCAGCGTCCTATTTAAGCCAGGTCCGCAGGTGTTCATTCTCTTTCTTACCTTCAGCGCTCATTCTTCGCCGTTCCCCGTGCTCGCGGATCCGGCGGATCTCCTTTTCTTTCGACTTCTTGCTGTATTCCCCCCGTCCTTCGGATGGATGATCCCCATTTCCTGATGTGGGCTTTCCGTTTTCGCCGCGTCTGCTCCTTTTTTGCGGCACTCACCGAGCGGCTAACGGCGCCCAGCGCGTTCGTTTTGCCGCGGTCGCGTGCATCTGCAGGGGGTGCGCTTTCCGCGGTGTTCAGGTTGTCCGTGGCCCCGGATCTGGAGCTGTCCGGGTCTATCGTCTGCCGTGGTCAGCAGGACTTCTACGGTGAGCGGCGTGCAGTTCTTTTCCTGTGTCGTTTTTTCTAGGCTAAGTCTTGTTTTCTGTTTACTTCGGTGAATGGTGACGTCGCGCCCCTAAGGACCCTGGGAATTGTAGTTTTTGGGACTCGTGGTCTGTTTCATGAGGCATTTCTGTTTCATTTTCTGCTGTTATTCTGCGTCGTCTGATTATTGTTTCAGGAGTTGTGGGGTCTTTTCTGTGGTTGTGACGGCTGGCGGTCCTCGTCTGGCCTGGTTTCTCATGCTGGCTGAATTATTTGTAGGGTTTTTTTTTTTGCATTTTCTTTGTTGCTGTTTTGTTCTTTAGGTGCTGAAGGTGACTCTTGACTATCTTTAATTAGATGCTGGCTTTATTATTATGGCGGTTCTTCTGTTTATTTTCTTCGTTGTTGTAGCTGCTGGTTAGTCTGAATGTGAATTGGTCTCTTTGGACCCGTCTCTCCTCTGTGGACAAATTCCTTATGCTTGGTCTCTTTTATGCAGCGTCTTTGGCTCATTTTAATCACTCGTTCGTTGCCCCGCACGTTCTGCATCTGGTTCTGCTTCACCAGTTTTTCCCCGCTCTGTGTACCCCAGTGGGTCCTGCCCTGGCTCGGGGACTTGCGTCGGCCGCATTAGTGAGTGTGTCTGTCTCGTCGCTGCCTTTTTCTCGGCTGGACAGTTAATTGTTATTCATTTCTCTGGTTTGGTCTGGAGGTTTGTGGGGGCTGTGTGATGGATTCTTCCGGGGCATCGTTTTCAAAGCCACCACTGAGGGTGGCCCCTACGAAGTGTTCAGGTTCACGTGACGTGATCTGGACCCGTTGGCGCCTCACAGTTCATCTTTCTGGGCATCAGTGGCCTAGTTCCTCATGCGCCTTCAGGATTAGTATATATTTTCTTCAACTGCCCATGCTGTCTCCGCGATGTTTCCTCCGAGCCCGATATAAGGCTGAGGATGACTTATCGCTGATGGTCTCACTGTCCTGCCTCTTTGCCTCTCGGCGTCTCTTGGCATTCAGTTGGCGCTTGACACGTTTTTCGGTTTACCTTTCAGCTGCCGTGGCAGTCCTCATACTTTCCACTTTCTTAGCAGAAGCTCTGTACTGGATATTTGTAGGCGATGGGTCCCCTTCACTTTGCGAGTTATTGATGGTTTCTCAGTGGCCAAATTTCCTCTGTATCCCTGGTCTTTTGGATCTCTGTGGGGGGGGGGGGGGGGGGGTTATTTTCAAATCTGGGTTCCACGTTGTCTATACTGTATGGTCCTCCACCCTTCCGGATTTATTTTATTCATTGGATCGGATGGTTCATTGCTGCTTGTCTCTCCCCATTATGTCATCTTTGGCTTTTGTGCAGCGTGTTGTTTATTCATTGTTTGGTTTGAATATGATTTGTCAATGATTGGGCCACCTGACATTTGCTGTGGCTTTGGTCCTATGGTCTTCCGTCCTGGGCCCCGTGTTCCTGTTCTGGATTTCGTGTTTTGCGTTTGTTCCTTCCCTCTCTATGCTTGGAGTAGTTATGTTATGATGACTGTCGTGTCTTCAGGCTCCCTCCACTTGTTGTTCTGTGGCTGTGCCTTCTGGTTTGGGGGAAAAGATTTAAGAGTGGTTTGTGTTTGTCCGGCCGCCAGAATCTACAGCTCTGATGATTTATAAGGTGTCGTCCGGTTATTTCATCCTTGGAGATTATATTAAGGCTGTTTCAATAGTAAATGATAGTATTGTGTCATCGGTTGACTTGGTTAATGTTTAAATACCACCTTGAGCAATTTCTACCCTGACCGTAGGAAATATATCACTTGCACTCTCAAGCTTAGTTCAAGAGTTAAATCTTGTGTCCACAAGTCAGTCTTCTATCTGCCTTGCTTAAGCAGATGACAGTCTGCTAGATGCTTCCCCATTAGTGGCTTGTTATACTCCGCCTCTAAATGCTTAAGGTTCAGTCTAGAAAAGAATGCTATCAAAACCTATGGTCCCTCATGGCTCTTAAGTTCTCTTTTTCAGTATCCAGACGCCCTTGGCTAATTACAATTTCAGTAGTCTGTACTTTGTTGTCCACCAATTTGAGAACCACTAATATCAAGTACAAAGCATCAAATCCAGCCAAGCTGCAATCTTTTGCTACGGGGGATGTTGATCTTCCTCATCTACAATCTCCTCGGCTGCTCTTCCCATCACCTACTCCTCGATGGCCTCCTGAAGGTGCGTCCCTCTGAAACTGTCAAAGGTTACTTTTCTTATCTTTGGAATGTATAAAAAATTGGTGTTAAGATTTTGTGCAGGTTATATATTTCACTATCATTTCACTGTTGGAATTTGTAATCATGATGGTTTCTATGGTGCGATAAATCCACAATGGGTCTTTACCTTAACTATCTATTAAATTTCACTTCTCAGATTTGTTCTTTAAAAGCACTGTTATTTCATTTATCTCAAGCATTTTGAAACTGATCAGTTTCTGGGATTTTTATATATTCTTGTCAAGACTAATACTGCTTTGTTTTATCTATGCACCACATCCTGAGCCTGAGTACCCCTACGCCCCGATCAGCTTCTCCGTTTCCAGGAAGTGATGTCTCCCCTGCATTCCTTGATCTGGTGCTGCAACGATGACTGCTCGACGTACCTATTGCTGCACTGGACGTGATGGGGCGGTGGACCTCCTCTGCATTCCAATGACACTTCTGACTGAATTAATCAATCAATGTCAACAGCAGAATGAATGTAAATTCTTCGATTATAGATGTTAAAAGAAAATTATAGCCAGGTGGAAGCCTCAAAATTTAGGATGTTCTAAGTTGTATCATAGTATGCGCTGGAGCTCGAATTTGGTTCTTAAGCTCAATTTTGTAGTATGCCAATGAAGCATAGTAATTATGGGCATTGAAGCATAGTAATTATGGGCGTTGAACTCGTTCTTAATATTTGGTTGGGATTTCAATTAAATGATGTTCCTTGAGCGCTTATAATTGTTATGCCAAATGGAGAAAATTATGGCTATTAAGCTCGTTCGTTGTACTGTCATTGGGAGCTTCGGAGTAATGGATGTACTTAAGCTCGTGTATTTATAGTTGCCACAATGGAAGAAGTTATGGCCATCAAGCTTGTTCTTAGTTTAATAGAAGTTCGAATAATGGCTGTTCAGCATGTCATACTGCGCCATCGGAAGCTTTGGATTGGATGTTAAGTTAGTGTATCATACGGGTTGTTTGGCGGTTTAAATTATAGTTCTGCACAGCGTTTTGTTTTGGGGAAGTGAGCTTACGTTCTAAGATCAGGTATGAGTAATTTTATGTTGGCTCCTCTTTTATTTCTTTCCCTCTTTCTTTCAGATAGTATGTTCCTCTAGTGGTCTCCACGAACGGGAGCGACCCTACGGTCAATGGTGCCGGGTCACACATAGCAGATCCACTAGATAGCATGTTCCCTTCGAGGCGCTGTACTCGAACGGGGGCGGCCCAATGGTCAATGGTGCCGGGTCACACATAGCAGGTCCACTAGATAGCATGTTCCCTTCGAGGCGCTGTACTCGAACGGGGGCGGCCCAATGGTCAATGGTGCCGGGTCACACATAGCAGATCCATTAGATAGCATTTTCCCTTCGTGGCGCTGTACTCGAACGGGGGCGGCCCAAACGGTCAATGGTGCCGGGTCACACATAGCAGATCCACTAGATAGCATGTTCCCTTCGTGGCGCTGTACTCGAACGGGGGCGGCCCAACGGTCAATGGTGCCGGGTCACACATAGCAGTCATACTGGGAAATGAAATGGAAATGGAATGCTGCCGAAAACACACCCCATTTTATTACACACTGATTATACATACACATTTTTTCTTCTTCTGGATAATTAAGTGTTGGGGGTTTTTGTTACCCGAAAGTTTTATGGAAATCTCTCATGGAATTGAACGGAGCCTTATGCCAAACCAAAAGATGTGAATGCCAACTAAAGTATGTGGAAAATGTCAAATAAATATTTCTTACTGCAAGAGTTGTCTGACTGAAATGCAAACTTACGCATTAACTCTAGCAGCTATGTTTTCCCACGCTAACTGTCTCTGTGTTGCAGATGCAGCGGTGTTGCTTTTCTTCTGGAATATGTGCTCATATTCACTGTAACTCTGCAGCAGCACGTCAAGTTCAGCTGGAGAAAAATATGCAGACCTCTTTGTTTCCACGGTTGCCATGGGGACTCGTGATATCTGCGCTCCATTGATAATGGCTTCTTATGGTCACGGTGCGCACGCTCAACTCTGATTCAGTCCACTCAGAGTTGATTAACCTAACTCCGATCAGCTTCTCTGAAACAGAAAACTCAGAGTGGTTAATCTCTCGGTAGACCAACTCAGAGTTCAAGTTCAACCTCAGAGTTGGTTGAACCTCCTTTCTGAAACAGGCCCCAGGAGAGATTGGAACCAGGGAAGTAAATCTCAAAAGCATGACAAAACAGGAAACCTTTCTAAATAAAACAGGAAACAGAATTCAAACATGACAAACAAGACCAGAAGCAAAAACTAATAGAAAGAAACCCAAACCATGACAACATTAGCATAACTCCTTTTAAATTTTGTGCGCTTATGGAAACCCACATAACTCCATTAATGAAGGTTCAAACTGTCCAAGTGAATAAAGACAAATAAAATCAAACTGAGCTTGAAAGAACATGGATTACAGTGTAACATTTTGTCTGCATACACACAAGACCTGCAAACATTGAATACTTACAACAGCAGTTACACATAAAAAATTTGTAATCAACTAAAACAAATTATTTCCAGAAATTCAAAACTCTTATGCTCTCATGGCATGGGCCACATAAAATTACATGGCGGGCCACATTTGGCCCCCGGGCCTTGAGTTTAACACGTGTGTTCTAGGAGAAGAAAATTTCTCTGGTCAGAAACATCAGAACTCATTCAAGGTATAAACTGACCAATCAGAAGCCTCAACAAAGGTAGGCGGAGCCTGCGGTTGATCAGAAACAATTGATTCTCCAGTCAAATGACTTTTCATTAAACCTCTGCGACTCCAAGACTAAAACTCTGGACGGATGTGAGACCACAGCAGGAGACCTGTCCCACCCTAGAGGGGCAGGGAACCTATGCTGGGGGGCATTAACCCTTGTGCTAGCCTATGGGGTCCAGATGACCCCCCCCCCCTTCCATTGAGGTGTTCTCCTACCATGATAAAGGTGGATAAAAGTGGAGAGGATTTCATGTAATCCATGGACACCAGTGAAGATCACAAATCATTGAAGAAAAAAGGTTCAGAGCTCTGTCTAGTGCAGTGGTTCCCAAAGTTTTTCTGCAGGGCCCCCCTTTCTGAAGATTAGAATATTTTCGAGCCCCCCCACACTGACACAAACATACAAATCCTTTGTTTCTAAACTCCACCGCGCCTTATAACATGTGGTTAATGAGAAATCTTTCTCTGAACGGTAGAATTCTGTTATCTAAAGCTGAAGGAATCTCTAGATCTGTCTATGTGTCTCTGTCTTTAGAAATGCCAAAACTCATCTGTAACCTATTAAACAAATTTGGAGGAAAAAATGTCATTACTTAAGGAAAAATGTTTTGTGTAACACCAGAAAACATGGGGGCATGGATGTATTAACCTTTGAAACTTTAAACAACTCTTTTAAAATAAAGTGGTTAAGTAATTTATTGAAAGGGGAAGACAATATCTGGAATGTTTTTCCCAAATATATATTTGACACAATGGGAGGCATTAAATCTTGCTAAAATGTAATTGTTAAATTGAAAAATTACCCACAAAACTTTCAAACTTTAACAAACAAGTCCTGCTGGCCTGGAAACTCCTTTATAAACATACTTTTTCTCCAACAACTTGTTGTATTTGGAATAACAGTAATGTACAATACAAGAAAAAATCACTTTTTTTTCTACATGGTATGATAATGATATTGTTTTAATCAGACAACTTTTCAATTCTCATGGACATCTTCTGATGTATGAAGAGTTTCTTTTAAAATTCGGTATTCCTGTTCCACCCAGAGAATATGCAATAGTGTTAGATGCCATTCCAACCAGTCTACTACAACTGTTTAAAGGGATTTATAACACAAGTCAATTAACAACCCAGACAATTTTTTTGGACAATGTGGATATTTGTGTTAATTCAGTTTCCAATAAACAAATAAGAAATTTTTTACATACCACAACCTTACCTGCTGGGAGGTTTTATTGGGAATCCACATTTGTGGACATTAAATGGACTTATGCTTGGACTATTAGTAATAAATACTGTCTAAATAACAAAATAAAAGAGGTGTCCTTCAAAATATTGCATTGTATATATCCTACCAAAAAGTAGATTTGTTGGACATGGACCTGTTTTGTTCATTCTGTGGAACTCAGGAGGAAACTATTTATCATCTGTTTGTGGACTGCAGACATACAAATAAGGTTTGGATTAAAGTGGGAAACTATATTGGAAATATAACTAAACAAACTGTTACATTTTTAGAAAAATACATTATTCTGGGTTACCTTAATGTCAAAGTAGACAAAGATTGTATCTTCATTAAACAATTGTTTTTATTATTGGCAAAATTCCATATTCATAAAGCCAAATGGTCAAACTCTAAAACTAAATTCCAGCAGTTTTTGAGTGAAATCAATCAGTAATGTACCATTATCAAACACCTGCAAAACCAAAAAGCTATTCGGACTAATTTAATTTTTGAAAGTTTTAAAATGTATTAAACCCAAAAGTTTTTTGAAGTAATAATTCTTTTTGTCTTATGTTGTATATATGTGTATATATTTATATACTTTTTGTTTTATTTCTTATGTTTTTCTGCAATATGTACACATTTCAATTCCCCCTGAGACATTCACATTGTTATTGTATTATGTTGTATGTCAATAAAGTATGAAAAAAAAAACCTCCACCGCGCCCCCCAGTTTGGGAACCTCTGGTCTAGTGGGTCTAGATGACCCCACTGTCTAGTGGGTCTAGATGACCCCACTCCCAATGTTAACGTGCCTAGGATAGAACAAGGGATAAAATAGTTTTTTTCTTTAATTGATTACATATTATTTATGCGCAGCTGCTGTTATAATTATTCAATGTTTGCAGGTCTTATGTGTATGTGCAGACAAACTGTTGTCATCAAACCATCAGTTGGATGCAAGGCTGTGTGCAGCCTTTTTTGTAACATGTTACACTGTAATCCATGTTCTTTCAAGCTCAGTTTGATGTTATTTGTCTTTATTCACTTGGACAGTTTGATCCTTCATTAATGGAGTTATGTGGGTTTTAATAAGCAGAGAAAATTTAAAAGGATTTATGCTAAAGTAACAAGCAAACATATGTTTTCAATGTAAACTTATAATAAATACATAATGACTTTTTTTAACAGTAAGGAGTTGTTAAGTTAATTTTTCATTACATTTAGTTACATGTATAAGTTCTATCTGGCCCTTTGAGGAGAACCACTATGCTGATGTGGCCCTCAGTGAAAATGAGTTTGACACCCTGGTCTAGTGGGTCTAGACCAGGGGTCGGGAACCTTTTTGGCCGAGAGAGCCATAAACGCCACATATTTTCAAATGTAATTTTGAAAGAGCCATACAATAATGTTTCGTCCCTGTCCCACACTGAGGCACGGAGACTTAACCTCTTTTATGGTTCTTTATTCTGGTTACAATAGACCGCAGCAAACGCTGTAAAATTAATTCAGTAACTCCTGAATCTCTCCCGCCGAGACGAGAGCGCTTCTCCCAACTTTATATTCCTCTGCTCCCGCTCCAGCCCTCCCATTTCCCTTATTCGGCCCATAGCTGAACCCCATTGGTCCAAACTACCTAACAACAGGCTGAGCGACAGAACTGAGAGCCAATCAGATCTCTGCTTGATGCGTTCATGCGTTCCAGAACTTTTTAACGTGGCCCAACAGCGGACCCAACTCAGTCCGCGACAACATGTTTAAAACTAAACATACAAGTGAATGTGAGCATTTGATGTAATTTCAACACTTTTAAAGTACAATAAGTCTGTGGATTCTTTTTAATAACATGGTTATGCTGTTGCTAATAAATGATGAGTATTTCTCGTGGTGGTTTTGCTGATGGTCTAGTCTGGTTGATACGTGGTGAGTTTCAGCTTCATGCAGGCGTTGAGACTTTAAACGTGATCGTAGGTCTGAATGTTCTGGAGATGTGACAAAGACTCACATGCAGACGTGGAGACAAACACACACTCACACACTGCAGTGAGTGACGTACAGCGTGTTTCACGTTATTACAATCCCTGTGCGATTCACCTGCTGCCTGTGTGGAAGAAAGCAGAGGGTGGGGGGCACCCCCACCCTCTGCTTTCTTCCTCACATCCCGTCCCCTCATCTGCGCGCTCTTTCTCAGAGACGGGAACGCGCAGGTTTAGGCACGGCAATTAATAGGTTTCCTGCTGGAATAAACTCTGTGAAATAGTAGATAATAGTAAACTGAGTGCTGGCACAGATTTTTCTCTCCAAGCACCGCTACTACTGCGCGCCCCTCTGGCATCGCATCGCGCACGAGAAGGACTGGTCTGATGAAAAAAAAATGGTATAAATAAAGATTTGTCTGCGAGCCATACGTGACCATCAAAAGAGCCATATATGGCTCGCGAGCCATAGGTTCCCGACTCTAGCTCAGGGGTGTCAAACATACGGCCCTCGGGCCGTATCCGGCCCGCCAGATGGTTCATTCCGGCCCAGTCATGAAGAGTAAAAATTATAAGAATGTTTAAAAAACCGAGCACGTTTCTAGTCCATTCCTGTGGCGAGTTATGATTTTTTAAAGAAATAACTGAAATGCGCAATTCCGCCACTAGGGGGAGCAAAGGATAAGCAAACAGGTGAAAATGCATATCTTTGCACCTGCCAAAAGTGAAACCTAACAGCTATTTGTCTGAATAAGATGTAGTTTGGTTCCCCGCAAGCCCCACTGCTGTTACATTGTTATAAGAATGACCAAGATGTTGTCAAAAAGAAAACAAGGGTTGAAGTGAAGTGCTGAGCTTTCCAGTTTTATTTGTTTACGGAGTTGAATGCAAAACCTGCGTGCTTGTTATGTCATTGACAGGTGGCAGTGCTCAAAGAATAGAACATTCAGCACCACTGTGAGACAATGAGGAAGGTTTCACCATTTTTCAGTGTGAGAATGTGTGTGTGCATGTGTGTGTGTGTGTGTGTGTGTGTGCATGTGTGAATGGGACTGTGACTGTAAAGCGCTTTGGGCCTTCAAAAGAGGGTAGAAAGCGCTATATAAGTGCAAGCCATTTACCATTTTACATTAGCATTTGCTGTTAAGAAAAGAGAAGATTTACCAACTAAAAGCTGGACTGGAAAAAACGTCTGCATTTACTGCAGCCATCAGTACGTCAGTGATGGAGCATTGATGGACACCTGATTGCAGACAAGTTGGAGCAAACATCCAAACCATTTGCAGATGCTGAACTTGTTGAAAAATGCTGATGGCTGCAGAAGTCTTGTTCCCAAAAAGAAGTCTGTCAAGGATTATGATTACAGCTACAACATCTGTGAGGAGACTTGGGCGCCATATTAAGGAATCCAGTCATTTATTGTATTTTCTGACACTATTAATAAAAGCACAGATGCAGATATTGCACAACTGTGCATATTTCTTAGAGGTGCTGAACAGACCATCACAGCGGAGTTTCTTGAGGGGATGGACACAACAACAACTGATGACATAGTCAGCTCTTTTGTTACAGTGCTGGACTATGTTGGAGTGAACTGGTCACATGATGTCAGTCTGGTCACTGACGGCGCCCATCAAAGGTCAGGAAGAAGGCAGCTGTTACCACAAAATTCAGGCAGAAACCAGGAAAAGACTCTTGGACATTTCATTGTGTTTTGCTCACTTGAATGACAGTAAATGTGTTTCTGCACAGGATCTGAATCCTGATATTGACGGCTGGCTGAAGTTTGAGGAGAGAAAGGACTATAACTCCAAATTCTTATGTTCACAAATGTTTGCAAGTTTAATTTAGTTTAATTATTCATTAATTTGCACATTTACATTTTAGACAGGGTGTTTCATTGTTTTCTGTAGCCCCTCTTGAGTTTATTATTGTCATGGTTTGAGTTGGTTGTGTCTTGGTTTTAGTTCTTGTTCTGTCTTGTTTGGTTCTGTTTCCTGTTTTATTTTGAAAGGGTTCCTGTCTTGTCTTGTTTCTTGAGTTTTACTTCCTTTGGTCCCTATTTGCCCTGATCGTGTTAACCTGTGTCTTGTCTGCCCTGTCTGTATATAAGTCTTGTCTCTGCCTTCCTCCTGTGCTGGTTCATCAGTCTTGTCATGGTGTTTTGTCATCCTGTCATGTTCCATGTTCCTCGCCACGTCAATGTAAGTTTTTGTTTTGTTTTTCCTGCTCTGCAGCGCCCTTCGTTTAATTAAACCCTCCAGTCCCTGAACTCCGTGCCTCCGCCTCTGCATCTTGGTCCTACTGGCTCTCGAGCCACCCCCACATCGTGACAATTATATAGATTGATTCAGTGTCAGATGTAAAATATTCAGTCTGAATAAAATCAAATAAACCAATTATTTTAAGTGAAATGCATTTTATTTTGCATCCATTGGCCTCTGTGAATGAATGTGTAATAAGTGATTAGGCTACCGTGTTGGCTGAGGCCTTTTTTCCAACCGAGTAAAAAAAAAAAAAAAAAGAAACTGTTTTTTGCCTTTTTGTTACTGGTCCGGCCCACTTGGGATCAGACGCCTTGAATGCGGCCCCCGAACCAAAATGAGTTTGACACCCCTGCTCTAGATGGTCTAGTCCAGGGGTCGGCAACCCAAAATGTTGAAAGAGCCAAATCAGATGAAGAAAACAAAAAACAAAAATGTCTAGAGCCGCAAATATTAAAAGCCCTATTTAAGCCTTATAATGAAGGCAACACATGCAATATGTATCTATATTAGCTATATTAGCCTGCTATCAAAATGACTAAGTTGTTACAAATACATAATGAGCATTCATGATTAAATGTTTATTTGCCCTGCAGTGCATTGTGGGAGAACGACGCGTCACGTGACTGATCTGTTGTGGAAATTTAGCTTCATTACAATATCAATGAATTATGTTTCATTGCTTTGATAAAATTAAAGAAATGTAATAAAGAAATCTGATTTTTGATGTCATTTTTATTTTGAGGATTCAAACATAAAACAATCAAATAGAGCGTGCTCCATGACAGTCAGCTGTGCTCCAATGACAGAACAGCTTCTAGCATTCACGGCGTCTGCAGACTTTCATTCAGCTCCTTCAGGTGTCTCCTCACAGTCACATCCACCAAAAAGTACAGCTCTTCCAGCCACTCAGCATCTTCCAGTTGTAGTTCAGGTCTTTGCTTTTCAGGAATGTTTCCACGTGTTCTAAACAGACAACAAAGTGACGCTAAACGTCACTCCTGGACAGCCATCAGACTGTGTTATAGCAGGAGATCAGAATATTCACTTCATCAAGCAATGCACTGACGGTGGTTCATTTACATCAGACACCTGTTTAGCGGTCCGCTACCCTGCTGGTAGAAACGTGTATCGCAGGCTATGACGCAATCTAATATTGCAGTGGCGGTCATGTGCATTTTAGGTCTGTTAGCAGCAGTGGATTGTGGGACGCAGTCTCCTGATCTGATTAGGGCTCAGCATGAGCGTTTCTGTTTGCCCACGTTTCTGTTCATATGGCAGTTTTTTTGTTCCACTTTAGTTTATTCTTCCTGTTATGTTTGTTTCTTTTTGTTGCATTAGTGTGGGAGGGGGGAGATGTTGATGAGTCCTGTGCAATGTGTTGCGTGTTCAAAAGAGATGGGGCTTGTGATGTCGGAAAGTAGAGTATGCTCTCAGCTTCTCTTACTACCTCCTCCACTTTGAAACAGTGTGGAGTCGTTCGTTGTCAGACACATGGACTGACCTCCAGTGCAGCCTGTTGACTGACAGCTCAACTTATAGGTAGCTTGGCTCCTGTTTTTCAGTTGTGATATATCCGCTGGGCCATACAATTTTAATTCCACACGATCTTACAGCATTGGAAGACATTAAAAAAGTTTGTGTCTTGTTTTTCCTCCTACAGAAACCATATCAAAACAAAAAATATATTTCTCTCTGCCATCTTTTTACATTTTCAAACATTGTTGAAAATGCTCCAGGGAGCCACTAGGGCAGCGCTAAAGAGCTGCATGTGGCTCCTGAGCCGCGGGTTGCCGACCCCCGGTCTAGATGATAGTGGGTCAGATCTTTAATTCGGTCAGAAAAACACTCCAACTGCTGAGCTTTTTGCAGTTTATTTTCATGTAGCCAAACATTTCACAGTGAAAAACAAATTGCACTTTTCAGAATTCACATTTACATTAACTCACAATGGAATAAACAAAACATAGTGACCGTGTGCTTCATTGGTCAGTACATTTTGCGCCACGCTGCATCTTCTTTCAGCTTCTTCTCTGCTTTCTTTCTCTCTACTTATCATTAATGCTGCTTCTTGATCCACACATGAACAGTACCAAACGTAAAAGTGCTAAAACTTCTGGTAAACTGTTTGTTCTAGTGTCTCCATTAAATACTTGACATCACAGTAAACAAAGAAACATTTTCCTCACATTCAATACAACAAACAATCATTTCAGGAACAAAGACAAAATATCTTTATAGTGTCAGACAGAGATAAAAAAACTCAGAAATAAATATAAAGTAAAAATGAAAATGTAAAAGAATAAATATGGAGCTTAAAGTTTTCCTGAAGAATACTAACAGTACAGTGCAGGGGGGGGTTCTGTGCTACAAAGACGCCATGATAAACTTTAGTCAAAATTCTGCATCAATAAATCAACAGTTGTGTGCAGTTAACCATGGCGCCGTCTGGGGGCGGAGCTTATCTGGATGATTGGCATCCCTTAATGCTGGAACGTTTCAGTGGAAGAAGAGACTTGGTTTAGGAAGAAGGTTCTGGTACGACCAATCCAGACTGGAGTGGAACGGTTCCAGAGTCCAGCTGCAGAACCAGCTGGACTCTGGAACCTCTTGGTGGTTCAGACCCAAACCCAGCTGGAAGGCTTTTGGTTCTGGTTTCAGTCTCTGGTGTTCTACCATGAGGAAGACACTGAGGAACATTTTCACACC
Source organism: Oryzias curvinotus (assembly GCA_023969325.1). Classification (NCBI taxonomy): domain Eukaryota; kingdom Metazoa; phylum Chordata; class Actinopteri; order Beloniformes; family Adrianichthyidae; genus Oryzias; species Oryzias curvinotus. Next base: position 1,222,795 of record CM043723.1, read on the forward strand.
TTTCTCTCTGGTTGAAACTCTCAAAGTTCAGACCTTTGTAGAAAAATACGTCCAGGATCATAGAATGAAAACAAAGATCTGATCCATCAAAGATTCACCCACATTTGGCAAAACTGAACTGAAGAAAGGCACCAGACTGCAAAGGTGAACAGCAATATAGAGAGGGTCCAACATCTTCATCCTCCCTTCATCTTCATCTTTTCTCAGAGGAGAAGAACCTCTGAACATCTGTCCCACTTCATCCAGATGAGGCTGATCTGTGTTTGTTGTTTCTCTCTGCATCAGAATCTGAGTTTAGACGATCAAGTTCAAACTCCTGCTGGTTGTTGGAACCACTGGAACTTTGGTTTGGACCTTTTTTCTTCCTGTAGATCCAGAGACCAACAAGAAAAACAACAACAAGAAGAACTGCCAGAACAATCCCAATGAGAACTCCTAGACTCAGTCCTGCAGGAGAGAGAGAGGATGATGAGTGCAGAACAGAATCCTCTCCTCTTCCTCATCAGAGCAGCTGCTTCCTGCAGAGTCTCATCAACAACATCTTCAGAAAACACGTCTGATCTGAGACCTTTACTCTGACATCCAGCAGGAACACAAACACTGCTCACCTGGAGGAACCACAGATAGATGGATGATGGAGATCAGCTTCATTTCTCTGTGTGTACCACCATGTTGTAGAACTCTACACTTGTATGTTCCAGTGTCATTCATGGTCACGTTCTCCAGAACCACAGACAGATCTCCATCCTTCATCTGACTGTCATTCAGAAACACTCGGTTCCTGAAAGATTTATGCGTAACTGATGGAAATGGTTTTCCATCTCTGAACACAAACAGAATCTCAGAATCTTCTCTGCTCCACTCTAGAAGTGAGCTGTCCTTCTTGAATTCAGGATCTCTACACATCAGAGTGACGCCATCTCCAGGATTGTTTTTGATCTGTATATCTGCAGGAGAAGAACACAGAGAACATTCAGCTCCTCTCAGCATCTCAGAGGACTTTGTCTCTAAAGTGGATGTGAGGAGATCCAGAACTTTCTGGATCCTCAGAACAAAGATCCAGTCAGACAAACAACATGCTAGTGAACTCTCTGATGATACCACCCTGTTTCTAAAAGATCATCCCGCGGCACACCAGCATCCAGAAATGAAAAAAGGAGAAACTCATAGTCTGTGTTGATCTACAGTCCCTCCATGATCTCATGTGCATTTTAGTGAAAACTGTGGCAGAAAAAGCTGGAAGTTGCAGCTGTTTTTTTCTAAAAGATGAAATAAAAGTTAAGTTAGTTTTCAGTAATAATTTTCAACTAAATTATTTTAAATTTTACCCCATTATTCGCTCTGAGCGAATGACGTGAGTAATGCCATGAATAAATACAGACACCGCTCCATGTGGCTATTAGGCTAAAAACATTTGCTGGTACCTCCTCCCACACGCGGCATGGTGTGTTCATGGAACTGCAGTTCATAGAAGATTAGCGGAACTAGGGTTGTGCCGATGGACGAGATGGGTGACTGACATCACGAAGGAGAGACACTATCGTGATGCCACGCCCCCGCCACGCTGCAAGTCAACACCATAAGCCGCGGTTACATGAACAAAATATCTTCATCGGATCAATGGTTGGATTAGAATCAAACCGTGTACATGAGCCCAGAAAACCTTTTTCAGATTATAAAAAATGTTCACATGGTCACACTTTAGGTCAGAATAAATCATTTGCACATGCGCAGTAGTGTTTGAAATACAGGAAGAGGAAATGAGTTCAGTTGAGCGGCTACATACATAGATATGTCAGCTTGGTAATATATAGATGATCTTCTAAACGTGCTTTTATTTTACAGTTATTATGAAGCGCCTGTTCACTCATCATTTTAATTTTAATCCGTGTGGTCAGTGCTTTTTCTGTTGAAGAACGAAGCCGGAAAGAAGTCTGTATTAGCAGTATGCTAACATGCTAACAACATAAGCTTTGATGAACATAAATCCATGTGGGAAATTCTGTAATCTGCATCTTGGCTACACGTAAATATGTGGGAATAACATCAGCCTTTATTTTGTCGGGACACGACTGGAAACACAAATCCACGTGATTGTTTGAACAGTTTCTAAGGACTGAGAGACATTTCTGCTTTGAAAAAGCGTTAAAAAAACGTAGAGCTGTGGGACGGATTTGTTAAAGTTACTTCCCTCAGTTTAGACTGGATTATTGCAGATGAGTCATTAGTTGGGAAATAAAATTAATAAAGTAATAAAGTACAATAACGAATAATAAGAATATTATAACAAAAAAATACCCCCCCCCCCCCCGTCGATATCATCGTCCATCTAGGGCTGTGACGATAACCGCATCACCCCGGTGATGACCTCATCACCGCATCACTGCACTTTTTTTTCTCGTTTCTTTTTAGTTCAGCATATGGTGCGTGATTGGAACTATAATAAACATATTAAACACATTCATCTTTGCTGATAATTTACTTTTCCTGCTAGTCCTGTGTTCAGACTTTTCTTCTTTCTATCAGACTATTCTCTCCTTCTCTCCCACCGCGCCTGTCACTGTCTCTCATAGGCGCGCCCACTCTCGCTGTCTGCCTCTGCGCTGCACGTGGCCCCTTTTACTCTCACACACAGGAGCGCTTTCAGAAGCACACACTCATTCTACAACAGAGGTTTCCATCCGACGAGGAAATACGACAAATTAACTGCGTTCTAATTATTAATTTCTATTGTATTCATCTCCGTTACAAGCTGCGTGCGTTCTTAAGTGCGCGACACGGCCGCCCGCCGGAGGATTTTGTGTTGGGGGGGGGGGGGGTGTTTATTACTGTTCTCCTTCACTCTGTAACACCAAACATGAATGCGCACTGTTCAAAGGGCGATGAAAACTTTTCTTTTGTGCAGCGTAAAGTTACAAAGGCGGAGCCTCCTCCCCCGCGTTCTTCATGGGTGTCAGGCTTTATGGCTACCAGAAGTGTGACAAAGTGTCTGCAGTCTGTTTATTACTGGACAATAGATAATATTCTGAGAAGATGTCTGTACCAGAGAGCACAGGTGAAGCCTCACCTGCAGCTAGAGAGCAGAAGAATCAACACGCACCCCAACACACATGTGCGCTCCTCCTCCTAGTTCTACACACGACGCAGCGCTTACACACAGTCATCACTGCGCGAAAAGAGCCAGAATCTGTAAATATCTGTTGGGGATACTTTCTTAAATATCTAAAGAATCTGGACCATTTCTGATGCATATCCAGACATGCAGCATATCTGAAGATATCCAGGCAGAAGATACTGGTTGTGTCTTATTTTGGTCATATCCAAGTTCCGAATATGACCTGAAGTCAAATCTGGAAATATCTGGAGTAAAGATACTGAACAAGATAAATATCCTGTAGTATCTGTAGTGTATACTTATCTAAGTGTTGAAGCATCTCTGGTGCATATCCAGACATGCAGCATATCTGAAGATATCCGGGCAGAAGATACTGGTTGTGTCTTATTTTGGTCATATCCAAGTTCCGAATATGACCTGAAGTCAAATCTGGAAATATCTGGAGTAAAGATACTGAAGAAGGTAAATATCCTGTAGTATCTGTAGTGTATACTTATCTAAGTGTTGAAGCATCTCTGATGCATATCCAGACATGCAGCATATCTGAAGATATCCGGGCAGAAGATACTGGTTGTGTCTTATTTTGGTCATGTCCAAGTTCCGAATATGGCCTGAAGTCAAATCTGGAAATATCTGGAGTAAAGATACTGAACAAGATAAATATCCTGTAGTATCTGTAGTGTATACTTATCTAAGTGTTGAAGCATTTCTGATGCATATCCAGACATGCAGCATATCTGAAGATATCCGGGCAGAAGATACTGGTTGTGTCTTATTTTGGTCATGTCCAAGTTCCGAATATGGCCTGAAGTCAAATCTGGAAATATCTGGAGTAAAGATACTGAACAAGATAAATATCCTGTAGTATCTGTAGTGTATACTTATCTAAGTGTTGAAGCATCTCTGGTGCATATCCAGACATGCAGCACATCTGAAGATATCCGGGCAGAAGATACTGGTTGTGTCTTATTTTGGTCATGTCCAAGTTCCGAATATGACCTGAAGTCAAATCTGGAAATATCTGGAGTAAAGATACTGAAGAAGGTAAATATCCTGTAGTATCTGTAGTGTATACTTATCTAAGTGTTGAAGCATCTCTGGTGCATATCCAGACATGCAGCATATCTGAAGATATCCGGGCAGAAGATACTGGTTGTGTCTTATTTTGGTCATGTCCAAGTACCGAATATGACTTGAAGTCAAATCTGGAAATATCTGGAGTAAAGATACTGAAGAAGGCAAATATCCTGTAGTATCTGTAGTGTATACTTATCTAAGTGTTGAAGCATTTCTGGTGCATATCCTCCGTAATTACCATTGCCGCTGTAGGTACCATAACCGTTCGGCCTGGAACTTCTGTTCGTGGTCCTTCGACTAGTGCTGACGTCACATTTTGTGATTGGCTGTATGTTGGTCTGATGACATGTCAGACAGTGATTGGTCTGGACAATTTTATACTACCATAGAAGAAAATATTATGACGTCTGTTGTAAATGAACAGAGCTGCGAGATAGAGCGAGATTGTATTCGAAACGTGCCTTTATTATTATGATTATTATTGAATTCATGTTCTCTCATAGTTTTTTCAATCCGTGCACCCATTGCTTTATTATTGACAGAACATACCCGGAAGGGCAACATTTAGCCGTGCTGACAAAATTTTCAGCCACGGCTGAACTTAAACTGGAATAATGAGCAGATTGTGACAACATGTCTTTACAAAAATAACAAAGAATATTGTCAGACACAATTTATGAGGGAAAACTCCTTTAGGTTACAAAAGGGAACGTGAAATGAAAATACATAGAGCCCAGGCAGATGTCATAGTGTGACGTCATACTCAATCGAAAGGACCCGAATGGAAGTTCCAGGCCGAACGGTTTTGGTACCTACACCGTATTTTGTGATACAGCGGGGAAAATAAGTATTGAACACGTCAACATTTCTCTCAAAAAACATATTTCTAATCAGCTATTGACACGAAATTTTCACCAGATGTCGGCATCAACCCAAGTAATGCACACATAGAAAGAAATCCAAACATTTATGTCCATAAATGAAGTTATGTGTAATAAAGTGGAATGGCACAGGGAATAAGTATTGAACACATGAAGAAAAGGAGGGGTAAAAAGGTCTGGCAAACCAAGAAAGCAGCTGGAGTTTGTCAGTATTCAGAAGGTTAACCTGCCCCCTATTAGTGCAAAGTAATATCAGCTGGTATAGTCCTGATTGATGCCTTTTAAAAAGGTTTCTCACCAGCAAGGTGTTAGACAAGAAGCATTGCATGATGGGTAAAAGCAAAGAGCTGTCCAAAGACTTACGCAACCTTATTGTTGCAAAACACACTGAAGGCATTGGTTACAGGCGCATTTCTAAACTTCTGAAAGTTCCAGTGAGTGCCATTGGGGCCATCATCCGGAAGTAGAAAGAACACGGCATTACCATAAACCAGCCACGGCCAGGTGCTCCCCGCAAGATTTCAGACAGAGGAGTCAGAACAATCATCAGAGGGTTCTCCAACAGCCCAGGACCACTCGTGGAGAGCTTCAGAAAGACCTGGAATCAGCAGGTACCGTTGTTTCAAAGAAAACAATAAGTAATGCACTCAACCGCCATGGCCTCCATGCACGCACACCACGCAAGACTCCATTTTTGAAGAAGAAGCATGTTGAAGCTCGTTTGGAGTTTGCGACACAACATTTGGATAAACCCATGACATTCTGGGAGAAGATACTCTGGTCAGATGAGACCAAAATTGAACTCTTCGGATGTCATAAGACACAACATGTTTGGAGGAAAAATGGCACCGCACATCACCCCCAAAACACCATACCAACAGTCAAGTTTGGAGGTGGGAGCATCATGGCGTGGGGCTGTTTTTCAGCATGTGGTACTGGTAGACTTCATATCATTGAAGGAATAATGACTGGAGAAAAGAGAGAAAAGTATCAAGACATTATTGATCAGAATCTGCTGTCATCTGTCAGGCTGCTGAAGATGAAAAGAGGGTGGATCTTTCAGCAAGACAACCATCCCAAGCACACAGCCAAGGTAACACTCAACTGGTTGAAGAAAAAGAAAATAAAGCTGCTAGAATGGCCCAGTCAATCACCAGACTTGAATCCAATTGAAAATCTTTGGAAAGAACTGAAGATCCGGGTGCACAGAAGAGACCCCCGGAACCTTGAAGATTTGAAGGCAGTTTGTGTGGATGAATGGGCCAAAATCACACCTGAGAAATGTATTCCACTGGTTTCTCCATACAGGAGGAGTCTTGAGGCTGTAATCACCAACAAAGGTTTTTGCACTAAGTATTAAATAAATTTCAGGAATAGAAGATGAATAAAATTTGCATTTATGAATATACTATTTGCCAAATATAATAATAAGATTAATTATTAGTTTTTATTTGAGTCCAAGTTTTTATTATACAAGCCAACAATTATATATTCAAATTTCAGAGTGAAGCTGGGGTGAATATGATTTCTGATAAATTGTAAACACAAAAAATTCTAATTTCAGTACAATTCCAAAAAAGATGGTTAATTGCTTTTGGATGTTCTTTACAAAAAGGACAGTTAGGATCAATTTGTAATGTATCTTAGCATGAATTGATTAGTGGGGTAAATTTTGTGAATGATTTTAAAGAAACTTCTTTCATTTTTTTTTATTTATCATAGATTGTTGGGTCACACTCCAGCCTTTTCTCCAAATACTGCCGGGATCAAAATGTCTTCAGTAGTTTCGAAGCCGCAATATTTTTATTTTTTTTATTTTTATTGAACAAATGCAACATACAAAACAAAAAAATGCTCGAAGCCGCAATAAAACACGAGGAGAACCAACAACCGTGACGTGTTACCCGAGCTCCAGTAAAGTGAAATTTGATTGGTCACGTTCTGCAACGCGACCAATCAGCTGTCGAGTTACAGCGCTCCGCGCCGCCATGACGCAACCTGTTTGAAAACAATGGCGGCAGAAGCGGTAGGTCTGAAGATGAAGACGGAGAATAAGAATAAAAGTTGACCGTAGGAGACATGGAGGACTGTGTTGCGCGCACCCCCTCTAGTAAGCGAGGCCGACCGCGTCCTCACAGCGACCAGACCTCAGAGGATCCGGCGGCAGTGACCCGGCCAAGCCGATAAGTGCAGGTAAAACTTTTGATCTAAATTAACGGGCATGTTTATATTCGGGGCTTGGAGGCTACGGGGTTATATTTAAACAATTCCGGGGGCTATTTTAAATAGCAAAAATAACCCACATCCTTCCCTTTTTCAGGAAAGGAGTATTCATCTGAAGCGATATGAACAGAATCACAGAGGCTGGTCGACGTGGAAAAAACCAAGAAGCTACAAGGACACCGGATACGACCCCCCCCCCCTCGAAGTTTTCGTACGTATCTTCAGTGTGTATAACTATTTTGTGCTGAAAAACTTCGCTTTTGTATAAAACTTCAAGTAGCCCAGAAACATGTCATCACGTCGAGCAGCGACTTTAACGCGGTAAACAGCAGAGGACGTGACCGTACAGATTCAATGAAGTCCGTGGAGGGGGGGGGGGGGATCCGCGGCACACGTCTGTGCAGAACCGGGGCCTGTGATCCGTATGGATCATCCGCGCAGCCTAGTAGCTTCTCCTGGGATTCGGTGTCAGACCGTAAAACCGCATCATCACCCGCGGGACGTCACCGCGGACCCACACTTTGATTTGTTTATTTAATGTTCCAGGACTGCATATGGTGATTTGAACTATAAACATATTCATCTTTGCTAATAATTATTGTGTATTCTCGTGCGGTTATGGACTAATGTGGGACACCCTGTGCACCATGTCAATTTAGGTTTCTTTTAGGTGTTGGGGGCGGCCGCGGCGTCACTCCCTCGCGATTCCCTCCCGTTTCCCCCGCTGCAGCGGCAGACGTCGCCCCCCACCGCCGTGGGGCCTGTGTATCGCGGGCAGCACGGAGACACGGGGGTCCACCCGCAGCTGCGCCCGAACCGCACAGGCCAGGGTCCAAACGTCTCGCTACAGGGCGCCGGAGGGGGGAGGAGCCTGCGGGGCGAGGGGGGAGCGCAGGTGTCCCGATGTCTCTGCACTTCTGTCAAAAGTGGCAGGAAAATATACGTCTATATGCGCAACGAGCTCTCCATGGGAGCGGGAATTCAGCGCGGCAGGAAGCATTGTCCCCCCCGTTAAGATCCTCACTGATAGCTGACAAGGTAAACGTGTTGTGTTCCGGTCACGCAACACGAAGACACACAAATAAAAGCAGCAGCACGATTCACTAAAGCAGACAAACACGTGTTCACTTTTTTTTGCACTTTAAAAAAGGTTGTTCATGTTTAGCCTATGTTGAACCTTTCCTGCGATGTTTTTCTCTTTCTGACCGTCGTCGGAAAACGTTGGCGGATCTGCCTTTGGGGTTCACTTCCCCGTTGGGACCCTCAGCGTGGGTTAATAAAGAATCTATCAGAGTTCTTCTGGGGAACACTTATACACCCCCCTGCTGACACACCAGGGTTTCAGCACATACACATATTCACTCTACAACACCTATTTAGCTAGTTAGTTGTTCTTTGTTTATGTGTTTAATAAAAAATACTGTGTTCTGATTATTAATTTCCATTGTATTCATTTCCATTATAAGCTACATGCGTTCTTGAGTTTGCCACTCGGCTGCTGGGGGGTTTTGTGTTGGGCAGGTGCCTGTATTCTAGAACATTGGCCAGAACAGCAATGTTACTGTAACCTAACAGACTTCTTCTTTCTTTCAGATTCTTGTCCATCACATAAACAAGAACCTCGCAGAGCAGCTCCAGTGGAAGGTCTGGGCAGATGACAAGTATGTTTCTTTCTCACTGTTGTTTTAGGAAACTTGACAAGAACTGCAGTCAGTTATAAGATATTGTCTTTTTTTTTAGCCTCAGAACACCGCACAATGAGGAGATGACGGCAGCAGTGAAAGATGTGGAACCAAATTGGAGTTTCCACCAAGTTAGAAGTAAGCACCAACATGAAGTTGGATTTACACAACTCACCATAAGTTAGAGATAATGTGAGAGACTCAATGTCAAGTATTCAGTGTTACTTTCTTTTCAGAGATTTTTGGGATAGGATGGCAATTGTATTAGTGTGATAGACAGCTCGTTTATTGTTTCCATGTCTTAAGATTAAACACGATGTTACAATAACGATGTAGCATTGATAATGGATAATTAAGATAAGCGTCTGTGACAGTCTGCATGGCACATTTTGAATATTTCACTTTGGAAACATGTTTGCAATATGTTGACCTCATCTTCTGTACATTTCATATTTCCATCCACTAGGAGCTTGTAATCGAGCTATTGACAGTCTCAAGTGCAAAGAGAGAGAATGGAGATGGAAGCAAGGAGGTCAAAAGGAGGACCAGTCAGCACGATCAGGTGAGTTGTCCTATTTGTGACCTTGTTTCATTTACTCAGGTCATGCATGGTCCAGTTGAACTGTGTATGTGTGTGTGTACATGTATGTATGTTGTTTCTTCTCATTAAAATATTTTCCTTTCCTGTTGGTCCACAGCTCTTCAAAAAGAGGGTCAAAATTGCTGAGAAGATTCTCAATCAAGAGGATCTGTCATATATAAAAGGAGCCAATGCAAACTATGTCAGCGACGAGGAAAGTGAGGACAAACCATCTTATTATCAATTCTCGCCAAAGTGGCGCTCCACTAGGCTAACCAGGGTGATGCTGAAATGCCAAAAAGCCTTGGATGAAAACCGGAAGAGTGGAATTGACCCAAAATTACGCATTAGACACTCAGCTGACTTTACTGAAAGAAACCCACCCACTGCTTTCTGGCAGAAGAGAAAAAAAGGATGCATGTTTGTCTGTGGTGTTTGAGTTATTTATTTATTTTGTAATAAAATATTTTTGAGTAATTCCGGTTTTCTGTCACCTTTAATTTTTATATATACTTTTGAGATGACTAGTATCTTGAAATATCCTGACCTCGGATATCACTGGTGTTTGTTCTTCAGATATGTCTGCTGGCCATATGTTCCAAATCCTAACTTCAGATATGACTAGTATACGGACATCAGATATTAACAGATATGACATGGATAGAATCTGGAAATATCCTGACCTTGGATATCACTAGTGACGCATCTCATATCTGGAGAGAATCTCATCTCCAGATTCTATCAAAATAAAAGTGTCCCATACTCGGAGTTGATATGCCCAGATATGACTAGTATATGAACATCAGATATTAACAGATATGACATGGATAGAATCTGGAAATATCCTGACCTTGGATATCACTAGTGACGCATCTCATATCTGGAGAGAATCTCATCTCCAGATTCTATCAGAATAAAAGTGTCCCATACTCGGAGTTGATATGCTCAGATATGACTAGTATATGACATCAGATATTAACAGATATGACATGGATAGAATCTGGAAATATCCTGACCTTGGATATCACTAGTGACGCATCTCATATCTGGAGAGAATCTCATCTCCAGATTCTATCAGAATAAAAGTGTCCCATACTCGGAGTTGATATGCTCAGGACATGAACTTAGAAACAGTCATGTCCGGAGAGTATCCACCGTAGATATCACCAGGTATGGGGTATTTCTGAGGATATCCAGACAAATATATCTCCTGATTCTGGGGGTTTTTGCGCAGTGCATTCTACAACATCTACATAGTTAGTTCATTAGTTAGATAGTAGTTAGTTGTTACTGTTATTTGTTAGTAAAGAATACTACGTTGTAATTGTATTTATTTCTGATGCGGCCGCCGGGGATTTTGTGGGGTTTTTTGGGGGGGGGGGCTGCAGTTAACCCCCTGGTGGTTCATCACTGCGGTGATCAAAAATCCAACACTGTCACAGCTCTACGTCCATCCCGATGGTTTACAGTGAAAATCGTCACCTGCCAATTTAAGGGACATCGCCCAACCCTAAGTGGAACTCCAACAGCCACCCAGCTTAACTTTGGCTACGTTCACACTGCAGGGCTTAATGCTCAATTCGGATTTTTTGAAAAAAATCAGATTTTTTTGCAAGATCATTCACATTTCCAAGTAAATCCGAACTTTTGTGGTCTCCAGTGTGACCGTGACACGACCCAAACGAGACCCGCATGCACAGAAGAATACTCAACGGTGAACGACATCACTCGTTGTTTGTGGAGCCAACGTTAACAATGGATGTCAACAACAGTGTTGTCAACAGCGGAGCTCTTTCTGTAATATTAAATTAATTTTCACGAAGGAGCAGCACAATTACAATCTTCTCATTTTAAGAAGGCAATGGAGTCGGGGTCGTCTGGACCCACTGTTGTGGAATAGGAATGTGTGTGTGTTGGAGCCGCGCGCCAACACACTAGGAGGGGGGGGGGGCAGTGTGTGCGCGCATTCATGTTGTGTTATGGAGGAACGAGGACTGTAATAAAAGAAGGTTTCCCCCAGAATAAATCTATGGACTCTTTATTAAGCCGTTCTGGAGAATCTAAGGGTCAGAACAGGGAGGAGGAGGAGGAGGATTGCCTCGGGTCCCACGCGCTTCTGAGCACGGTCGGAAAGGGGAGAAAGAAAAAAAGTAATCGCGGGAAAGGTTCAACACCACGCTCGGCCATTTAGCTGGAATTTTTTTCAAAAACCGCCCGGTTGCGATGAGAGCCCTGGAGTTTGGCCTGAATAGAGCGATCACCCAAATATGAATCCAATGGGTGACCTGCTTCCCTTCACTGACTGATCTCAGCAGCATCGTCCACCATGGTTGTTGTTTATGTTTCTGTTCCCGCCTACTTCAAAATGATTAAAAAATGATGACGTTTGTAGCGTGTCGATGACGTACGGTTCGGAATTAAGTCGCCTGGCCGGTCAGATGGAGGTCACATTTGAAAAGATCGGATCCGTTTCGGAATCAGGCCGGCAAACCTACGGGGCCTGGGTCGCATTAGAAAAGATCGGATCTGTGTCGTTCAGACTGTCATGAAAAGATCGGAATTGGGTCGCATAGGGGCAAAAAAAAAAAATCGGAATTGGGTCGTTTCAACCTGCAGTGTGAACGTAGCCTTAGACCACTACTTCATTTTCACGAGAAAATGAAAACCGCTGTGTGGATGAAGCTATGATGGAGGGCGGTGAGGAACCCAACGCGGGTGCATCGCTCAATTGAGTCACATGTCCCGGAGCTCTGGAGGCTTTGTGACAAGCTGGACAGTAAGATTGATGCAGTTACTCATACATTGCAGATTTTTTTTTTAATTCGTTTATTTAACAGGAACAATGCACATTAAAAGCATGGCTGCAATGCACCAGAATTAGCCCAAAGGCTATTTTTCATCTGTAGTCCCTCATTCGTGTAGGAGGAGTTCAAAGCTGCTGTATATTCCTTACAAGCCACTGTCAACTCTCAGGGAGCCACCATCAAAGATCTGGAGCTTTCAGCCACAACGTGTAGTGATGACCTGAGCTCTCTGCAAACCACTGTGAAAACTCTGAAGGAGGAGGTCAAACACCTGCAAACCAAAAGTGAAGATCTAGAAGGAAGATCGCGCTGTAACAACATCCGTCTGATTGGTGTTTCAGAGGAAGCAGAAACACCCGATCCCAGGGAATTTACCTCCCAACTTCTACAGGATCTATTGAAATTGGGACTTCAAGAGATGTGATGGAAGTGCCTAGTAGTTTGTAATCAGATGGGTGCGCGCATCTTGTTTGGGAAGATGCTTTAGCATTTTGGGGTATGTTTATCTGTTTCTTTGTTTTACTGTTTTGTTTTTCTCTGTGTTCAGTGTTATATTTTATATGTTACTTGTTATTGTTTTGTTATGAGTAGCACAAAGCCTGTGGTGCTGCCATATTAATACATAAATCTGTTCCTTTTGTTCCATCCAGCATTATTGCTGACTCTAATGGTAGATACATTATTGTAAAAGGAAGTATCTTTAACACTAAATTCATTTTTGCAAATGTTTATGCACCCAACTGGGACAATCATAACTTTTTTAGTTCTTTTTTCTATAAAATCCATTTCCTCGTCCTTGGGGGGGGGACTTTAATTGTTGGCTTGGTCAACTAGATCGATCCTCAAATAAGCCTGGCAGACAATCAAATTCATCTAAAGTTATTTACACCTTTTTTCAGGAACACATGGTGTTTTCTTAATCCCTCAGGCAGAGAATATACTTTTTTTTTTTTTACTTGTCCTGTCCAACAGCTGGGCAAACAGATGAGAGCTGAAGGCCTCTTGTGTTGGACAGAGATGGCCACACATTTACTCGCATCGATTATTTCCTTTTAGATAGTCGGCTTGTGTCGCATATTCGCTCCTGCTCCCATGATGCTATAGTCATATCTGATCATGCTACAGTGCTACTGGCAGTTGGTAAAAATGTCTCCTTTCCTCCATGGCGCTTGAACACACGACTACTAGCAGATGAAATATTTACAGCCTTTGTGGCATCTAAGATAGACCTAACATCACACCAGGTATATGCCTTCCCTTCTGTGGGAAACTTTTAAAGCTTTCATCAGAGGGCATATCATATCCTATGCTGGCTTTGACAGGGAGGCAGAGGAGGGCAAAGGTTTTGGAGATCACTACACGAATATTACAACTGGATGAGCTTTATGCTACCTGCCCATCACCTGAGGTTTATAACGACAGGCTGTCCTTACGGGCTAAGTTTGACCACTTATCAACGGTTCAAGCTGAGGAATCCTTACTTAAATAGCAACACTCTCAGTACGAGTACAGAGACAAGGCTAGCAAATTACTCTCCCATCAGCTTCATAGTGCAGCAGCAGCACATCTCATTCCCCAAATTCAGACACCAAATGGAGTCTCAACAGATCCTCAAATAATCAATAACCACTTATATGACTTCTATTCATCACTTTACACCTCTGAGTGTACACCCAGCACTGCATAGTTCTTTAATTGTCTGAATGTTCCTGTAATTGAACATACATATAGCGATCGATAAGAGGAGCCCATAACGGCTGGAGACATATGGCAGGCTGTTATTAAGATCCAATGTTCTAAATGTCCTGGGCAAGATGGGTTTCCTGTTGAGTTCTACTGAAAATGTATGCCTAAATTGGGGAGATAAGCATTTTCCAGTTTGTCTAATGTTCTCTATAACTCTTGAGACACCATGGAGCCTGAGTTTGTCTTAAGTCTAGATCAGGGGTCAGGAACCTATATGCCATATATGGCTCTTTTGATGGTCACATGTGGCTCGCAGACAAATCTTTAATTACACTATTTTTTTTCATTAGACCAGTCCTTCTCGGGTGTGATGCGATGCCGGGGGGGCAGTAGTAGCAGTGCTTGGAGAAAAAAATCTGCACCACTATCAGTTTACTATCATCTATTATTTCACTGAGTTTATAACAGCCTAAAACCTGCTAACTGCCGTCCCTCCATCTGTGCGCTCTAGTCTATGACAAAAAGCGCACAGTTGCAGCAGGATGTTTGAGAAAGAAGGGGGGGGGGGCACAGGCAGCAGGTGAATCGCGCAGGGATTGGCAAAACTTAAAACCTGCTGCCCGTCACTCACTGCAGTGTGAGTGTGTGTTTGTTTCCACGTCTGCATGTGAGTCTTTGTCACATCTCCAGAACATTCAGACCTACGATCACGTTGAAAGTCTCAACGCCTGCATGAAGCTGAAACTCACCACGGATCAACCAGACTAGACCATCAGCAGAACCACCACCAGAAATACTCATCATTTATTAGCAACAGCATAACGATGTTATTAAAAATAATTCACAGACTTATTGTACTTTAAAAATGTTGAAATTACATCAAAAACTCACATTCACTTGTATGTTTAGTTTTAAACATATTCTAGTGGACTGAGTTGGACTGGGTGGCGGTTGTTGGGTCGCGATCTAAATTCTGGAGTTCATTGAACGCATCAAGCAGAGATCTGATTGGCTCTCAGTTCTGTCACTCAGCCTGTTGTTAGGTAGTTTGGACCAATGGGGTTCAGCTATGGGCCGAATAAGGAAATAGGAGCGCTGATGCGGCAGTGAGAGAATATAAAGTGGGATAAGCGCTCTCAGTGGTAGAGATTGAGGAGTTGCTGAATTAGTTATATGGCGTTGGCCTGCAGTGACCAGAATAAAGAACCTTAAAAGAAGTTAAGTCTCCGTGCCTCAGTGTGGGACAGGGACGCTACATTATTGTATGGCTCTTTGGAAATTACATTTAAAAATATGTGGCGTTTATGGCTCTCTCGGCCAAAAGGTTCCTGACCCCTGCTCTAGATGCTGAGAAGGCTTTCGACAGAGTTGAATGGGATTACCTTTTCCATGTCTTGCAGAGATTTGGATTTGGTAAAATGTTCACTTCTTGGGTCAGGCTGTAGTATACCTCCCCACTTGCCTCAATCAAAAAGAATAACAATCACTCTGACTTTTTCCTCTTTTTAGAGGTACGAGGCAGGGATGTCCTTTGTCGTCAGTGCTCTTTGCTATTACCATAGAGCCTTTGGCCATCTCACTTAGATCCAACAGTCAGATTGTTGGAATAACAAGAAATGGCATGGAGCTGAGAATTTCATTATATGCTGATGAAATTCCCAGTGTGACCCATGGGAACGTTTGTTCTAATCGGTAAAAGGTTTTCTGTGCCCATGTGCACGGGTTTATTTTAACCCGACCACTGATCCGATCAAGATATTTTGCCCATGTAAACGCGGCTACTGAGATGCAAGCCAGGTGGTAGGCTGGCAGGATTACTGGCAGACCTTCAGGCCCAGAGAAGACAACAAGAGGGGGAGACTCACCTTTTGTACAAGTTTCAGGTGAGCAGCTTTTTTTAAAGTAAATTTTAGATTTGGAGTTGATTTATTTACTATTTTTTTCCTTGTCTAAATGTTGAATGTTTTTTGAACCCAGGGGATCACCATCAAAGGTGAAGCTGCTGGGCTGGGAAAGGAAGGACTCTCCATGGCAAGCACACCTAATCTACAACAAGCAGTGAGAGCAACCATCGACTGCACTTTGCTTCATTTAGAGCAAAGATTCAGCAGTCTGCTTTGTAAGTGAAAGCACAGAATAATACATTTTTAAAAAAACTGTGAAAATAAGATAAGCTATCATCATTTTTCTTTTTCCCTCAACTCTGTACTTCTACTCTTGATAGATGAAGAGTCTACATCAGCATCAGCAAAGGCAGTGAAGTCATTCAAGATGTTCAGTCATGATTCCTGGCCAGCAGAGCAACGAGAGCTGACAGACTATGGGGCAGAGGAGCTTGACTTCCTGCTAGACCACTTTTTCTCTGTCTTAACAAGGTTAGTGACTCTTTTTAAATGATTATAAAGATATAACAAGTATAACACAGAGCAACATTTCAAACATATACTTTGATCCTTAACCTAGACTGTTGGGTCAGTTTTTCCTTTCATTCTTTTCAAAAATGGCTGTGATTTCAATCTGGCTAGAGAGGAGTACCAATCCATGAAGACATTCATTTTTAAGAACTACATGGACAAGTCTTACCATGCCTTATGGAGGATGATGGTAACTAAGTTGCCATTCTGCTCTAAGTACAAGGTACCCCATTATGATCATAACCTTTGTTAAGTTAGTAAATATTACTTTTTGATTAAAGAAAACCTACACTAATGATCCATTTTTTGTAGAACATCCTGCATCTTGTTCACATCATGCTGGTCCTCCCGGTCTCCGCTGCTATTTGTGAAAGGGGATTTTCTGCTCAGAAGAGGATTAAATCTGATGTCAGGGGGTCCCTGCATGTAGACACTGTGGAGGACTTATTAGCATGGAGGGACCTAGTTTACAAGAGTTTGATGCCGAGGAAGCTGTGCAAACATGGTTCAGTCAGGGTAAAAGGTGTAGGAGGCCAAATTACAAGGGCTGGCCTTCTGAGGCTCCTAGTGCAACACAGGAGGATCTGCTCTAAGGGGGGGTGAGTAAAGACTCAAGTTGTTTAGACCTACATGTTCTAGTGGAATGTTATTGGCCAGTGCCCCTTATGTTTACATTCATTTAAGTATTGTTTGTAACTGTGAAATGACCGAAAGGTTACTACAGTAATCACTTTGTTTCTAAGCACTTTTTTTTAAATTCTGAATGTATGGTATTTTGTTTACTATTTGTACTGTCATGACAGCGACGGTTCTGTCAGTTTATCTTGTTGTTGTATCTTCAAAAGTGCAGAATAAAATGTGACACTGAATTAGAAACAGCACATTGTAATGTCTGCATCTATTATTAAAGTATTCATTAGTAATACACTGGAAATTAGTAGATTTGGTTAGCATGTCGATTTACGGTATGCGCCCCTAAATTTTCTGGTTGTGCCCCTAACAGTGATGAAAGTCAGGCAAGGAAAATATCCCTAAACTTTTCTTTGAGCGATATGGCGGCGCGGAGAGAGATTTTTGAAAAATCCATGGTCTTAGATGCAGTCGGGTACATTCTGGCAGCTGGCACATTCCACTGGCTAATCCTCTGATTATTGATAATCCTGTAGTACATAACTCGATTAAAATCCAATCAATTTCCAACCTTCATTGTTGGATGCTGCATTTCAGAGGTGGCAGCAACAAGGTTTGAAGACCTTTAACAATTTATTTTCTGATAATTAACTATTGCCCCTTTTCAGCAACTGGTTGACAAATATAATGTTCCGAGCTCAGATTTCTTTAGATACTTACAGGTGCGTCATTTCGTCATGACCTCCATCACAGGGTTTCCTATTAAACCTCCTCAAAATACTCTGGATAACATTTTGATGTTCAATCCCACTCAGAAGAAATCTGTACCTAAATTGCTTAGCATGATCTCAGCCGTAGAGTCTCCCACGATGCTAACCCTTAAAACATCCTGGGAGCAGGATCTTAGTGAAACAGATTGGGAAAATATTGTGAGGAACATCTACTCATCTTCAATGTGTGCAAAACACCGTCCACTGCAGCCAGATTACCTCAAAAGTGTATCCACACATTGATTCACGGTGTAACAGATGCAAATCATCAGAGGCCACATTAATTCACACTTTTTGGTACTGCCCTAAAATACAGTGCTTTTGGGGAAATATTTGAGGCACAGATGCATCTTGGGAGTCAAACTAACTTTAAACCCACTTGTATTTCTGCTTGGAATGAACAGTGGGGCCTGCAGGCAGTCAGAGGATCATTATTTTTTCAACTTTGTTAGCTTGACGCCTCATTCTTCTTAAGTGGAAGAATGCTGCCCCGCCCACTTTATCACATTGGATTAGAGATGTGCTTTACAATCTTAAACTTGAAAAAATAAGATTTACTGTATGGTAGGGCTGGGCGATATGGCCTCAAAATAAAATATCCGATTTTATTTTTTTTTATTCGATTTCCGATTTTCCCCCCCATTCCCCCCCCCCCCACCTTACTTAAGGAAAGCAATGAGTACAAACGGCAGACAAGTTCAAGCAAATGTTGCTTTTATTTAAAGTGTGGGTGACATGGCCTATTTTAATAAGCCAAAATATAGTAAATAGTCTCTATTTCATGTTGCGATTGTTTTTAATATTTTTCGAAAAAGAATAAATAGCGAAAAACGCGATATAAACAACGAGGACGGCCGCCGGCTTCACGCATTCTGCCGAATTTGCGCCGCCCTGTTTGTGACGTAACGAAAGGCAGACAACATGGCTAGCTGAACAGAAAGATGAAGAGGAAAGTTGCGGAGATTATCATGATGATGAGTCACTTTTGCAACCGTATCCGCTGGAAGCTCTGCGCAAAGGTTCCTCCCTCCATGACAAATGCATTTGATCAATGAAATAATGCTGGAACACATAATAAGAGGCCAGACAGAGAGAGTGACAGAGAGATCTGGATGATAAGCACTCGCTTCATTACGCAGAGAAATACTGCAGCCACAGCGGTGCGCGTTTGCCTTTTCAGTTCCCCTGTCTGAAGGTTCTCCTTGACTTCCTGCTGCTCCATATCGGGGATCCCTAAACAAAATAGATGCGGACTTGGGGAGGGAAGATTACGTTCACGACACGTGCGCAGAGCTGCGGGTGGCCGGCGCCCCCCCCTCGTTCTGCCAGTTGCTGGACCACAGTGTATGTCAATCAACGGTGGGCTGGTGACTGGTGGTAGGGGGCGGGGTCTACCTGTGTGTGTGTGGGTGTGTGCGCTAAGGGAACGTTCTCCCTCTGAGTAAGAAGCTGGCTGTGCCTTTCGGTTCGTGCGGTAACCGTTCTGACATCCAGGATTAATAAAGAGCTGTTTGACAACCGCCACCTAGGGAGCTTCTTTGCAGACATTACAATATATTTATTAAAAAAGTCTGCGAGAGAGAAGCCCGGCCCGAACCGACCTGAACGTAATGACTGTCATTTAGAGCCCGACCGGACCCGAATTTCGGGTCCGGTCGGGCTCGGACTCGGGCTCAGGCTTAAGATCTTACCTCTAGTTGGCACCCAATTCGCCCTCGTGCACTGAACTTGTTTTGTCCATTGTTTCAGCAGCGTTTCTTGTTTTGGGAATTTATACACAGATACACTTTCACTAGATGTATTGCTACATCCAGCTGCCACACAACGACTTGGCATGTTGATGATTAACAGAGAATTAACGAGAATTAACGATGATTAACGAGAGAAACGAAGACTACCTGCTTTGTTTACCTGCTGTCCGAAGCGGAACTACGAAAGTCAATGCCTTTCGTGACGTCACAGGTCATATTGGGGTCACTTCCAGCCTGCGCTCTTAGCGGCAAATTCAAATCTCTGATTCCTTCGAAAGATGTCTATTATTCATATGCTTCGGATTTTTTTCGACGCTAACTATTGGTATCAATAGAATCAGCGTTTAAAGGGCTTTTTTATTTGATAAAGTTGTTCAAAGCATGGCATCCACACTTTAATCATACCCAAGAAAAATGTAACGCCCATTTCTGGTATGAATAATAAATAAATGAACACACTCTTGGAATCAAAGTTAAGTATAAGATTTTTTCTTCTTCTCACTCCCTTTTGGACTTGTGTTTAAATAATTGTGTCTTGTTTTATATAATTTTTGTGTTATTTTTGTCCAATATCGTTATTCTAAACTTGTTTTCATTTGTCCAAAATAAAAAGGTTATTTTCTTACTTAAAGTCCAAGCTGTGTTTTCAGTCACACTTTGTAGTCTAGACTAAAAGGAGACAAACATTCACCTTGACAGTTGCACCATTTTCTAAAGGATGAACAACACAGCTCATATCTGCGGTATAAGGTTTTAATTAAATTAAGAAACCCCGTCTTCTCCACAGAGAAGATGATGAAGCAGCAGGAGTCGCGGTCAGATCCCACACTTCAGACAATTTCTGCCGTTTATTTATAGATCTATTCTCCGCCATCGCGCCGACTAAATTCAAAAGGTCCGTGTGAATAAACGGTCCATGTGACACAATCAAATCCCTGCGTATAGTGCGCATCATAGGAATTTAACGAGGCTTCAAGGCAGAGTTTTTGCCTCGAGGAATTTTTGTAATCGAGTAACTCAAGGAATCGTTTCAGCCCTACATGTTTGCACTTTACTTGTTATTGTTTTTACATATAAATATTCAATTTTACCTAAATTGTGATTGATTTTATATTGTCATGTTTCTCTCTGCTTATCACTTGTACCATTTTATTTTCTTAATTTTAGTTTTTTTGCTAAATTGAATTGTAGTATATATATATATATATATATATATATATATATATATATATATATATATATATATATATATATATATATATATAGATAGATATCGATATATATATCTATATCGATTTAGATATTTTTTAGATAGATAGTTTTTGGTAGGATTTTTTCTTGGTGGTACTCAAAGTTTCCTTTTCCTATTGCTATTCAAAAACACACATCGTATTATTTAGAGTAGTTTTCTGGGAAATTCTTCATTCATACGATTTTTAAAAATCAAACCATTGTTCAATACATTTCATAAAGAGATCAGTTTATATTTTAAATCTCTGACATTAATGAAAAACAAAAACGTAATAAACAAAAACATGTGTGACAATCCGTAGTATTGTGAACTACAATTCTAATATTTTTATTGTTTTTTTTTTCCTTTTTATGTCTTTCTGTTGTAGTTATGTGAATATGTGTGTAGAGCTGTGACGGTGCCGGATTTTTCATCACCGTGGTGATGAACCACCAGGGGGCGCGGTGTCGCGGTTAACCGCACCCCCCCCCCAAAAAAAAAACAACAAAAAAACACACACAAAATCCCCCGGCGGCTGCATCATAAATACATACAGTTACAACGTAGTATTCTTTATTAACAAATAACAGTAACAACTGACTACTACCTACCGACGACCCCCCCCCCCCCCCCCCCAACACAAAATCCTCCGGCTGGCGGCCGTGTCGCGCACTCAAGAACGCACGCAGCTTAATGGAAATGAACAATTAGAACGCAGTAAATTTGTCGTATTTCCTCGCAAGACAGAAACTTCTTTTGTAGAATCAGGATGTGTGTGTGCTTCTAAAACAGCGCACGTGTGTCTGTAAGTAGAGTACGCACGTGCCCCGTGCTTCTCTAAGAGACAGCTACAGCCCCGCGCGCGCAGGCGGGTGCGACGAGGAAAGGAGAAGAGTGATAAAAGGTTTCCAATAGAAACCCTTTAAAGTGTGGATGCCATGCTTTGAACAACTTTGTCAAATAAAAAAGCCCTTTAAACGCTGATTCTATTGATACCAATAGTTAGCGTCGAAAAAAATCCGAAGCATATGAATAATAGACATCTTTCGAAGGAATCAGAGATTTGAATTTGCCGCTAAGAGCGCAGGCTGGAAGTGACCCCGATATGACCTGTGACGTCATGAAAGGCATTGACTTCCGTAGTTCCACTTCGGACAGCAGGTAAACAAAGCAGGTAGTCTTCGTTTCTCTCGTTAATCATCGTTAATTCTCGTTAATTCTCTGTTAATCATCAACATGCCAAGTCGTTGTGTGGCAGCTGGATGTAGCAATACTTCTAGTGAAAGTGTATCTGTGTATAAATTCCCAAACCAAGAAACGCTGCTGAAACAATGGACAAAACAAGTTCAGCGCACGTCCGAAAAACAGAAACGCCCAGTACCAGCACTGGCAGGAGCCAGTACAAAAAGAGAAAATCTGTGACCGAAAAGCTGGCACAAAAGAGAGTGAGTTTAACGTTTATTACATAATGTATTTATTACAAAAGAGAGTGAGTTTAACGTTTATTACATAATGTATTTATTACAAAAGAGAGTGACTTTAACGTTCAGTGATGAAAGTCTTCCGGGAATTCCCGGAAATCCGGGTTTTTGAGCAAACGGAACGTACTTTCCTGGAAATAAAGACCTGATCTCTATGGACAAATCGCTTTCCGGATGAAAAAATTGTCTGAAATCGGCGAATTTTAGCTTTATTTTCTATATTTCTCTGCGGATCACTTCCTCTATGGTCGCGGCTATCTCTCGTCTACCCGGCCTAATTGACCAATGACGGGACGTTTTAGTTGCTTTCGGATGCGTCGACGGCTCTGATTGGCTCTGTCTGTACCACGTGGTCAGCGTGACGGATCCCTAGAGACCAAAACTGGCGGACACACGCTAAACTTTCACAAACAAATCTGAAGAGTTTGCGATCAATAATGCGGGCATCGTCATTATTGAGCGTGGTCACGACCTCAGTTGTGAGAAGACGATAAAAAAAAAACAAATTTAAGTGGTCTTGGCTGGAAGACGGTAGCATCACTCTGTGCTTCGCTATCGGTGCTAGCCATGTTGTCTGCCTTTCGTTACGTCACAAACAGGGCGGCGCGAATTCGGCGGAATGCGTGAAGCCGGCGGCCGTCCTCGTTGTTTATATCGTGTTTTTCGTTATTTATTCTTTTTCGAAAAATATTAAAAACAATCGCAACATGAAATAGAGATGATTTACTATATATTGGCTGATTAAAATAGGCCATGTCACCCACACTTTAAGTCTGAACACAGGACTAGCAGAAAAAGTAAATTATCAGCAAAGATTAATGTGTTTGTTATAGTTCCAATCACGCACCATATGCAAAACTTAAAAATAAAAATAAAAAAAAACTTTCAAAATAAAAGTGCGGTGATGCGGTGATGACCTCATCACCGCGGTGATGAGGTCATCGTCACAGCCCTATATGTGTGTCATTTTTTGATGTTCTAATAAAAATAAAACATTTACTTCCGTATTCTGAATTTTGCCACGTGAAATGAGAAAACTAATCAAAAGAATCTCACCTGGTGTTGTGGACTCAGCAGAGCCAAACAGAAGGAGGAGAACAGAACAGAAGAACCACATCCTTAGAGATCCAGCTGTGTTCTCCAGGAGAAGCCTGGTCCTCTTCATACTTGGACTACAAATGTCTTCTTCTTCTGTTTCCTCTTGAGGACAGTTTTTATCTTCCTGACACTTGATGAACTCTGTTAAGACGTTATTAGCGGCTGCTTCAGTCTGAGACTTCTCCTCTTTTCCTGTTGACAACATATAAAAACAAAAATGATGTGTCTGTCATTCTATCATTGAGATTCTCATTCAAACAACTGTTTATGATCCTCCAGTGTTGGATTCTTGTAGTTTTCTGCGCTGGAATCCAGAGGAAACTGTTGTAGAGGAAAACCTAAATTATTGTGTAGGAAATGAGTGGATTCTAAATAAATCCTATTGATTGATGGTACTATTTTCAAAAGTAAGTATGAACTCTACTGTCTGAAAACACGGGACATAAAATAAATAAATAATATGTAGATTATTACAAAATAAAGCTGAATACAGACCAGACCTGCACACGAATACAACATGCCGGTGGAAGCTGGTGTAACAGGAGTCACCTGAGGGTGTCGCTATCACTACAGCCATGCTGCAGAGGGCATACAGGAAGTTGATGTGTGGTTAGCATGGTACTAGCTTACTGTGAAAAGCCGGTTAGCTCAGGGAGCAGCGTGAGAGTGTGGATCAGAGCAGAGGAACAACCTGTTTTATCGGTGTTTACAGCCTGGGCCTGAGGTTTTGCGACGCACCAGAGCAGGAATACCGTGAACTGCTGTCCTGTTGTAGATTTTTGGTTTTGTGTTTTGTTTTTCTGCTCCTCACGGAGCTCCTAGCTAGCATCATCCACCTGTGACGTGGATGATGCTAGCTAGGAGCTCCGTGTTCACATTTTCCGCACCTAAGGACTTTTCATGGCGGACATTCACAACGCGGATTGCGAGATTAAAATAAGTATCTGCGAGATTGTATTTTGTCATGAAATTTACAGGAGATGAAGAAAACAGACATATAGAAACACGAAGGAGGCAAAATTAGAATCAGAAATACTCACCTGTTGCGAAAAAAGTGGTTTTTGACAACCGAACGAGGTTTTAGCCGTTAAAATATTTCGGTAGTTCTGCCGTGAGGGAGGGCAAAGACAAATATTTTGTCCACAATGTTTTTAAAAGATTTGCCCGACTTTAGGCAACCTTCCGAGAAGCAGCTCTCGATCGAAGAGAGAGTGAGTGG
This sequence comes from Oryzias curvinotus, assembly GCA_023969325.1. Classification (NCBI taxonomy): domain Eukaryota; kingdom Metazoa; phylum Chordata; class Actinopteri; order Beloniformes; family Adrianichthyidae; genus Oryzias; species Oryzias curvinotus. The sequence continues at coordinate 1,247,437 of CM043723.1, forward strand.
AGCTGCAGCCGCGCGCGCAGTGAAGCTGTTCCAACTACACCTGGCCAACAGTCAGCTGACAACCGCCCAACGGGGGCGGGGCGGACCCCCGGGGGTCCACCCCACCTCACACACGTGTGTGTATGTATAATTGTATAACCAAAACATAAATAGCACAACTTAGAATCAATACAAATTCGGTGAAGACAAAGGAATTAGACCTTCACAAATCACAGATGTAGAAAGGGGATTTTAATCATATTGTAGCAATCTGGGGGTTAGCCCTGCCTTCGGCCCCTAAGGCTCATGGGAAGTGGAGAGTTTTGGGGTGAAAACCTTTTTTATTTTTTTTATTTTATTTTTACATTTTGACATGAATTCAAAATTTTCTTTACGAGTACTTGGATTAAGTATTAAGTCCACAAAGCTTAAGCTATGGTTTGAAAAATGCCATGCCTTTCGTTTATCGCTCTTTAGCATTTATTAATGAAAAGAAAGTCTGTCTTACCTGATGTAATCAACAAATAATCCATCAGGTTTTATTTTTTAGAAATGTGATTCGGTCTGTACATTCTGTCTGACAGACGCTCTGAGCACATGTACTTTTACCTAATACCAAGCCACGCCTACAAAAGACCTGTTTTTTTTTTGTTTTTTTTAATTGAACCTCAAATACACATACACATAACTACAACAAAGAAATGAAAACGAAAAAAACGCAAACAAAATAGCATTGAAATTGTAGTTTACAATACTAGGGATTGTCATACAACATGTAGTAGTCATTGAAAATAGACAATTTTATTACATTTTTGTTTATTATTCATTAATTTCAGAGATTTGGATTATAAACTGATCTCTTTATGAAATGTAAAAATGTGAAACATTTTGGCTTTTGCAAAACAAAAAATGGTTTTCTTTTAACAGAATCTCTGATACCCCTAGTATTTGGTGAAATAAAATACCTCACAGAACTTAAGACATAAATAAATCATGAAAAACATGTAAACGAAACAGAGAAACTTTAGGATAAAAGAAGCTGGTGTCTTAAATTAGAAGATAGCTGCGCCCCTAACTATTTACTAAATATAAAACTGAGAATTTCAACATTAAACGGTGAGTTTCACTAAAATGTTTAACTGGAAAACAATATAAATTGTTACTGCAAATTAAAGAATCGTCGTGATTAAGGCCTTTCATATCGTAGAAAAAAATGTTTGGTAATAAAAGGTAAAATGTTAAAAAAAAAGAATAAAATACTTAACTTAGATTTGCTTTATTATGTAAACAAAGTGACTTAAATGTTAAACCTTAGAATAACTAAAGTAGAAAAAAACAATTTAGATAAAACACTATATGATCAACTCAATAGCACATAATAGGTACATCACCTCCTTGTTAATATTTCCCTCCACAGTGACTCTAGTCCTGTTGATGGATCCACTTGTCCCCTGTCGTAGACGTTCTTCCCTTCTTCCTGCTCCATCTTCTGCCAGACGGCTGCTTGAGCTTCTCGGTCTGCTTTACTGAAGTCCTCCTTAAAGCGGATCTTTGCAGGTCTAACAGGTCTTGGTGATCTTCCAGAAAGCATCTCTATGGCGCCTCATGATGAACTGCAGGATCACCTGATGATGTCTTCCTTCCTCCCTTCTCCCCAGTCGATGAACTGTGTCCACCGTTGTGTCCATCACGTCTGTCCACTGTGGTGTGATTTAGGACAGGATTCCAACCACATGTTCTCTGATGTTCTCCTCATCTTTTTCTTTCAGTCCATTAATTTTCAAGTTCCATATTCGTTTGTATCTTTCCAGATCAGCAACTTTTTCCTTCAGTTCTTGGTTCTCCTTCACCATCGGTGGTTCTTCTCTTTCAATCGTTGTGATCTTTGTCTTGCAGTCTTTTATTTCAGCTGCGTTCATCTCAACCAGCCAGGAGATGTTTGCCACCATGATTGTATTTTCACACAGCTGACTTCCAAAGTCTTCTATTTTGGACATTAGCCATTCGATTGCAGCCAAAATAGCATCTTCAGATCTGGAAGTAGACTCCTGTCCCGTTTTTACCTTCAAAGGTGGTCCCGTAGATTTTGTGGGAGTAGGTGGTGGTTTTCTTTTCATGTTAGAAGCTACGTCCATCTGGGAATAGTCATGCTCACACATGGCCGATGGCTGCATTGTAGTTTGCTTCAGACTTATTTTCTTTGACGACATTTGAGCAAAAAAGATAAACTCAAAGATGTTTCTTCCTAAACAAAGACACAGTCAACGCGCAACTGTTTTCCAGTCAAACCGTTCTCTCTCAGTTTTCAAATTCTGACATTTACCGTACAAATCAGGGCAAAAGGCGAGAGCTTAGCGAGAGACGTCCGCTCAGTCCGCCATCCCAGCTAAAACCTTGAATAAGAGGGCTGGAAGCATAAGTGAGGTCAATACTGTTTGGGCTGTTCATGTGCTTGTATAAACAGGCTTGATGCTGAGAAGGCGACTTGACTTCTCTGCCTGTGTCTTCCGCCTTTAGACTGTCCAGGGTTGTGCGGTGTATGGGGCACAGATAGCTTTCCAATGAAGCCACTTCATTTGCAGAGTGGCTCTTGCTACCCTGCTAAAGTGACGTCCCAGCTGGGTTGTTACAATATCACTTTACTCGCTTTTTCACAGCAACCTTTCCCGTCTAAAAGCACATATATATATGATTAGGAGAAACACGAATGCACAGCTTTTGTTGATGTTTTTCCCCTACTGGACTGATTTAGTACCCGATCCGGGGATTTTCTAAAAAATAACATTTCTCAAAATAAAAGATAGTTCAGACTATTAATAAAAGCAGCACAGTATTGAATATTTCTTCAGCTGACCGGCCTTCTTCCATTCATTTTATTAACCCGCTCTAGCCTGCGTATAAACTCTTCCATCCTTTTGCTGTGCTAGAGCGCACCAACTATTATTAACAAAGAGAATAGAATGAAAATGAAAAGATAGAAATGACACTAAAAGAACATCCTGGACATCCCATCTCCTAAACTTTTAGAATAAATACAACATTCTATTATATTATGTTTGAAGGGAAGTCTCAGGTCACCCAAATAATCTATCAGAGACTGAAAGCAGAGTAAAACTATGTCTGTATGTGTCCAACAGATCTAGCTTCAATAGTTCCTGATGAGATGGATTCAGATCGCATCTTTTTCAGTGAAGCATCTTCATCCTGAAAGCAGAAGAGGGACTAACAACAACAGCCTCAAAGCAGAGCTTCAATCTGTGTCTCATTAATTCAATGAGCTCTTCTCACCTTGAGTTTCTGCTCCTCCTTTTTCTGGCTGCATTCTTTCTTCTTCAGACCTTAGTGAATCAATGAAAATGAATGTTCACCATCCAAATTTTAATAAACGGTCAATCCACAGAGTTTTCAGTAAAACACGTACTAAAAAAATATGGATTTTAAAAGTGTGATCATATAAAGAGCACTTACGGCTTTGGAAAGTTAGTTATTAGGTGAAGAACCACCACATTCTAATCTGCTGCATGTTTTCCTTTGAAGAAATAAATACAGAGTAGGTTAGTTTGTGCTTCAACACAAAAGTGTCTGTAATTCACTCAACACAAACTGACCAAAATTTACACACACCTCACTGAAATCACACTTAGTCTCAGTGACAACGTACAGAGTACTGAAGGTCACAAAAGTACATGTTAATATATAGAATCCATGAGACATTTATAAATGTTACCTTTATATACCACAGTCACTTACAAAAGAAATAAAGATTAACCAGTTTTTAGTCCTTTATTCTTGTTTTTACTTTTTAATACACACACAGCAGCCAATCGGAATAGAGTTTTCACCCAGCTGTTAGGATCCTGGGCTCATCTCCACACCTGCCACCCATCATCTCATCAGCCTGCGGCCGTTATAAGGAACCACCACCCTACAGCCAACGTCAGTCCGTCTGCTTCACGTGGTTGAGTACTGACTCCCTAAGCCAAGTCTACGGCTCGTGCTTTTGTGCTACGTTCTCGCAGAAATCTAACTGCCTTTATCTTTGCCTCTTCAGGAAGTTCCACCCAAGCCAAGAACCTTCACGCCAGAACCCCCAACGCCACGGAGGACTTAATAAAACCCTCTTGCCTCATTCATCCTCCAGTCTCTGTCCTGCTTCTGGGTCCAGCCTCGCTCATACTAACACCAGCGCATGGTACAATTCACGTTATAGAATCATTTTAAAATCCAGGGCAGTACATACATACAGTGAGGTCAATAAGTATTTGATCACCCTGTGATTTAGCAAGTTCTCCCACTTAGAAGACATGGAGGGTCTAAAATTTTCATCATAGGTGTATTTCCACAGTGAGAGACAGAATCTGAAGAAACATTGTACAATTTTTTGTACAAACAGAGGAAAGCCGTTGTGGTGGATGTGGCAGTGCCAAGCGATGGGAACATCAGGAAGAAGGAACATGAGAAACTGGAGAAATACCAGGGACTCAGAGAAGAACTGGAGAAAGCCTGGAAAGTGAAGGTGACAGTGGTGCCTGTGGTAATTGGAGCACTCGGGGCAGTAACCCCCAAGCTGGAGGAGTGGCTACAACAGATACCTGGAAAGATCTCAGACATCTCAATCCAGAAAAAACAGTGCTAGGAACAGCTAAGATACTGCAGGACCCTCAAGCTCCCATCTGTTTTTCTTCTTTTTTTTCATTTTCTAACTTGTTCTGTCCAACAGCTGAACAAACAGATCAGAGCTGCAGGCCTTTTGTGTTGGACAGGTTTTTTTTCACTAAAATAGGTTATACAACTTCAGAAACCAGAGTGTAGATTTGTATTAACCCCTTTTTGTTTTATTATTTTCTATTTATTTGTTACAATTAGTGTGTGTTGGTACGGAGAGGGAAAGAATGAAAGAGGGGGGATGGAAGAGAGTAAAAGGAAGAGAGGTGAGAAAGGGGGGGATACAAGCACTGATTTGGATCAGTTATTATTTGAAGCTGAAACAATAAAACCAGATCTGCTGGAAAGACAAATATGACATCAAAGGTAAAATTCTGAAGACATCTGTCCATCAGTCCACTGTGGGTTAGGGGGAGGGATGAAGCAGATAGGGAGCAGTGTGGCAGTGTGCACGTGGGGGTGGAGACACATGCATTATGCTGAAGTGAACACTGTGATCATAAGTGGAACCAGATCCTAACCAGCCAGACCAGGAAAGAGGGGGGGGGAGACCCCCAGGCCAGGAGCGCCCCCGGTGTCAGGACCCAAGCAGGCCAGGAGGGGGGGGGGCAACGCCCACCCACCCAGCCAGGCGAGGAGGAGGCCCCCCTACAGGGGCCTCCCCGGCGCCGAGATGCATTGGCAAACCCGGCCTCCGGCCCCCAGGCCACAGGACAGGTGCACTTAGCCGTACCAGGCGGCAGCCATGGGGGCCAAGGACGAGGCTAGGGCACAGAGAACCCATGAGCCCCCCACCACCCAGCCGGCGCCCCATCCCTGCAAGCCAGCCCCGGCACCCGACCCGAGCAACCCAGAGATCACTGTGCACCCACAGCTGTCCCACCCATGAACTCTCGCACACACACTCACAATCTTCTGGTTGCCCCCCACCCCCATTGCCACGCAGTAACTCCCTCCGGCTGACTGACCCCCCAGCGGTGCACGACTGACCCCCCAGCGGTGCACGCCTGACCACCACTGCAGCCCCCCCGGCCCCGCCACGGCGACCAGCCACCCACTACGGCACCCGGCTGCTGTTCCCGGTCAGCCGTACTGCCTACCCTGCGCCCAGAAGGCACCCCCTTACTGCTGGATTCCTTTGTTCTTCCATGAAGCAAAATGAATCATGTTTTTGTTAATTAAAATATCAGGGTTGTTCCAAATGGGGGTGAGTTTGCATGGAAATAATGTGAGGTTGTTTTTTTTTAAGAAAATCCTACCAGGCTGTTAGAGATGAGCTAATGTTTAAACTTCTGAAGCATTTGTGTTGTTTAATTTTAGAACTGAAGAAAGGTAAATTAGAAATATCTAGGCCATCACAGAGATTTTGTTCTATATCTAGCCAGGATTCATCCAACACACCAGGATTCAGCCTTTTTTGGACAGAGTAGTAGTCCTGAAAGTCTGGTAGGCCTAGTCCTCCTCTATCTTTAGGTTTTTGAATAGTTTTTAAACTAATCCTTGGTGGTTTACTTTCCCAGAGGAATTGGGAAATGGATGAGTCTAATGATTTAAACCAAATAGTTGGAGGTTTGGAAGGAATCATTGAAAACAGATAGTTAATTTTGGGGAGAATCGTCATTTTTATGGTTGCAACTCTCCCTATTAGAGAAAAGGGAAGATTTTTCCATCTAGTGAGATCAGCCTCGGTTGTTTTAAGTAGTTGGGTGTGGTTTAGCTTGAATAGATCAGAAAGCCTAGAGGAAATATTTATACCTAAGTACTTTATGTTGCCGGTTTGAAGTTTAATGGATGATTAGGTTAGATCAGGGGTCGGGAACCTTTTTGGCCGAGAGAGCCATAAACGCCACATATTTTTAAATGTAATTTAGAAAGAGCCATACAATAATGTAGCGTCCCTGTCCCACACTGAGGCACGGAGACTTAACTTCTTTTAAGGTTATTTATTCTGGTTACTGCAGACCACAACAAACGCCGTACAATTAATACAGTAACTCCTCAATCTCTCCCGCTGAGACGAGAGCTCTTCTCCCAACTTTATATTCCCCCCTCCCGCTCCAGTCCTCCTATTTCCCTTATTCGGCCCATAGCTGAACCCCATTGGTCCAAACTACCTAACAACAGGCTGAGCGACAGAACTGAGAGCCAATCAGATCTCTGCTTGATGCGTTTGATGAACTCCAGAACTTTTAACGCGTCCCAACAGCGGACCCAACTCAGTCCGCAACAATATGTTTAAAACTAAATATACAAGTGAATGTGAGCATTTGATGTAATTTCAACATTTTAAAGTACAATAAGTCTGTGGATTCTTTTTAATAACATCGTTATGCTGTTGCTAATAATGATGAGTATTTCTCGTGGTGGTTTTGCTGATGGTCTAGTCTGGTTGATACGTGGTGAGTTTCAGCTTCATGCAGGCGTTGAGACTTTAAACGTGATGGTAGGTCTGAATGTTCTGGAGATGTGAGGAAGACGTGGAGACAGACACACACTCACACACTGCAGTGAGTGACGGGCAGCGGGTTTTACGTTTTTACAATCCCTGCAGGATTCACCTGCTGCCTGTGAGGAAGAAAGCAGAGGGTGGGGGGCACTTTTTCTTCCTCACATCCCGTCCCCGTATCTGCGCGCTCTTTCTCAGAGACGGGAGCGCGCAGGTTTAGGCACTGCAATTAATAGGTTTCCTGCTGGAATAAACTCTGTGAAATAGTAGATAATAGTAAACTGAGTGCTGGCGCAGATTTTTCTCTCCAAGCACCGCTACTACTGCACCTCTGGCATCGCATCGCGCACGAGAAGGACTGGTCTAATGAAAAAAAAAATGGTATAAATAAAGATTTGTCTGCGAGCCATACGTGACCATCAAAAGAGCCATATGTGGCTCGCGAGCCACAGGTTCCCGACCCCTGGGTTAGATGGTTGACATTAATTGGCAGAATTGTGCTTTTAGACCAATTAGAGTGAACAATAAAAAACATCTGCATAAAGACTTATTTTGTGTTCTAAATTTATGGTTTGAATGCCTTCAACATCTCGACTTTGCCTAATTGCAGCATCTAAAGGTTCAATAAATAGTACAAATAAAGACAGAGATAGTGGACAGCCTTGTCTGGTTCCTCTTTGTAAACTAAAGCTTGGAGATGTTTGATCATTTGTTCTGATACGAGCATTAGGAGAGGCATATAATATTTTAATCCTGTTAATAAACGATTTTCCAAAGCCAAATTTGTTCAGGGTGGCTATTAAGAATTTCCAGTTGATCCGATCAAATGCCTTTTCTGCATCCAGTGACAAAATAGTTGCTTCTTGATTATTGATGGTTGTATAATCTATGAGGTTGATTAATCTGCGCATGTTGGTAGATGAATGTCTACCCTTTATAAAACCTGTTTGGTCAGGATGTATTAGAGAGGGAACTACCTTCTCCAGCCTTCCTGCCAAAGCTTTGCAGATTATTTTAAGATCTGCATTAATCAGTGATATGGGGCGATAGCTGGAAGGTGATGTGGGATCTTTCCCAGGTTTCAGAAGTAAGATAATATTCGCAGAATTCATATTTGGAGGTAGATAATTGTTATCCTTAATTTCTATTGTCATTCTCAGAAAAATGGGAGCTAAAATTTGCCAAAATTCCTTTTAAAATTCTGCTGGAAAGCCATCTGGTCCTGGAGCTTTTTTACTAGGCATGTTGGTTAATGCTTTATGTAGCTCTTCTTCAGTAAGAGGGGACTCCAGGGCTGTGATTTGTTCCTCTGTTGGTCTAGGCAAATCTATGCTATTGAGAAAACTATTGATGTCATTGTCAGAAGGGTCAATTTGGGATGAGTAGAGGCATTGGTAAAAGTTTTTAAAAACTGCATTTATTGCGGATGGATCATGTGTTGCGTTCCCTGTTAGGTCTATGACTGATGAGATAGTTGTCTTCTCTTTGTTTATTTTGAGTTGATTTGCCAAAAATTTCCCAGATTTATTACTGTGATCAAACCTCTCCAAGCGTAGTCTCTGTAATAAAAACTGTGTTCTTCGATTAGTTATTTCATTTAATTCGATTCTTACTTTCCTTATTTGTTGTAAAGTTTTTTTCATCCGGAGGGTTGCTGTACGTTTCCTTTAACAATCTGATTTTTTGCTCTAAATCCACTAGTTTAGAGTTTTCTTTTCTTGTTTTGTGGGACGAGAAGGCGATAATTTTGCCTCTCATGACTGCTTTCCCGGCCTCCCATCAGAGGCATGAGGAAATACCTGGGTGGTCATTATTTTGAAGATATGAGGACCATTCTTTAGCAAAGAATTCTATAAAGTTAGGGTCTCTGAGCAACGATGTATTGAACCTCCAGCTCCTTAATGAAGGTGGTGATGTTTTGTTTTAAAGAGTTAGAGAAGCCGGTGCGTGATCACTGACAGTAATGGGGTGGATCTGTGCTTCTGTAGCTATGCTCAATAAGGAGCTGTTGACCAAGAAATAATCTAGCCTGGAGTATGATTGATGAACTGTGGAAACAAAGGTATAATCTCTTTTTGTGGGGTGGAATACACGCCAAATATCACAAAGACCAAAATCCTCCATGTACTGTTTAACAGTGTTTGTGGACTGCCAGGTTCTAAGATTTCCTGTGTTATTTAGCCTATCCATCTCTGGATCTAAACACATGTTGAGGTCACCCGCAATGATTAGTGATTTGTCTGTATGCTCAGATAGCGCAGAGAAGAAGGAATGAAAGAATTTAGGGTCATCTACATTGGGGGTGTATGTAACAAGGGTAAACTGACTGTTTAATTTATATTTTTATTTATTTTGAATTTCACCAAATCCTGATAATTTTTTATATATATTTTAAGAAATGTTCATATTGTTTATAATCAGGATGTGTATATATTTTTGAGACATGAGTGCAAATATCTGGACTATCACTAGTTTTTGTGCGCCACCCTCTTTCTCTCAGTTTGCGCTGAGAGGAGGTAATGCGTTTGTTCTCTGCTTTCATTTTAAATTTATTTTGTTGTTTACTGCTGAAAATGCAACAGAAATGGTGGTAAAGTGAAATTGTTACTTTGTATGGTGAATGTTGTTTCAGTACACTGCAAACTTTGCAGATATGTTATAAGTTTGTGGAAGACACGTGTGGAAAGTTTCCCGGTTTTCTGTTCAACAGGATACTGCGACCCCATGTGTTAAACCAGGGAACTGCATGTCACCAAGTTATCTGTTTTGTTTGATGTACAGATCCAGCTGTGAGGATCAATAAACGGGCAGCAACCAGCAGATGTTTGGGTCCAGACTCTCCTCATTTGTCCAGCAACACAAAAAAGAACACAACGCAGATCGATTGAGTCAACGGACGCGCGTTAGGAACTGGATTGCAGCCAGACCGATACGCGCCTGTTACACGTACACATTAGCTAAACATAGCTGCACATTTTGAGTGGAAAGAGTGACTATTAGAAATCTTCCTTCTGGATCTATGACTTTTATTTTTTTTTATTTTAACCTTTATTTACCCAGGAATTGTCCCATTGAGATTAAGAATCTCTTTTTTGAGGGAGTCCTGGCTAGAGGGGAAGGGTGGACATGCAGCTGTTGAGGTGAATGCTAGAAACTGTATGTTGTTGATTGAGGCAAAAATGAGTATATATGTACACATAATGGTGTGCTTGCTGTTGCTATGAGGCTTTATGTGTGCTGTACAGTGCATGGGATGTAATGCTGGAGATGTTGAGTGTCTAAGTGTGTTGTGCAGATCAGTACTATTGTAGAGTGACTGAGCTATGTGGCAGCCTAGGTGAGGGGAAGGGAATAGTGTGTGAAAAAAGAAAAAGAGGGAAGGAGTGCAGAGGGGGGGGATAATTAAGGAAACAGGGAAGGTAAAAACAGAAAAAACCTATTAGAAACAGGTTTGAAGCTGCTGAGGAGACTGGTGGTGATATGACCTAAAGTGGAAAACCTTTATACCCCGTGAGTTATGCCCAGTGTGTCACATATAAGCATAAACTAACACCTGTGCAGAGAGTGTAAAGAGTGTGGATACATATCTGATTCAGTAGAGCCAGGGAGTGACGTTTGGGTCGCGGTGCAGCTGTCCGTTCACGTAGAGTCGGTCCACAGAGATGACAGCGCGGGCCCCTTCACTCAGAAATTTCTTTCTGATGGGGAACAAGATCCTACGACGCTCCACGATTTCTTTGGGGAACTGATCATCCATCCTGAAGTCAGTCCCCCGGAGCTCCCTGCCTCGGCGCCTCACCTCTTCCTTCTCTTTGTGGAGCACGAACTTGGCCACGATGGGTCTCATCCATGTAGCCCGTCAGGCTGTCCAGGTCTTCCTCGCTGCTGCTGCAGCTCTCCAGGACGGTCAGAATTCACCTTCGGTAAATCCGAGGAAAAATAACACTGGGACGGTGTGTTTATCCCAAAAAAGAAGGGGGGAGAATAAGATATGCAGCTTGTTTGTTTTAGTTTTCCAGGATCAAATCATCTTATTTTCCACCAGGTCTCGAACAGATCTGCGTCACAGCTTCATGCGATCCTGTTCATGTGATTTATTATTTCTAATGGCTGGGATGGAGCAACAAATCCTGGAAGCAACTCGGGACAAGGGAGCAGCAAGGGCGAAATCATCTCCCTGATGGTATGAGCACCTGCCGTCATCTGCAGCCTGTCCCTGCCAGTCGGGTTTCCACGCCAGTGATGAACCGCCCAGAGCAGTCTGTGAGCAGCTCAGTTGAACTTTCGTGATGCAATGGCTTAACACCGCTGGAACCACACCTGCCTCAGGTCAACTTGGCGACCGGCCATGAGGGCTGGAGTCCTGAGGAGACTTATTACACACCCAGGCCTGGTGTTGGAGGGCGCTACACTCCAGGCACTGCTGGACCTCTCCTCTGCGGAGCTGTGAGACCTGTCGGCGCGGACAGCAGCATTAGCACGACACTTTGGGTTTGACAGAATGGAACTGACAGCAGCTGGAGTCTCATCGCCGTAGAGATTACGATGAGCGCCTGGGGACCTTCGCTGCTGATGTGCAGCTCTTCGCTCGGAGAGGGTCTACTCCCCCAAGGCGACGTGCACCCTGAGGGTGGTGTTGGCATTGCTGTGAGGACAGTGCTTCGTTCTGCTGGCTGGGGACATACTGGCACGGAACTGTGTCAGTAACAGATGTGCTAACCCAGCTAGCAGGGAGGGAGACTGTTCATGTTGGTGATTGGAACCCAGGATTGTGAGCATGAGTCTTCAGCCAGTGTGTTCATGTGTTTTGCTGTTTGTGTTGTTTTGGATTTTCAGTTATGTGAGGGTTGTGGGGACACTTAACCCTCTTAGGTGGGGGCAGTGTAGCGGCCCTGTGCGTTTCAGGATTGATTTTAAAGTTCTTTTAATGGTTTATAAATGTTTTAATGGTCTTGGGCTTTCTTATTTAAATGATATTCTTTTAAAATATGAAGTCCGCCAGTGCTGGCCTCTTAGTTGTTCCTAAAGTGAGGACCAAAACTTATGGTGAGGCTTCGTTCCACCATTACAGTCCTCGCCTGTGGAACAGTCTGCAGGAGAACCTCAGGGCCGCAGAGACTGTAGAGGTTTTTAAGAAGAGGCTCAAGACCCACCTTTATAGTCTGGCTTTTAGTTGATTTTAACTGCTAATTTATTCTATTAGTTTTAGTACAGCCTATTTTATGCATTTATTTTCATTTTATCCATCTTATTCTCAATTTGATGTTTTTATATACGTCTTATGTTTTTAATTTTAGCTTCTTATCATGATTTTAGCCCCAGTGTTTCTTGTGGGGATCTTTTCCTCCAGGGCTTGCCGGCTTGGTCGGTTGTTCCTGCAATTGTTGCGCTTACTGGGGCAGCTGGGGTCTAACTTTGCAGCTTCACGGCTGTGAAGTGGACCCCGTTGCTGTCCCAGTCTGGGTTGGCGCTGTGGTGATGCTCCCATGGCCGGGCCGGCTCCTGGTTTAAAGAGATTCCCAAAGGCTGTTTCCTCACAGCAGAGCCAAGCCTTAGTTGTTTGTTTGTTATTGATTGATTGATTGATTTAAGCTACATAGTCATCATTCTTTGTACGTGGGGGCCATGGGTCATATGTTTTAATGGAGAGGAGGGGGAAGGGTGGGTTTTTACTGTAATATTGTGTGTGTTCTGTTTTTATGTTAAAGCGCTTCGAGCTGCACAAAATGCACGAGAAGCACTATTTTATAAATAAAGTTTGATTTGATTTATTAGCCCCACCTTCAGCCCCTAGGACTCATGGGAAGTGGGGAATCCTGGGTGAAAACCATGAGTGAGAGGCGTGGAAGCAGAAGTGACGTCCATGCTGTTTGGCTGTTTGTGGTGTGTTTGAATAAATGGAGATAATCTTTGCTTCTATGCCTATTACTTCCTCTCTGAGGCTGTCCGGGGTCGTGCGGTGTAGGGGGCACGGACAGCTCTCCAATGAAACCACTTTATTAGCAGCTTGGCTAAAGTCACGTACCACCTAGATCGTTACAAAATTTGATGGAGAGCAAGATGGCGTAGGTGGTGCAGGTGTGGTCACAGTTCTCCTTCTGTGACGGGGGGGGGGGGGGGTAAATGGTAAGGGCTGTAAGAAAGTTAGAATTTAAAAAAAAATGAAACTGAATTGTTGCAGGTTAGAGGGATGATCTGGGTAAGAGCACACAAGCCACCAAAGAGGAACCAGGTTTTGTTTGGCCACAACAATTTATTAATCCTAAAACCTGGCTGGCCACTGAGATGGTTATAAAAATATAAAATACATAACAGTTCTAAAAAGTATAAAATGCAGAAACAGGGTAAAAACTACTAAAAAGCAATACTAAAAGTCCGGAGGACAGCCGACAGAAGCAGCTTTGGGAGACAGCAGACTGATGTCAGCAACTTTGTCAAGCCAAGCATTTGCTATGGGAAGCATTTGCTGGCTATGCCATCCATCCATCCATCCATCTTCCTCCGTTTATCCGGGACCGGGTCGCGGGGGCAGCAGACTGAGCAGAGATGCCCAGACTTCCCTCCCCCCAGCCACTTCCTCCAGCTCCTCTGGGGGTACCCCGAGACGTTCCCAGGCCAGCCGAGAGACGTAGTCTCTCCAGCGTGTCCTGGGTCTTCCCCGGGGCCTCCGCCCAGTGGGACATGCCCGGAACACCTCTCCAGGGAGGCGTCCAGGAGGCATCCGGACTAGATGCCAGAGCCACCTCAACTGGCTCCTTTCGATGTGGAGGAGAAGCGGTTCTACTCCGAGCTCTCCGCGGGTGACCGGGCTTCTCACCCTATCTCTAAGGGAGCGCCCAGCCACCCTGCAGAGGAAGCTCATTTCAGCCGCTTGTATTCTGGACCTCTTTTTTTCGGTCATGACCCATAGCTCATGACCATAGGTAAGTACCGGAACGTAGATCGACTGGTAAATTGAGAGCTTTGCTTTTCGGCTCAGCTCTCTCTTCACCACGACGGACCGATAGAGCGACCGCATAACTACGGACGCCGCTCCGATCCGCCTGTCAATCTCACGCTCCGATCTTCCCTCACTCGTGAACAAGACCCCAAAATATTTAAACTCCTCCACCTGGGGCAGGGACACTCCACCCACCGAGAGATGGCAAACTACCTTTCTCCGGTCAAGGACCATGGCCTCAGATTTAGCAGTGCTGACCCTCATCCCAGCCGCTTAACACTCGGCCGCAAACCGCCCCAATGCACGCTGGAGGTCCCGGTTCGATGAAGCCAACAGGACAACATCATCTGCAAAAAGCAGAGAGGAAATCCTGTGGTCCCCAAACCAGATCCCTTCCGGCCCCTGGCTGCGCCTAGAAATGCTGTCCATAAAAACTATGTACAGAACCGGTGATAAAGGGCAGCCCTGCCGGAGTCCAACGTGGACCGGGAACAGGTCTGACTTACTGCCGGCTATGCGGACCAAGCTTCCACTCCGGTCATACAGAGACCGGACAGCCCTCATTAAGGCTCCCTGGATCCCATACTCCCAGAGCACCCCCCACAGGAACGTCGAACGCCTTCTCCAAATCCACAAAACACATATGGACTGGATGAGCGAACTCCCACAAACCCTCCAGCACCCTAGATAGGGTGTAGAGCTGATCCACTGTTCCACGACCAGGACGGAAACCGCACTGTTGTTCCTGAATCCGAGGTTCGACTATCGGACGAACTCTCCTCTCCAGTACCCTGGCATAGACTTTCCCAGGGAGGCTGAGGAGTGTAATTCCCCTATGCTTGGAACACACCCTCCGGTCCCCCTTCTTAAAGAGGGGAACCACCACCCCTGTCTGCCAGTCCAGTGGTACGGTTCCCAACCGCCACGCGATGCTGCAGAGACGTGTCAGCCATGACACTCCCACAGCATCCAGAGACTTGAGGTGCTCAGGGCGGACTTCATCCACCCCCGGGGCCTTGCCACCGAGGAGCTCGATGACTACCTCAGTGACTTCAGCCCGGGTAATAGTCAGCCCCACCCCAAAGTCCTCATTCTCCGCTTCTTCAAAAGAAAGCGTGTCAGTGGGATTGAGGAGATCCTCAAAGTACTCCTTCCACCGCCCGACAATGTCCCAGTCGAAGTCAACAGCTCCCCACCTGCACTGAAAACGGTGCCTGCTGAGAACTGCTTTCCCCCCCTGAGTCGTCGGATGGTTTGCCAGAATTTCTTCGAGGCCAACCGATAGTCCTTCTCCATGGCTTCACCGAACTCCTCCCAGGACCGAGTTTTCGCCTCTGCAACAGTCCGGGCCGCAGCTCGCTTAGACTGCCGGTACCTGTCAGCTGCCTCTGGAGTCCCGCAGGCCAGCCAGGCCTGGTAGGACTCCTTCTTCAGCTTGACGGCATCCCTTACTTCCGGTGTCCACCACCGGGTTCGGGGGTTACCGCCGCGACAGGCACCAGAGACCTTTCCAGTACCCCTTCGAGAGACACCAAGAATGCCTGGTACTCCTGGTTCGGCCCGTAAGCCGAAACCACAGTTAGAGACCTGTCCCCCACCCGGAGGCGGAGGGACATGACCCTCTCGTCCACCGGGGTGAACTCCAACACTTGGCGGCTGAGCTGGGGGCTCACGAGTAAGCCCACGCCAGCCCGCCGCCTCTCACCTTGGGCAACTCCAGAGTGGTAGAGAGTCCAACCCCTCTCTAAGGACTGAGTTTCAGAGCCCAGGCTATGTGTGGAGGTGAGCCCGACTATATCTAGACGGTATCTCTCAACCTCTCGCACCAGCTCAGGCTCCTTCCCTCCCAGAGAGGTGACATTCCATGTCCCAAAAGCCAGGTTCCATGATCGGGGTTTGGGCAGCCGAGGCACCTGCCCTCGACTGCCACCCAAACCACATTGCACCGGCCCCTTTTGAGGTCTCCTACGGGTGGTGGGCCCATGGGAGAGTGGTCCCACGACGCTCCTTCAGGCTGTGCCTAACCAGGGCCCGTGCTCTCGCCTGCAAGCCCCGACCCTGGGCCTGGCTCCAGAGCGGGGCCCCGGTGACGCCAACCTGGGCGACGTAATCGGGTCCTTGTTGTTTCTTTTCATCAGGGGTTTCTGAAGGGGGGTTGCTGGCTATGACTTTTGTTTATCCACCCATTTACCAAAAAAAACTGAAAAACAACAAGACAACTTTACGTCTACATTGGACTAATGCTCTTATCATGACAATCTGTTTGACATTATCTGTAGACATACTGTACATCCATGGCCGGGCCTGCATGCGCTTCAGATATGGTCCTACCACCTGGTGTTGCTGTGGATGGGGTGCTGGGGAGCCTTGCTGGTACCGTGGTGGATCAGCACACACAGGGTGTGCGGGACAGCGCTGGTATGGGGTGCGTCCTTGCTGGAAACCCTTGATCGAGCCAGCTGAGCGGTGTCTTCGCAGGACCATCGACTGGACTCAGTGTTTCAGTGGGGCCGGGGTGTATGCTGGATTGACGAGCCCAGACTTCTACGACCACGTTAAAAGAGTACGCTTCCAGCACCTCCATAGTGACGCAGAATGTTAACAAAAAACGGCTGAACCCAGGGATTACAAAGAACAGGAAGTGGGCAGTGTTTCAAACTGTCAATCATTTGTGGATAGTGTGGGACCCTAAAGCCAAACCAAAGGGGATTCTAGGTGGACACCTGAACATAAGAAGCTTCCTTTCTAAAGGTGAGCAAATACAACATCTGTTACTGCACTCAAACCTGGACTTTCTCTGTTTATCTGAATCCTGGCTCAATCAGAATTCCCCATCAGCAGCTCTGAATATTCCTGGTTATAACAACAACACAAAAGACAGGGAGGGATCTAAAAAGGGGGGTGGAGTCTTGATTTACAAAAAAAGCACAACGCAGTGCCATGAATTCCAATGGTCAAACCATATTCAGTTGGAATGTTTGGGCCTCACAATCTCCCTTTCACTGCAAATGTCATGGACACGAATAACTAACTCAACCATGACGCAAATTGATTTCATATTTAGCAACAGACCAGAAAGAATTGCAAAATCATTTAACATGTTAACCGGTTTAACACACCACAATTTAACTCTCTTCTTTAGAAAACTCACTAAAAAGCGTTTCCATTCTTGTGCTGGAGTCAAAGAAATTATTACAATACCTAAAAATAGGTAATGATCCTCCAGTTCAGAGCACAGCTATCCACTCTTGCGCTTCTCTAGTCAGAGGGGAGAACACCAGTGGCCAGTGACATCTTCTGAGGGATAGAGACTTGATTGTTGGATCTGAAACAGTGCACACTGCATAAGGAACCCACGCATTTCTTGGTGGCCCCGTTGAATTTGTCCGGAAGTGCCATTCTCGCTCCCTGTGTGAGTTGTTCTAGATGCGCCGCCTTTGACAGTTGTTAAAGAAGAATACACGACCGGGAAGTTGTGGCGGAAGGTTAAGTAGCTCAGCTAAAAGTCCACAAGCTAAATCAGAGTCAGGCAGGCAGCAGTCAATAACAGGCATGAGATCATCAGAGGAGAGACAGGTGTAGCCAGGGTCCAGGAGAGAGTCAGGCAGGCGGCAAGCAAACAGGGTCAGGAAACAAATGGCAAATGGGAGTCAGGTGTGCATCACTCAGAAATGGCAAGCTGGGGTTGCTGGGAGATGTGCCATGGTGTCGAAAGACATGACAGACCCAGTAGCTGGAACCTGGAAGTAAACTCGCAACAAGGAAGTACTTGGAAAAGGTTTATTTCTTTCCGAGGGATGTATACAGTTTCTTGGAGAGCGTGGTAAGTAGGTCCTCCGTGGAATGATCCTGACGACCTTGGAAGTGTTGGCGGCGAGGGCTGGACGAGGCGCTGAGGACAGCGGGACCAGAGAGGAGCGGAGCGTAAACGCGTCGGACGGCGGATCCGGGGGGAGCGAGGCGTGGACGCCGAAGACGGCGTAATCAGTGTGGAGCCAGGCGTGGGCGCTGAGGACAGCGGATCCAGCTTGGAGCGAGGCGTGGATGTCGAGGACGGCAGAACCAGCTTGGAGCGAGGCGTGGATGCCAAGGACGGCGGAACCAGCTTGGAGCGAGGCGTAGAGCTCTGGATGAAGAGGAACCAGCGAGACCAGAGGATAGGAACCTGAGGTTGAGTACAAGATGTGGTAAGTAACAGGGACTAGATAACGTAGCAAAGACTAAAGGCCAGACTTAAGCACGGGAGTGAGTATAACAAACTGGCGCTGGATACTGGTGTGGAGCTCCCTTAAGTAGGCCGGCAGGAAGATGAGGAGATGAAGGTCAGCTGGTTCCAACCAGCAGAGCAGGAGCGCAGGGAGGGGGGAGGTGACTGACAGAGGCATCGTGACAAGATGAAGTGTATTCAGTACTCTGGAGACTGCTCCCACAGGTGACCAGAGGGGGGCTCTGAGTTCTGACAAAGACGCTTTCTTGGACACAAACACAGAGAGTCCGACTGTCTGAGAAAGTGGACTAACTTTGGTGGTTGTACAGCACAGCAGGGAGCTCAGAGACATTTCATGATTGGATTTGTTGTACAGATGGCATTCTATGACAGTTCCATGCTGGAATTCATTAAAGCTCCTGAGGCACACAAGCAGAAGGAAAATGGCAACATGGTCCAACTTTCCAAATGGTGGTTATCACTGAGCCTTGTAGCTGTTTTCAAATGACATGTACCAGTTATTCAGTGTCCTTTCACCCCTACTGGGGCAAGTAGGCAAACTGTTCTAATCCTTCAAACAATGTGCGTGGCGTCTTGGTGCTGTGATTGGCAGATCTTTAGTGTCTCATGTAGATTCCAGTAGTTGAGTCTGTGTCTTGAGGTGGAATAAAATCATCACTGACTATGACTGACATGGATGGTAGAGGGATAAAAGGGGCTTCTTTTGATGGCCTGAAGTTCAAGATTTGGAATGCAGAAGCGTGAGAGGGGAACAATGGTCACGGTGTAGCAACACTGGTTGTCGACCATCAGACCATCTCGATTATGTTGACAATGTGATCAATCTGGATAAACTCTACCAGGTGGATGACGTGGTTCAGTGGCATGTCTCTGTGAAATGCAGAGGGTTGCCGTCCTACATGTCCTTGTGGTTCTTGACCCTTGCCGTGATGTCATCAGTTTTGCAATGACTACACGTTGGCGAGCAGATGCTACGTCAAGAAACCAGTGTGATCAGCCTCAGCTTGTTCCTGACTCAGGATCATTTCCTTTAAAGATGTCAGACAGTCCAGGTAGAAAGACGGAGAAAGCTGGGAACATGGTGGACCCAATGAGACTGTCCTATGTAGAGATGGACATTCATGAAAACACACCAGTATGTGTTGGATGTATAAAAGTAAGATACATACAAACACCTTCCACCCACGCGAAACAAAGATAAACCAAGGTTTGGTCGTAGTCGTCACAACAACCAACCTCAGAGGTGCCATCAGAGTTCTGAAACTTCATGAAAACTCTTTCATGTGAAGGTAACAGTTTTTTTCCTCCTGTGACCACTGTGTTTGTGGTTTATCACGTCTCTTCCTGTCTGAGTTGTCTGAGTTTCCTGGTTGATGCTTCAGAGAAAAGTGAACCGTCACACAGACGATCATCCTAACAGAAGAATCAGACTTTTGTGTCTGTCCAACTGCTGTTGGTCTGATGTCCTGCAGCTGCAGAATGGAGGGAACATCTGTCCAGATGCTGCTGGGTGAGTCCCGTCTGCTGGATGTGTGTTGGTGTGGAAACGTTGACAGATGCTGCTTCCCACAGCAGAGCCTTCATCAAAGCTCCAACTAAGCTGAGTGTCATTTCTCTGCAGCTCTGAGCTCCCTGCTGTGCTGCACAACCAACCAAAGTTAGTCCACTTCCTCAGTCAGTCCCACTCTCTGTGTTTGGGTCCAAGAAAGCGTCTGACAGCAGCAACACTCTGTGTGTCTTTACTTTGTAGTTGCAGTTGGTCTGACTGTGAGTCCCAACAGATCTCAGTTCTTTGAAAGAGAATCAGTGACTCTGAAGTGTGAGGACCACAGCTCTGCAGGATGGACTCTGAGGAGGAACACCACAGAAGAAACCAGGACTCAGTGTGAAGAGTGGGGATCAGCAAATGGTTTGTCCTGCAGGATCAGCTACATCTATCCAGCAGACAGTGGTGTGTACTGGTGTGAGTCCAGAGGGGGAGGAGCCTCCAGCATCAGCGTGAACATCAGTGTCTCTGGTAAGATCAGACTGTGGAGTTAGTGTTGCTGCAGCTGTGTGCAGATGGATGAAATGCTTTGTCTCTGTGTTGAGGTGGATCAGTGATCCTGCAGAGTCCTGTCCTCCCTGTGATGGAGGGTCATGACCTCACTCTGAGCTGTCAATCAAAGACCTCTCCCTCCAAGCCCTCAGCTGCTTTCTATAAAGATGGCTCCCTCATCAGGACTGAGCCTACAGGTCACATGACCCTCCAACATGTTTCCAGGTCTGATGAAGGTCTCTACAAGTGTCTCATCAGCGCTCATGGAGAGTCTCCATCCAGCTGGATCTCTGTCTCAGGTGAGGAGCTTCACTGTCATCTCACCATGGATGTCCTCCATGCAGTCACCTGACCAGGTGGGATTCTGTCTGCAGAGAAACCCAGGACTACAGGAGCCCCGCCCACTGCTGTAGCTTCCCGTGGTCATGTTTGGAGAGTCCTGCTCCACCTGGTGGTGATCAGTCCGTTCTTCATCTCCACTCTCCTTCTGGTGTCTTTATGTCCTCAAAGAGCCTCAGGTAACAGAAATCAATCAATCACATTTGATCAATCATCTTCAGTTTCTAAACTGTTCTGTCTGCAGGAAGTGACCCGTCTGTCTCCATGGTGATGACCCAGTACTCATATGCTGAGCAGGGATTGGCTGAAGACTATGATGACATCATCACATCTGGAACCACAGAGCATCAGTTCTGAACAGAGAGTCTCTTTTGGTTTAGAAACTTTAAACATTTAAATTTTCTCTTTTTATTATTTTATTAATTTTCTTTCATTTGTTTAAAATGACTAAATGTTTTATTACAATTTAAAAAAAATTGTTTGTGTGTTGAATACAATAAATCTACATTTAAAATTTAATTCTTCAGTTAGTCTTTTTCGTCTCTTTTCTAAACGTGTCTGGAATAGAATCCTATTTTTATTCAGTGTTTCTGCAGACATCCAGATGAAAGTGTTTTCATTTCCAACATCCCATAATAACATTCAGCTGTCATCAGGGTTCACTGTCTGATTGATTTCTTCCTTTTTTACATCAATTGGACTTTCAGCTCCTAAACCCACAGAAACAGATTTCAGAACCAGAAAACTGTGGAGAATCTGTCTAAATTCTGCAGAACATGAATGTTTGAAACAGTTTCACCAACTGATCATCAAAGCAGCTGCAGGTTCCCCTCATGTCCTTCAACTGGTTCAGGCTGGTTCTACATGGGGAGACTTCAGACTCTATCCAGAAGACCATCACTGACCCCCCAGAGTCTGGGTAGACCACTAAAGTTCCTCTCTGAGGAGGCGGTTCCCAGAGCGCCGTGTCCGAGCAGAACCACAGAACGTCTGATGGAGGAGAGAATGTTCTGGAGGAGATGCAGCAGCTGAAGAGACGACGTGGATTCAGAGGATCATCTAAAGGATTCCAGAACCTGAAGGAAGACTGAAACCAGAAGGAGGAACAGATTCAGAACCACATTCAGGACACGGGCTCCAACTGTCAGGTTCTACGGGTCGAACCACTTCTGAGTCCAAACCAACAGGGGAAAGAACTCACCTGGACAAAGAAGGACTGCTGGTCAGAGGTCCAAAGTCCTGGTTCTGATGAAAGGAAAGTCTTTCATTAGGAATCAAGGTCCAATTGTTTGGAGGAAGAATGGTGAGGAGCTGTGATAGAATGGTAGAAGCAGCTGTGCTGGGTCGTGGTTTGTTTGAAGTTAAAGGGTTTTACTGTCAGGTAATAGGCAATATTGGGACAGCAACACAATTCCAACATTTATGGCTCTACACACCGCCACAATGGATTTGAAATAAAACGAACAAGATGTGTGTCAACTGCAGACTGTCAGCTTTAATTAGAGGCTATTTACATCCAGATCAGGTGAGCGGTGTAGATATTACAACAGTTTGCATCTGTGCCGCCCACTTATCAAGGAACCAAAAGTTAAGGGCCAATTTGCCTCCCAACTGTTTCATGGCCAGATGTGTGTTATTCCCTCATCATCCTAATTACGATGAGCAGATAAAAGATCCAGAGTTTTTGAAGTGTTCTGTATGGATTTGGAATCTGTTTCTGTCAACTCTCAAGATGAGATCCAAAGAACTGTCACTACAAGTAAAGCGAGCAACAATCAAACACAAAAGAAAACCATAAGAGAGATAGCAAGAATATTAGGCGTGACGTTTGGAGCAGTCATAAAAAGAAGGAACGCACTGTGGAGCTCAGCAACGCCAAACGATCTGGAAGACCACAGAAAACAACTGACCAAAGAATTCTGTCTCTGGTGGAGAAAACCCCCTTCACAACAGCTGGTCCGATCCACAACACTGACAGGAGGTAGGTGTGTGTGTGTGTGTGTGTGTGGGTGGGTGTGTGGGTGTGTGTGTGTGTGCGTGTGTCGAAGTTGACAATCAAGAGAATATTTCACCAGAGTGAATATAGAGGGTTTACTACAAGATGGAAACCATGAGTGAGCATCAAAAACAGGAAGGCCAGACTAGAGTTTGACAAACATCTAAAACAGTCTTCACAGTTCTGGAACAACAGATGAGCCACGATCAACTTGTACCAGAGTGATGGAAAGAGAAGAGTACAGAAAAGGAAAGGAACTGCTCCTGATCCTGATCCTAAGCATACCACCTCATAAGAGAAGCATGGTGGTGGTAGTGTCATGGTGTGGGCATGTAGGGCTGCTAATTTAACTGGTTCTCTTGTATTTATTGATGATGTGGCTGCTGACAAAATCACTAGGATGAATTCTTAATTATTTCAGGCAACATTATCTGCTCATATTCAGCCAAATGCTTCAGCACTCATTGGACGGAGCTTCACAGTGCAGATGGACCCAAAGCAGACTGCAACAGCAACCAAAGACTTTCTTAAAACTAGCATCCCTGCCCTTAGACCCCCCTTCACGGTAAGGAAAAACTAAAATAAAACAGATTCCGGAAAAAATGAATAAACCTCAGGGGTGCCCACATGAAGGAGGAATCCTCCTAAATACAACTGCTTATCGTCGGCATAACAATGAAAATTAATGCTGTGTTTCCTGATTATGTTTCCTAGGGGTAGCATATAAAGCATAAACAGAATGGGTCTTAAAACTGAGCCCTGTGGGACTCCGTAGTTAACTCGAGTGCACTGAGAGGAATGTCCATTTACATTAACAAACTGATACCTATCTGACAGATTTAAACCACTGGAGAGCAGATCCTCTGATCCCTATGTCATGCTCTAATCTATGGAGTAAAATACTGTGGTCGATAGTGTCAAAAGCTGCGCTGAGGTCTAACAGGACAAGAATAGAAAGTAGTCCCTTTTCTGAAGCCAATAACAAGTCATTAGAGACTCTAACTAGTGCAGTTTCCGTACTGTGGTGGGGTCTAAACCCCGACTGAAAGTCTTCAAAGTGGCTGTTGTCCTGTAGGTGGCAGTAAAGCTGCTTAACTACAACTCTTTCTAGGATTTTAGAAATAAAGGGCAGGTTTGATATCGGCCTATAGTTGGCCAAGATGTTAGGATGCAAACTGGGCTTTTTCAGAAGAGGTTTAACAACTGCATATTTAAAAGACTGTGGCACGTAACCCGTTTCCAGAGAGGTATTTATCATTGTTAATATGGAATCATTAATTAGGGGAAAAGTTTCTTTAAAAAGTCTAGTGGGAATTGGGTCTAACAGACAAGTTGAGGATTTGGAGGACGTAATAATTGATGCTATTTCTACTTGATCCACAATAGTGAAGCAGTCTAATGTTACAGAGGTTTCTATGGATGCCTCCACTTCTACCGCTTCAGCCTGCTCTAGGCTGATAGTAGGAATAACTTGATTTAACTTATGTCTAATATTTGAGATTTTACTATCGAAAAATGTAAGAAACTCATCAGAGCTGAGAAAAACAGGAACATGTGGTTCTACTGAGCTCTGACTGCGAGTTAATTTAGCAATAGTGCTAAAAAGAAATCTGGGATTGTTTCCATTCTCTGATATTAAGGTTGAATAGTACTGGCTTCTAGCTCTACGCTGAGTTTTTTTATAATTTAATAGGCTATGTTTCCAGATATTCAGAGACTGCTCTGAACCGGAGCGGCGCCATTCTCTTTCCAACTTACGGGTTTTTTGCTTAAGAGAACGTGTTTCAGCGTTAAACCACGGTGCTACTCGGTTTTGTCTAACGAACTTAGGTTTCAGGGGGGCAACAACATCAAGTGTACTCCTGAGGGCTTGTAAGGCATCATTAACAAATTGGTCATTTATACTAGGAGTGATGCTATGGGAGCTGGTCTCAGAGTATTTGCTCAGAATGTCACTAAGTACTGGCTGAACTGTGAGTTTAAACTCAGACACAGAACAGTCAGTTAAGGTTCTTCTAAGTTGTTTCTTATTCACTGGGGCAGTAGCATGTTCTAAATTAAACTGGAAGGTAATCATAAAGTGATCAGAAATGATGGGGTTAAGAGGAAGGACACTCAGCTGGCTGATCTCTATACCATGGGTTAAAACAAGGTCCAGGGTGTGCTTGTGACAGTGAGTGGGTTCATTTACATTTTGGGTGAAACCAACATCATCTAATAAAGCTGCAAAAGCCTTTCCTAGACAGTCACTGGGGTCATCAACGTGAATATTAAAATCCCCTATTATTATAGTTTGATCAGAATCTAAGACAATAGTCGATAGGAAGTCGGAAAACTCAGTTAAAAATTCTGAATATGGGCCAGGGGGGGCGATAAATAATTAGGAATAAAACAGATTTTCGAGTCCTCCTGTTTGGGTGATTTATAGACAATATGATACTTTCAAATGAATTATAAGCATTTTTAACTTTAGGGCTGAGAAGTAAGCTAGACTGTGATATTACTGCCAAACCACCTCCTTTCCCTGAAATTCTGGATTTCTGATAGTTAACATAAGTGTGTGTGTGTGTGTGTGTGGGGGGGGGGGGGGGTTGCTTCATTCAATCTAACATAGTCATCCTGTTGGAGCCAAGTTTCTGTTAAGGCTATTAGACTAAGTTTGTTATCATTAATTAACTCATTGACTAAGAGGGACGTAGAGGAAATGAATGGAATGTTTAATAAACCGCATTTAATGACATCATAATTCTGCTTGTGAGAACTGCTGTCTGTCACTGTAAGGTTTCTATGACACGCTCCTTTCATTTGTCTTTCAGCACATATATGTGCTGAAAGAGGAGCTGCTGTCATGGGTCAGCTGGCAGCTGCACCCTCCTCCTCTCCCTTCTGTGTGTTCACCTGGTTCTCTCAGCTGTTTTCAGTTTCCTGATTATGTGGTTTGGCATTTAAGTTTCTGTCCTTGTTGTTTTCAGTGTCGCAGAGTCCTGTTTGTTTGTTTGTTTGTACAACTGGATGTTTGACTTCTTTGAGATTTAAGTAAATCTGTGACAGTCTACTTCGAGTTTGAGTTATTCCTTCCTGCGTTTGGGTTTCTTCGGTCACGAGTCGTAACATTACTCTGCAACCATGACCAACCCAGCAGGAGGTTCCCAGCTGAGGGACTTACCTGGATCATCGGCTGAAGGAGGCTCCGCCGCCGGTCAAGAGCTGTTGGCCCTGGCTCAGGAGATGCGTGGGTTCGTGTCGGGGATGCAATAGCTCCACGATCGTCTCTCCAGGCTGGAGCATGTTCCTTCACCTTCGACCCGCCAAACCAGACTGGGTCATCCCAAGCCGTTCGATGGAACAGCTGAGGACTGCCGGGCGTTCATCACCTCCTGTCGCCTCCACTCTGATTTCAACCCCGACAAGTTCCCCTCCGAGTAGAGCAAGGTTGCCTTTGCTTTGAGCTTTCTGATGGGCAGAGCCAAACGATGGGGTTTCGCAGAGTGGGAGCGCGGAGCAGAACTTTGCCGCTCTTTCCGAGCATTTTCAACCCACCTCCTCACTGTGTTTGACCCTACTACACCCCATCGAGCAGCCGCGTCTGAGCTTCTTCACCTCCAGCAGGGTCCGCACAGTGCCTTGGACTACGCCGTGGAGTTCCGGACTCTGGCTGCCAGCACCCGCTGGGCGGATGAGGCACTAGTGGACGTTTTCCTCCAGGGTCTCTCCAGCGTCCTCAAGGAAAAGCTGGCGGCGAGGGAGATTCCAGAGGACCTGGAGGAGCTGATCGATCTGGCAGTTGGTATTGATCGGAGGATGCAGGAACAGGGTCGTGAGTGACGCCGCAACACCAGCCCCCGACCTCGCCCGCTTCCTCCTGTGAGCGATCCTCTGCTTCGTTCCAGTACTCCTCGCCAGGATTTCGTTCCTTCCCAGGAGCCCATGCAGCTGGGCGCAGGACATCTGACGGCCGCTGTGGCGTACAAGGCTGTCTTGACAGATCTGATCTCCCTTTCCCAAACTCCTCCAAAGTGAGGAGAAGCAGGAGGGTTGAAATGGAACTGAATTTTACTTGGGGCTAAAAGTCGCTGGAGGTCTGGAGACATAGCAGCAAATGCCTCATTCAACTCTCTCTCTCCACCTTTGAAATTAGTTCCCTGATCAGAGTACAGCTCTGCCGGGGTTCCTCTTCTTGCAACAAACCTTCGGAAAGCCATTAAAAATGAGTCTGTGTCCAGGGAACTCAGAACATCCAGGTGCACAGCTCTTACTGTGAGGCATTTAAATATGATCCCCCATCTTTTCTCAGATCGACGTCCTATCTTGATGTTGAATGGTCCAAAGCAGTCAACTCCTGTAGAGTAGAAAGCAGGCTTGAAGAGACGGAGACAAGCTAGTGGCAAGTCAGCCATTTTCGGAACTGATGGCTTTGCTCTCCATCTTTGACACTCTGCACAGGTTCTCTGGAGTTTCCGAATAACTTCTCTGCCTCGCAGAATCCAGTATTTGCGTCGAATTTCAGCAAATACACGCTCTGGACCGGGGTGCTTAAGCTCATTGTCATAGTTCCTGATGAGCAGATGAGTGAATGGATGTGAAGGGTCTAGCACCACTGGATGGAGAGTATCATAAGCCAGAGTTTCTGAGCGACGAAGACGGCCTCCAACTATGATTAGCTGCCCAGTCTCATCTAACTCAGGGGACAGAGTTAGCAAGCGACTGCTGCGTGGGATATCCTTTCCTGCCTTTAGAAGCTTCAGCTCACTGGGGAAGCTATCCTCTTGAATGCACTTGAGTAAAAACAACTCGGCTTGACGATAATCCTCAGCATTTAAAGGAGTATCCTCTCTGGCCACCCCATGCAGCTTCTCTGCTGTGGTACGGAGCAACTCCTTCCAGGAGTTACATTGGTTGAGCTCAGTTGTCCTAGAACATGCAGGTGTAGCCGACATCCCACAGAAAGTAGACTTCCTGAGCTCATCAGTGGTTGGAGCATTTTTCTCATTAGCTGCTGGAATTGTTGGCCATGTGTCTGGATGCATGTGGAGGAAGGGGGGTCCCAAACTCCATCTGTTGGCTTTGCTGAGATCTTGCAGGGTCTTACCTCTGGTAATATCATCTGCAGGGTTTTGAGCAGAGTCTACATAACGCCACTGATGATGTTGGGTTAGCTCTTGGATTTCCGCTACACGTGTGCCAACGAAGATCTTAAAGCGACAAGACTCAGACTGCAACCAGGTCAGCACAGTTGTTGAATCTGTCCACAAGAAAATGGCTGTGATTGGCAATGTGAGCTCATCCTCGAGCAGTTTGGCAAGCTGTGCTCCTGTTTGGGCAGCGCAGAGCTCCAACCTGGGAACTGAATGAAGCCGTTTTGGGGCTACTCTGGAGCGGGCCATCACAAAGGCGAGGTGAGTGTGATCGTCTTCACAGACCATCCATAGGTATGCCACTGCTCCATAAGCCAACTCGGAGGCATCACAGAACACATGCAGCTCTCGTCTTGCTATTGACGCAGCTTCACCTGCAGGTAGGTATGGACGGCTGAAGACAATCTGAGGGAGGAATTGTAACTCAGCCTCCCATGTCTTCCACTGCTGCAGGAGGTCAGGTGGTAGCTGGGGGTCATCCCAACCTCTTTGTTTATCCCACAAACACCTGACTAGGATTTTGGCCCTGGTGGTGTAAGGCAAAATGAACCCCAATGGATTGTACTGACTAGCAAGTACTCTGTAAATGTTGCGGAGTGTGGGAGCACCATACTGGACTGGGCGATGTTTATAGCCAAGCATATCAGTGGCAAAGTGCCAACTGAGACCCAGGGTTGATTCAGGACTGTCCGTCCTGTCTTGCGTTAACCAAAGTTCTGCACTACTCGAACGGTCTTCTTCTGGAAGGTGGCTAATGACCTCTGGAACGTTGCTAGCCCATTGTCTGAGGACAAAGCCAGCCGAGGACAAAAGAGCTCGGAGCTCGTTGACAAGATCTCTGGCTT
Source organism: Oryzias curvinotus (assembly GCA_023969325.1). Classification (NCBI taxonomy): domain Eukaryota; kingdom Metazoa; phylum Chordata; class Actinopteri; order Beloniformes; family Adrianichthyidae; genus Oryzias; species Oryzias curvinotus. Next base: position 1,276,048 of record CM043723.1, read on the forward strand.
CTGTTGGTGTTGGTAGGCTTTGAAGACAGTTATCAACGTAGAAACTTCTTTCAATGGAGGTTCTCACCTTGTCTTCTGGCATGCAGTGATCCTTCACATGACGCTGCAGTGCATACGTAGCACAACACAGACTGCATGTGGTGCCGAAGGGCAGTACTTGCCATTCATATACGGCTGGTGGTTCATCAATGTCCAGGTTCCGCCACAGAAAACGGAGTAAAGGGCGGTCTTCAGGAAGAAGGTGGACTTGGTGGAACATGCCCTTTATGTCACCACTAATGGCTACTGCCTGCTCACGGAACCTAAGAAGAACTCCAAGAAGAGAGGCGCCCAAAGTGGGGCCAGGCAGTAGATACTCATTCAAAGTCTGGCCTTGGTAACTGAAAGAGCAGTTAAACACGAGACGGTGCTTACCGTTGTGACTGACGAGGTGATGTGGTATGTACCAAGCCTCCTTTACGTCACTCAACTCTGACTCTTCAACTTTGGCAACATACCCAGCTTGAATGAGTTTCTCCATCTCTGTTGAGTAGATCTCAGCCTTTTCCGAGTCCTTCAGGAGTCTTCGCTCAATAGCTCTCAGGCTTGGCTTCACAGCATCAGGTGTTATGTGCAGGCGTGGCATATCTTTCTTTCTGAGCAGAGGAGTAGCATAACGAGATACTCCACTGATCTCCACCCTTGTTGTTCTGGCCTCAAGCATCTCAACAGCAAAATGGTCTTGCTTGGAGCGAGTCACTATTTTGTCTATCCTGAGGGGGATGGTGTCAGTTTGCCACAACTTCTCCACATGCTTCATTAGCTCACTCATTTGGGGTGGAATGGAGGTCAAGAGGCACTGCTGTGATCTGTTGAACTGACAAACCACACTAGAGGGGCCTTGCAGGGTCCAGCCTAACCTGGTGTGGATTGCAGCTGGTCCACCAGGAGGTCCCAACCTAACAGCCTCAATAGGAGTGAGAAGGTGTGGATGGTCGCTACCTATTAACAGCAATGGTTGGATCTTCTTGAAGGGCTGAATACGTGGTCCTCTCAGGTGCTTGTACTTCTTCTGTAGTGACTCAATCGGGTATGTATGATCAGCGAGATCAATGTGGGAGGCTGTGAAGGCATTCCTGATCTGGTACTTAGCCTTGGGCTTAGCCTTCGGTGAAATGGTAAAGGATATGCAAGAACCTCTCAGATTCTGTACATCTTGCCTTATTGTGCGTAGAGGAAGGGTCTCGGTTGACGAGGTTTGGTATTGATGGACGAGGTCCATGGTAAGTTGCATCCAAGCTTGAACTTTTCCCATACAACTGACTGGGTGCAGGGGGATGGTTAGAACCAGAGCTAGCCTGAAAGATGACATTTGGAGAATTCACATGCTTGTGATAAGGTGTTGATGCTAGCCTGGGCGATGGAGATGCTGGAAAGTGATCTTCTCCATAGTTCTGTTGTGTTGGCACAGCATAACGGTTGTGCCAATTACTCTCTGGAGGTCTCAAATCTGTGGCATTTGGGGGTTGCCTAGTCAACAATGGCTGACTTTGCGGAGTTGAGAGTGCTTGGCTGCGCAAAAGCTGAAGCTCTCTCATCATTTTATCAAGTCGCTCCAGCATAGGTGAGTGAGTTTCTACCTGCTCCTTTTCCTCACACACTGGAGGTGGGGGTGCTGGCCAATCTTCTTCTTTAACATTTTCCACCTTTCCTAGTGGGTCGGCATACATTCTTTGGGTTGATTGGCAGGGTGGAGCAGTATTAGCTGAGTCCATCATCCTTAAAATGTCCCGTTGCATTGCACACATGTCTTCAAAATCTGCAGCCATCCGACTGTGTGATTGCTGAAGGAGGAGCCTTTCCTGACGGATCTCCTCAAGCTCAGGGTTTGTGGAAATAGACTGCCGTGGCTTCGGTGACAGATCATATTGCAGAAGGGTTTGGTCTCTCAGCCGGTATTGCATAGGACTAAGTGGTGGCTTCTGGACCACTGGGTTTTCTCGCTCATGCCACCGTCTCTGAATATTAAATCTGGGGTCTATTTCTGATGCAACTGAATGTCCTTCTGAGGTCTCACTGGCTGCTTCCGGTGAATGGGTCAAACGTTCTCCTATCTCATGTCCATGGAAGGTCTGATCGTTGAAATCCACCACATAATCTTCAAAGCGAAGAGGGGGACGAACTACGCGTCGGGGACGTGCACCACTTGCTTCATAGTTCAGAGCTTCATCCATCTTAACTGGTTAAGGGCAGTGTCCTCAGGCTCGAAGGACCAAATGTAAAGGAGGCTCTGGGATCAAAAAAACTGTTCGTGGGTGACACCACTCTCGAACCAGGAGTGCCGGCCAGAGCACAACTTCAAGGCCTGGATGAGGCTGTTTCTGTTATCAACGCACACTAAACTTCCAAGAAAAAACTTCTTCATTTCAACCTGCCACGCAGCGGCACTCTCACACGCACGGAGGAAAGCAGACAGGCAGGTGCCGTGCAGCAACACAATGACGTCATCACCCTTGTAATGAGCATGCGTCTAACTCTAAACAGAACTTAAAGGGACAGGAACGTATTTAAACATAATCATCTGAGTCTTTTGTACACACAGGTTATCTTAGGTTTTCCCTGGCTGTGCAGACACACCCCTCATATGGACTGGACTTCAGGACGTGTATTGTCTTGGAGTTCATTTTGTTTGTTGAACTGTTTAACTGCAGCCACTATTCGCTCCTCAGTCAAAAGACCTTCCCCTGAACCTTTGGATCTTAGCACTGTTCCTACTGAATACCATGACCTTGGTTCTGTGTTCAGCAAGATCCTGGCCAAGTCCCTTCCCCCCCACCGTCCTTATGATTGTGCCATAGATCTTCTGCCAGGATCACATCCACCCAAGGGACATGTATATCCTCTCTCTCGTCCTGAGTAGGAGGCTATGGAGGAATACATTCAGGAGGGTCTCCAGGCTGGCATCATTCGTCCCTCTCCATCTCCTGCAGGAGCAGGATTTTCCTTTGTGGGCAAACGGGACGGGAGATTGCGTCCTTGCATAGACTACTGGGGGTTGAACTGCATCACTGCTCGGAACACTTACCCCTTACCCCTATTACAGACTGCCTTTGATCAATTAAAGGGGGCTCAGATCTTCACCAAATTGGACCTCTGAAGTGTGTACCACTTTGTTCGTATACGTAAGGGTGATGAGTGGAAGACTGCCTTTAATACCCTTAATGGCCACTTTGAATATTTGGTTATGCCTTTCGGGCTGACAAACGCACCTGCTGTTTTTCAGAGTCTTATTAACGATGTGCTTAATGACATGTTGAATAAGTTTGTGTTTGTATATCTGGACGATATTTTGATCTTTTCTCCAGATCTCGGGACCCATGTGCAGCACGTCAGGGCCGTACTCCAGTGCCTCCTTGAGAACCACCTGTATTGTAAGTCCGAGAAGTGTGAATTCCACACAACACACACAAGGTTCTTCGGCCATGTGATCTCACCTGGATCAGTTCTAATGGACCAGGACAAGGTGAGGGCCGTTCTGGAGTGGCCTGTTCCTACTGGACGCAAACCAGTTCGGCGATTCCTAGGGTTTGCCAACTTCTACAGGCGGTTCATTAGAAACTTCAGTGACATGGCTGCACCTCTGCATGGACTCACATCAGTTAATGTACCTTTTATCTGGGATAAGGGCGCAGACAAAGCATTTTCCGAGCTGAAAAGACGCTTCTCTGCAGCTCCCGTCCTGACTCAGCCAGATCCCTCCAAACAATTTATTGTGGAGGTGGATGCGTCTGAGACAGGGGTGGGGGCTGTTTTGTCTCAGAGAGCGTCTGATAATAAAGTCCATCCCTGCGCGTATTTCTCCTGCAAGCTCTCTCTCCTGCAGAAAGAAATTACGACATTGGGGACAGAGAACTACTTTCTGTTAAACTAGCCCTTGAGGAGTGGCGTCATTGGCTGGAGGGTGCTGAGAAACCATTTGTTGTGTGGACGGACCACAAGAACCTGGAGTATATCAGGACTGCCAAACGCCTAAGCCCTCGCCAGGCTAGGTGGGCTCTGTTTTGGTTTGCCTTCACCCTTTCTTATCGCCCTGGCAGCAAGATCACCAAGCCGGACGCCCTGTCTCGTCTACATCAGAGAGAGGAGGGTGGAGACTCGACTACACCCACCCCAATTATCCCGTTGCAGTTGGTTCTGGGTGCTACACGGTGGTCCTTGGAATGCAGGGTCAAGGCCTTGGTTACTGATCCGGCAAATATACCATCAGGTTGTCCGGCAGACTGTCTGTTTGTTCCCTCCAGTCTCTGTCAGTCAGTTCTAAAGTGGGGACATTCGTCCCGGTTAACCTGCCACCCTGAGGTTATGAGAACTGCCTTCCTGGTGGCCCAAGGATTCTGGTGGCCCACCATGTCTTCAGACATAAGGGCATTTGTTGCCTCCTGTCCTGTGCCCCCCCTTGCACCTCGTATTGTGGATGGAGGTCCTGTCTACACTATTCGGGAACTCCTCGCCTCCAGGAGGGTTGGTCGAGGCGTCCAGTATCTGGTGGACTGTGAGGGTTACAGCCCTGCTGATCGTCAGTGGGTGCCAGAGCGCCATGTCCTCGACCCAAACTTGATTGCCCGTTTCCACCGTGACCACCCTAATCAGCCTCGTCGGGGTCCGTCTGGGAGCCGGACTTTGCGAGGGGGGTTATGTCATGGGTCAGCTGGCAGCTGCACCCTCCTCTTCCCCCTTCTCTGTGTTCACCTGGTTCTCTCAGGTTCTCTCACATCTTTGAGTTCATACCATAAAAAATGGGAGCAATACCAAAAGTGTTGCGTTTATATTTTTGGTCAGTGTAATACAACTGTTCTTATTCACTGATGTTTCTTTCTGATTGATTGTTCTGGTTCTCTGTTGTCGTCTATTGTGTGTATGTTTGTATCTTGAGCCTAACGCCGACGCTGCAACAAACCAATTTCCCAAGCTGGAAATCAATAAAGTATCTTTATCTTATCTTTATCTTATCTTATATGGATGTTGGAAAAGTAAACGTTATATTTTGATCTAACTTCATTATTTGCTTCAGTTAAGATAAATCATTTTTTGTTCAGTCAGCTTAAAAATAACACGTAGTTATCAGACAATTATTTTGTTTCATTCAAAATAATTCCATTAAGTAGGTGTAACTTTGGCAAATTCTGGGAAATGTCTTTGGAGACGGCTTATGGTGGAGAAATGGACATTCAATTCCCTAGCAACAGCTCTGGTGGACATTCCTGCTATCAGCATGCCAATTGCACGCTCCCTCAAAACTTGTGACATCTGTGGCATGTGCTGTGTGATACAACTGAAGATTTCAGAGTGGCCTTCTCTTGTGGCCAGTCTAAGGCACACCTGTGCAATAATCATGCTGTCTAATCAGCATCTTGATATGGCACACCTGTGAGGTGGGATGGATTGTCTTGGCAAAGGAGAAGTGCTCACTATCACAGATTTAGACAGATTTGTGAACAATATTTCAGAGAACTGGTTATTTTGTGGATGTGGAAAATGTTTCACATCTTTGAGTTCATACCATAAAAAATGGGAGCAATAACAAAAGTGTTGCATTTATATTTTTGGTCAGTGTATGTGCCACATCAGGAGAGAAAAACAGACAAACCATAAATGACTTTATCTATTGCACATGGATGACAAGTTCTAGAGTCCAATGGAGTGAGGTATGAAAGATCTCCTGAAGCTGTTGGTGTGACAGTGAAGCTGCCTTCGCCTATTGGAGAAGGAGCTCCACTGACCGTCAAGAACAGGATGGAGAGGATGCTCAGGATTATCCATGATGGATACCAGCTTATTTAAAGTCCTCCTCTCCATCACAGATTCAAATGTGTCCATTTTACAACCAATTATGGAGCCAGCTCTTCGGATCAGTTTGTTCAGTCTATTACTGTCCCTAGCAGATATGCTGCCCCCCCCCCCCCCCCCAGCAGATACGTGGTCTCCTCTCACTGTGGAAAAAGTATTATCTGAGCTTCTTCATCCACTAAATCATCTTCAAATGGACACGCCATGCTGCTGCACCTCTCTGAAAACAAACTAACCTTCAACTAAACCTGCTCCAGACCAGGTTATGTTCAGAGCATGAGTTGCCATGGCAACTTGACACACCCTGAAACATACCTCCATTTCTGGAACCGAAAGCTGAGGTTATCAACTTTCTTAGCCTCAAACTTACCGTGGGAGCTAGCAGAACCTGCTTTCAGGAACACTCCCCAGAGGGCCTCCATCTTAAAAAAGACGTCCTCTTTTATAGGTGGTTGGCTCCACCCCTTACCAAATAAACAAAATTAACAATCAAAATCAAACTTTTACTAAAAAAGAAATAATTTTAAATTTAAAACAGGCCTGTCAAAGGAAACCAAAACAAAAGGTGGGTCCACTGGACCTCCTGGATACAGGAAGTTCTCCTATGAAATCAGGAAGTAAACAAATAAGACATTGAAAACAACCAAACACAGAAAATAAACAAAGTGAGTTTCAAGAACTGTTGGAAATTTACAGCTATACAGTGTGTGCACCCACTGATGCTGTCAGAAGCAGATACACTGTATTTAACACTCAAACCATGACAGATTTCTGCTCTGTCACAAACAGAAACATGAGTCATTTGTGAGCCTGATGAAGACAAAGCCACAGAAGTTCACAGAAACGGTTTTCACACCTGATGTTTATTTGTGACAGACACCACAGCAGAGAGCAGAAAGCATTACCTGTTGGTCTGTTGGAGTCCTCAGCAGCTGGACCGGAAGCTCTGCTGCTGGACTACCTCAGGGCAGAGTAAACCACTTCTGGAACCTCTGAGAAGACAAACACAGAAGAACCATGATGGACCAGCTCTGAGGGACCACCAGGACCAGGACTCTCAGACTCTGCAGGCCACAGGCTGGCCAACTGGGAGGTTTACATTGGAGATAGAGACACACCCTGTCTGTAGAAGACTAAATGCTAGAGATGACCATTATGCATTCAGTTTGTAATTTTGTTTACCACCAGTAGGGGAATCATGGGGGCTTTCTCTGTTGTTCGGTGGTTGTCACGCAGCAGATGCATGTCAGTCTCAATTTTGGAATGGAGTCAAACAGCTTTTTGACCTCGCTAAATTCTTCTCAGTAATTTGAATATTTTCTTTATAATTCTGTTTTTTTTTTCCCTCAAGTTCACTGTGGATTATTGTTCATTTTTCAGTCTGAAGAAAAGGAATTAAAGATTTTTCTCTTTTACTTTTGGAATGTGGAATTTTTCTGGATTGTTGGATTTATAAGCAGGGCCGGCAATGGTCTTCCGGGGGCCCTAAGCGAAATTTAATTTGGGGGCCCCCTAACTGATCAGCAGGACCAACAAAGCGCATCTTTTGCTGTTGTATTAAAGAGATCTCATTATTAATAATACATTATTAATAATAAATTTCATGCGACAGTGGCTCAGGTGGTTGAGCGGGTCGTCCAATGATTGAAGGGTCAGCGGTTCGATCCCCGCTCCCCCCAGTCAACTGTCGTTGTGTCCTTGGGCAAGACACTTCACCCTCCTTGCCTCCAGTGTGGCTCCACTGGCGTGTGAATGTGTATGAATGATCCCGGTGATGGTCAGAGGGGCCGTAGGCGCGAAATGGCAGCCGCGCCTCTGTCAGTCTGCCCCAGGGCAGCTGTGGCTACAACCGTAGCTTACCAAGTATGAATGAGGAGTGAATGAATGATGGACACACTGTAAGCGCTTTGAGCGTCTGGAAAAGCGCAGATAAATCTAATCCATTATTATTATTATTATTATTATTATTATTTTGTGAAAGTGTTATTGATGCTGCCGCAGAATTGAATACAGTATATTGCTTGCATGCTGGATGCACATTTAGTGGTGCCAAACCAATTTTAAAAGTGCAAAGAAAAAAATATGAATGACAAATGTAGATATGTATATTTTATTTTTATTTTTTTTAATTAACTTTAGGCACTCAACAAATGACATTCACAAAAGTCCAAATAATTAAAAACAGCATCAAATAACAATAAAACAATCCAAATAAAACAATCCAAGATCACACTACAGCTCAAAGAGCTGCTTTGAAATGAAAGCAGTCATTTACAAATATTAAATTTTCATTCTTCTTGCCTTAGCAGCCGCAAAGTCGTTTATGATGTCAGCATAATCTAATTCTTTTCCCAGTTGGTGGTTGATGCTGATCATGGCTAGTCCTGAAAGACGCTCCTGTCCCATAGTTGACCTTAGATTTGTTTTAATTAATTTTAACTTGGAGAAACTTCTCTCTGCAGATGCGACTGTTACAGGTATTGTACTTGCTATTCTGAGCCCAACCCAAAAGTTTGGGTACAAATCAGTCAGCTGTTTTTCCTGGAGGTAACAAAGATGCTCAAAAGTAGTCATTCCATCTGGAAGATTTGGCAAGTTTCTGATTTCATTAATTAATTCTCTCCAGTCCAGGTCACTCAAATTGCCATCAGTCAAAGCATCACCAAGAACCTCACAATTTTTAGTTAAGGTCTTCTCATCCATGGTGGGGAACTTGTAAAGCACACTGAATTTGTCCCTTACATTTGTAATGGTTTCAAAACGGTCTTGAACAGATTGAATAGCGGTATCAACAACGTTAAAGAATGACACCTCAAGCCTGTTCAAAGCATTAGTGATAGATTCGTCAGGAGCTTCATAATTAAACTGTCTCTTGGTGTTGCGCAAGCGTTTTTCTTTTAGAACTGCCTCCACGTTCATCTTCCCACATCGCTCTTTTGCCATCAACTGGGCCTCCGCAAATCCTGTTTTTCTGTACTCTAATAGCATTGTTTTGGTTTTTTCTATTAGGCTCACAGCTACATCAATCTGCATTGTTGGAGATTGCAAGAGCTTACTAGTTTTGTTTATGTTAGATAAGACCATGTACCAAACTACAGTACAAATCTGAAATCTGTACGAGCCTAACTCATCAGCAAGGTACTGTGCCTCAACTCTGGTTGTTGCATCATTTGTCTTTTCTCTGACATCGATCAAAGCTTGTCGCAGTTTTTCTGGGTGTTGATACAAAGGCTCAATACTATTAAGTCTGCTCTCCCACCTTGTTTCTGACCAGGACTTAAGAGTTATATTGGCATGTTCCTTAAGAATAGACCATCTTTGGGTGGCAGAGGAAAAGAGGTTGTACAGTTTTTGCACCATCCCAAAGAAACTGATTGCTTCCACTGACGTTTTAGCGGCATCTGCAACCATTAGATTTAGGGTGTGTGTTCCACATGGAACATAAAGTGCCCTAGGATTTTTTTGTAACAGTCTTGCTTGGACCCCTTTGTTTTTACCCTTCATATTTGACCCGTTATCATATGACTGGCTTCTGCAGTCATCAAAATTAATATTAAGTTCTTTGAGTCTCTCCAAAATGACATTAGATAGCCCAAGACCTGTGGTGTCGAGTACTGGCAAAAAACCTAAAAAGTGTTCCTTTATTTCAGGATGACTTTTTAAGCTGACAATCCTTACAATTACTGACATCTGTTCTTGATGACTTACATCAGGAGTGCAATCCAGGATGATGGAAAAATATTTTGACTCCCTGATTTCAGTAACAATTGCACTACAGATTTTTTGGCTGATGACATCAATTAGTTGATTTTGAATGTTTTTGCCCAGGTAAGTGGTATGATTATCTCCAACTGTAATGCGTCTTACATGGTCCTGGAGAACTGGGTCAAATCTGGCAAGTAGCTCAACTTCTTTTAGGAAATTTCCATTACTTGGGGTATTCAGTTTGTCGACTGTGCCCCTCAAGCCAAGGTTCCGTTCAGCTAGAGACTGGATGATGGCAACTAATCGAACCAGTACTTGTCTCCATCTGTTTTGCTCAGCTTGAAGTAATTCCATTTCTGTTTTATCAATAGTTTTTTCTGTTTTTATTCTTATCTCTAATTCTTTCCATGCCATTAGATTGTGAATGTGGTCTTCACTTGTCTCATGGGATTTCAAAATTTTTCCAATATTTACCCAGTCATTTTGTCCATCTTTGATAAGTCGTGATGATTTTCTTGAGAACAGTTTACATGAAAAGCAGTAAACTGCATCATTTTTTACAGAATACACTAGCCATGAGCGTTTTATTTTTTCACCATTCGAAAGCTGCCAATGTGTATGAAAATGACTAAAACTTCGGTTTGAGGGTGATTTTGGATAGTCGAAGTCTTTATCAGTCTGAAGAGGGCCTCTTTGGACCAAATCCAGTCTTACTTGATCAGACAGTATGGTTGGCCATTCAGATGGATCAATTGGATTGGAGGTTGCTGGAATTTTTGATCCAATAGGCTCCTCTTCTCTTGGAGCCTCTGGAACATAAGATACAAAACTTTAACAAAAGCAAACAGTGAAAGGTCAAACAGTCCAATCAAATCTATATAACAGTTGCTGTGACGCTAGAAGCAGAAAGTTTGAAAGAAGTTCCTTCACTTTTGTGTGTGTGTGCACATGTATGACTTTCTTTTAAGTAATAATGAAACAATAAGTTTGATTTTGGTTGCATATTGGCTAGATTTGAACTTACCAGCAGCAGCATCAACGTTTTCCCTTTCAACAGAAGATTTGGGGACAGCAGTTTCTTCTGCTGCTTAAAAAACAATAATAATTATTATACGATATTCAATGATAAAGCTAATAGAATTACTATAGCAGAATACTTACGGACAACACAGCTACCATCTTCTTCACCAGGGGTCTCTTCAGCTGCTGTTAATGAAAAAAAGGGGGTTATGCAGTCACTGTTTTTTAAATTATTTTACAAGTTATTATTATTAGGCATTACCTGAGATGACATCTTCAGGGATGTCAGGAACATCTTGGGATGTGGACTCTGCACCACCTCCAATGCCCAGATACTTTTTGATTGCTCCTGCATGGCCAAATAAAATTCATTACATTATTATCAATAGAAGCTTGAGAGTCTATTTAATGCCAATAGACTTAACTTACTATTTCTTTATAATTAAAAATTACTTTGCAGCCATTAACTATGCAGCAGTTGACCTTTCACTGAATTGTTTTCATTGCAGGTGTATTGTATAGTTACTCATCTCTAAGGAATGTTAGAAACTGTAAGCTGAGGAAAAACTGCAAAACATCATCACTATGTAGAACCAAAACTACCAAAAACAAATAATAAATAAATGTACCAATTTATAAATATATATAACAGTATATTCATATTGTATGCCATTGCAAGATTTTAAGGCACACTCATTGTTGAAAAAGTCAGACTACCTGACCTGCTATAACAGTAAGTAACAGCAGAGTTAGTAACAGCAGTTTTTATACTGACATAAACCGGAAAATGCAGAACTCACTAAACATGTGTTAGCAAAACAATTAAACAATATGATAACGTGAGTTAAAACAGTTATCAGCCCATTATTTACTTTTCTTTGCTTTCCGGGGTTGTGGAAGGTCATATCAGACCTCATCTTTTTTATAAACTTGGGTATCAGAATTTATTTCGAGTTTTCCATCAGAAATTATGCCAAACGGGGTCGTTTATGTGCAAACTTGACCTCGAATCGATTAGTATTTTTACGTAAATCGCGCAGCTGCAAAAAAAAAAAAGGCTGGATGATGTAAAAAATAAGGCCCCAACATCCTTCAAACCTACCTTGTGATTGATGTTTAATTTCTTCATCTCTCTTCTTCTTCTTTCTTTTTTCAGCGCCCGATGGATACAATCTCTTTGGCATGATGATGTTCTCTTGTTGTTTTTTTGATGTGACAAATGCGCTCGTGCACACTGTGCCAGGCTCAGACGCATGATGTTGACCAATCGTTGAGTGGTGTAACGTCATTGTTTGGGTTGCCAGATTGGTACAGGTGTGTTTAGGTGGTGGGGTCATTGAAGTGCGGGGAATATTCTTTTGAACAACATGTAGAGCGCACGTTCGTACGGACGTACTATGAAATGGGTTGCCAGATTGGGGCCTTTTTGTCTTTTTTCTCCTCAGTTCGGGGCCCCGGTGTTGACGCGGGGCCCTACGCGGCTGCGTAATTCGCGTATAGGGAGGGCCGGCCATGTTTATAAGGAGAGCTGCAGGAGCGTCAAAAACTGATGCTTAACACTGGAACTATACATTTGGCCAAAAGACTTGGCTCTTTATTGCTGTACTGGATAACAAAACTGACATTGGACAAGAAAAAGGAGCAAAAAATCGTTGGAAGTAAGTTGATGATGTTGATGTTAATACCTGTGTCTTCAGTTTTCCGAGAGAGGTGTATTTCTTTGAAAAATCATCATAGTTTTCCAGAACCATGTCGTCCAAGGTTCCCTTTATTTACAAAAGAATACAATGCATGGAAAAGATTTTAATTCAATGTTTTAAAAATAATTATTTAAAAAAATGCAATATCTAAATATTAAAATTATTTAAAAAATTCAACTAACCAAGCAATATCCTGCTCCACAGGCCAGCAAATGGAAAATGATATTTGGTCATATAATTGATCAATCCTTTGCAATGGTAAACGTTGTCATCCCCCTTCTCATCCAGTGGGGCGCAACTCATCACCTCCTCATATCTCCTTTCAAGCTTGTTTTTTCCCTTGATCTCCTAATTTCAACAATTAGACAAAACAATATTAATAATGGAAAACATATATTCCAATCAACCAACAGAGAGATAACATCAGCTTTCATTTGAGTTTCTGTGGTCTCATTCTTGTCCAGTCCTTTTCATTGAAGCCATAACTGTAGGTTGGTGTGATTTCTGTCAACATTTTCCCCACTGCATGGGCTGGAAAACACAACCGTTGCGCTTTGCACCATGTCATCCAACTCCTCCAAAGACCTCGCAGTAGTGAAAAGACCGAAGACATGGCCAGATAATAGTGGTTCTGGCACTACGAAAAGACAATTTATAATTAAAATATTTATATTCTGTAAAACTCATGTATTTCTAACTCAAGATGTTCAGATGGAGTGCATTTCTTTATTTGTACAGCTCTATTAACTGTGATACATGAATAAATGTCACTGTAGAATTACATGTTTGCCATTAAAATTAGCAGCTAGTTCAAAAACTACATTTATTGTTCTAACAGAACAAAGTAATTTTATGAGTTTTCAATTTGCCATGTTACATGACTGATTTTATTAATAGTGGTAGTTGTAAAAAATGTATTTTACATAATTATAAAGTTTAAAATTATCTGTATTTTATACTCTTATTTTTTATAATTTACTGTAAGGTCTCTTCTGTGCATAGATAGAAAAGTTCCAGTATCTCCTGATACTACTTGTAAGTTGTAAAATGATATGCCAAAAGTATTTTTTTAATTATGACACACTCACATAATTCAATAAGCACTTTTTATCAATGTCAAAAAAATAATACTTACTACTTTCTGCACATCTGTCTAGCATTTTTCATGACACGACTCAGGCATCGATGCAGAAGGGGCACCTGGAAGTCTGCTGTAGTTCTGTTTCCAGTAGCAATGTTGCAGTAATGGTTGATGGTGTCATGCAGGTTGGTTTCCACAAAGGACAGGCAAATTGATTGCATGAGCACCATGGAGCCATCACATAAGAGAAAGATGGGTGTCTTCATTTGTTTCTGCCCAGAATACCTAGCAATATCTGTCTGAAACGCCTCAAGAAATATGTGACTGAGGCAGTGGTGTGGTCACAAGTCAGGTAGGTGGCAACAGGTAGAGGAGATTTGCTCTTTTGGGGATTTCAACAACAGGTCTGTATACATAAAAAGGTGGTGACCCCTTGTTCTTTTTAACAATGCTTCCTGTAGCATCCAGATAGACAATGTCTTCAGTGTATCACTCCTGGAAGATTTCGATGCTCCTTTGTGACCACAGGACGACACCTTAAGGATGCATCATCACCTTCTGGAGAACTGAGTCTGGTGCCTTTGTGTCTCTGTCCAGCATTATTTTTAAGCTTAAAAGCTCATTGCTGTGCTGTCGATTTTGCTTTCTCACTTCCCATTAGATGTTTCTCATCACGTGTGGGTTTGGAGATTCATCCCTGCAGCCAGATTCCATGACATAGGGATCTATTTGTTGTAAGTTTTCTAGGTACATTGCTTGAGGTAATGTACTTTGAAGTTGTTGTCCAAGTGAGCTTCTGTGATTGGCTCGCACTGGTCTCCTCTTAAGCTCTGTACAATTGTGGATGCTCTCGCCACCTTGAACCGATCCCTCTGCTTTTAGATCGAACTCACTATGTACTGAGACAGTGACAGTAACTGGAACTGTCATCAAAACGGCAGTAGCCCAGACGCCAGAATTCGGGGCCTGAGCTTAAAAAATCTAGATCGGTGTTTTTCAACCAGTGTGCTGTGGGAGATGGTCAAATGTGGCGTGAGAAATGTCCCTCATTCACTGATCTAAAAACATTTCCCATCTCCAGGATTTAAGCTCTGTGTTCATCCAAAAAGAACCTGATAAACACTGAGTAGTTAGGAATATGAAAGATCATAAAATACTTTTTTCTTTGTGTTTATTTGATTCTATTAAAGACATTTTGATCAGAATGACGGTACCACCATTTAGCCATAGCTTCAGCCGTTTCAGGAAAAGTCCCACCCCTTTAACTGTCTCCGCCAATCATTCTTGGAGGCTTAATCACATGTCATCAGTCTGACCAATCAGAAGTGGTTAAAGTCTTCACTTCCTTGTCTCCTCTTAACGTCTTAAACCAACGAACACACCTCAAACAGTTTTTGAATCTTTTAACTTAACTTTTATTACATCTTTTAGAAAAATAAACAGCTGCAGCTTCCTTTTTCTCACACAATTATCACAAAAATGCATTTGAGATTATGGAGGGACTGTAGATCAATACAGACTATCAGCTTTTCCTTTTTTTTTTTTCTTTTAGATGCTGGTGTGCCGCGGGATTTTTGTCAAAGTTAAAGTGTGCTGTGGCTCAAAAAAGGTTGAAAAACACTGAACTAGAGCAGGGGTGTCAAACTCATTTTCACTGAGGGCCACATCAGACTGTCCCCTGGTCAAAATAGGGTTGAGAATAGTTGTTTTTTTTTTACCTCCATTTCTTTCCATCCGTCAGTTTTGTTGTTCCACCCTCAGTTATTTCTTCCTGTTGTGTTTGCTTCTTTTGTTGCACCATGAGTGTGGAAGGGGAAAGGGTGATGACACATGAGTGATGTTCAAGGTCATGCGTGTTCAGACCAAGTGGGCTTAATGCTGGAAGGAAGATTGTGCATTCTGCTGCTCTTTCTACCTCTCCCTCTGGTTCGTAGATGTGCGGTATGTGGGGCACAGACAGTTGTTGAGCATAGCCAGTTGATGGACAGCTCCGCTCTCTCTTCTCCGCTCCGAGTGACGTTCCAGCTGGGTTGTTACATTACTTGAAGGGGGCTAAAAGCTCAATAGTGAAGGATTCGTCTTTGAGTTCTGATAGCGAGGATTGGAGTTCGGAGTTAAATATTTATTTCCAAAAAAAATTAAGCAAATTCACCAATTTTCTATTTTAATAAAATAACAACTTGCATGCTCTCACGGGCCACATAAAATGACGTGGCGGGCCACATTATGCCCGCGGGCCTTGAGTTTGACACATGAGATCCAATGCTTTCAAACTATGCCTTTTAAAAGCAACAGAACAATATGGGTAGATGCTCCTTATTCCTCATGAAATAACAGTGGTCCACTGCAGTCCTTTGAACCTAATTTTTCTTCTTTTCTTTGTCAAGATGACCCAGTCTTTTCTTTCAATGAAGAATGACTTCCCCCTTGGCACACGTATTTTTATGAAGCCATCATCTGAGTTGATGTCTCCTGAGAAGAAAGGCAGTTTTTTGCATAAAGCATAATTTTCATAAAATAATTGTAACGTTAAACTATCACACAAATTAACCATTAAGTAAAATGGTTCTTGAGGTTTAGAATAAAAATGTAATTGGTATGTCTACTGTGTCTTTCATATATGCATCTGTTTGTTATAAAGTTAACATTTATAAATCAGAATCACAATTCTTTATTGTCATTGTTTATGGTGATACAATGAAATTGCAGCAGCCTTGGAGTGATGAAGATGAATAAAATTAAAATAAAATAAAATAAAATAGAAATACTGCACTCACATCTCAAACAAAAAATGTACAATATGTACAGAAAACGATAATATTAAATATGTATAGACAAAATAGAATGGAATGGGTTAAGTTGCTATGAGCACAGCATGTAATGCGGTGAGTTATTGCACAGAGACCTGGTTATTGTACAGAGGTCAGATATTGCACACATGTGTAGTAGTGAGTAATTTAGCATTTGTAAAAAGTCAGAGAGGGGTGAGGTTGGTGGAGGTATGAGTATTCCTTATGGTAATTGCCTGTGGAAAGAAGCTGTTTCTTAGTCTGTTTGTCCTGGTTCTGATGGACCGGTACCTCCTTCCAGAGGGCAGCAGATCAAACAGAGGGAAAGCAGGATGGGTGGAGTCAGTGATGATGCTAGTCACTCTGCTGAGGCAGCATGACTGGTAGATGTCCTTCAGTGAGGGGAGGGGGCAGCCGATGATCCTCTGGAGGCTCTGCCGTTCTGCTTCAGTGCAGTGGGAGAACCACACTGTGATGCAGGAGGACAGAATGCTCTGGATGGTTGAGCGGTAGAAGGTTACCAGCAGCTCCTGGTTCACCTTGTTCCTCTTAAGTTTTCTCAGGAAGTGCAGGCGCTGCTGGGCCTTCCTGATTACACCCATGGTGTTGGTAGACCATGTGAGGTCAGCAGAGATGGTGGTGCCCAGGAGGGTGAAGCTGTGGACCCTCTCCACACAGTTTCCGTTGATGTAGAGTGGGGGTGGATCTGCTCTGTTCTTCCTGAAGTCCAGGATGATCTTCTTGGTCTTGGTGGTGTTCAGGATGAGGTTATTAGTCTGACACCACCTTGACAGTTTCAGGACTTCATCTCTGTAGGCCGTCTCATTACCCCCAGAGATCAGCCCCACAGTAGTGTCGTCTGCAAACTTCACTATGGTGTTGCTGGTGTGGGCTGGTCTGCAGTCTGCTGTGTAGAGTGTGTACAGCACCTCAGACGTCTCCTCCCAGCTGCAGCTGTTACCACCTCAGCACCAAGCAGTCCACTCTCCCCTACTTCCAACAGAAGCAAAGGGACCCCCCCCCAACGACTCACAGCACCAGACCAGCCACCGCCCACCCTCCAAACCCCTCACCCTGAATCAGGTTAGGATGGAGTTAAGGTGAACAAAGGCCAGGAAGGCAACAGGTCCTGACAACATCACCTCCAGGCTCCTCAGGGAGTGTGCACACCAGCTCTGTGAGGGGGGGCTGTTCATATTTAATATGAGCCTCAGACTGGAGAAGGTACCAGTCCTCTGGAGGACTTCCTGCCTGGTTCTGGTTCCAAAGGTACCTCGTCCTACGGAACCGAACCACTTCAGACCTGTCGCCTGATGAAGACTATGGAGAGGATCATCCTCAGCCACCTCCGCACCCAGGTGAGCTCAGCACTGGACCCGCTGCAGTTTGCATATGGACCAGGCATCGGGGTGGATGACGCCATCATCTACCTGCAGCATCGGGCCCTGTCTCACCTGGAGGCCCCTGGGAGCACTGTGAGAATCACGTTTTTTGATTTCTCCAGTGCTTTCAACACCATCCAACCATCACTGCTGAGGAGGAAGCTGGAGGTTGCAGGTGTGGACCAACATCTGGCTGCTTGGACATCAACTACCTCACAGACAGGCCACAGTTTGTGAGGCTGAGTGACTGTGTGTCTGATGTGGGGGTCTGCAGCACGGGGGCACCTCAGGGGACTGTGCTCTCCCCACTCCTGTTCACCCTGTACACATCAGACTTCACCTACGACTCCCATTACTGTCATCTGCAGAAGTTCTCAGATGACAGTGCCATTGTGGGCTGTGTATCGGGGGGGGGGGGGGGAGACGAGCAGGAGTACAGGGGGGTCATCTCTGACTTTGTTGGCTGGTGTGAAGTTAACCACCTGCTGCTAAACACCAGCAAGACAAAGGAGCTGGTCCTGGACTTCAGGAGGTCCTCACCACCACAGTCACCGGTGGACATCCAGGGTTCAGACATTGAGGTCGTGGACACATTTAAATATCTGGGTGTTCACCTGAACAGCAGACTGGACTGGACCAACAACATGGATGCTCTGTACAGGAGGGGTCAGAGTCACCTCCACCTGCTGAGGAGACTGAGGTCTTTTGGCGTGTGCAGGCAGCTGCTGAGGACCTTTTATGACACTGTGGGGGCCTCAGTGGTTCATTATGGAGTTGTGTGCTGGGCGGGGGGCAGTGCAGGCAGAGACTTGAAGAGGCTCAACAAACTGGTTAAGAAGGCCGGCTCTGTCCTGGGCTGCACACTGGAGTCCATGGAGGAGGTGGAGGACAGGAGGATGTTGGCTAAGCTAACATCCATCATGGATAGCCCCTCCCACCCCCTGCACCAAACTGTAGAGGCGCTGACCAGCTCCTTCACCACCAGACTGTTGCCCCCACAAGTAAGAAGGAGCTACTGCAGGTCACCCCCCCCCACAGCCATCAGACTGTACAACACTGTGTTACAGTGACACTCCACGGTCCCAGGGTGTTTTTTATCATTCACTCATTTATTATTTTACTTTTGTTACAGTTGTTGCTGTTTTACAAATGTAAAATTTACAATTTTACAAAAAAAAAGTTTTTTAAAGTTTTTACATTTGCAGTTGACCACATATTTTTTGTATATATTTTATTTTTATTATTGTGATTATTATTATTATTGTTGTTGTTATTTTTTAATATTTATTTATTAATGTTAATCTCATTTTCGATAATAATTTCAATAATAACTGTAATAATAATTTTTAATAATTTAATATGAATGTCATTTTTTATGTCCTTTTTTGATGTTATATCATACAGATTATTTCTGAAAGTTGTTTTTGCTGTCACAGATAAATGAAATTTCCCCATTGTGGGATTAATAAATTAATCATCATCACAGGCAACTCCAAAAAACAACTAAGTAAGACTGAATTTTTGTAATCTATGTATTTATGATAAAAGTCTAATAAAGAACCTACAAAAGCAATGTGCAGTACATGAATCCATAAAATAATGTACTTAAAATAAACCAGTGTGAACATAAGCTGTTACTGACATCTTTTGAGTGTAGCAGCAACTGCAGCCATCACACCATCTATATGTGCATCTTCTTAACCCGTTTTATCCTGTACCGGGCCAAGGGTTTCTTTGGAACCCATATAATCAAATAGACGCCTAGAGAGTGGTATTTATGTAATCTATTAAACTGTTATATCATCTCATTCCAGTAAACAAAATACATACTTGGTCTGTGATTGTTGTCATCAGCAGCAGCTTTGTGAGTATCATCACTTTTGAAAGTCAATGTTGAGATTTGTTTCTGAAAGTAAAAAAAAAATGGCATAAATATGCATGAATATTGCATGAAAAATGTCCGTTTTTCACAGTGGACATTGACACTTTCAACTGTTGCTAGATTTAAAATGTACCGGGTGTTCTGGGGCTCTGTCCTCTTTTCTGTCCTTTTCCAATACTTTTCTTTTCTCATCTACCTCTACCCTCCTCTCTCCTCTATTCTTGATCATTATTCTTCATTTAGTTCTCCATGCCTCTGTTTGGTGCAGTGATTCATGTACTGTCCCTCTTCCAGATTCCAGTTGGCTCGTCTCTGCTCCTGCTCCTACACCTGGCTGTGGATCCTGCCTCTGGCTCGACTCGGTTTCAACTGGGTTTTATTTTGAAATTCCACATCAGATCCGTCTGAAACTTTTTAGGTGACATCACCAGGTGGAACACTATCAGTGAGAAGTGAAGTGACACTCTAAAAACTAGCAGTTTTATTAGGCATATGTGAACATGTTGTAGTGGCGGTCATGTGCATTTTGAGTCTGTCAGCAGCAGGGGATTGTGGGAGTCGGTCTCCTAATCTAATTAGGGCTCAGCATGAGCGTTTCTGTTTGCCCCCGTTTCTTTTCACATGGCAGTCTTGTTGTTCCACCTTAGTTTATTCTTCCTGTTCTGTTTGTTTCTTTTTGTTGCCCCATGAGTGTGGGAGGGGGGGAGGTTGATGACTGCTGTGCAATGTTCAATGTGTTGTGTGTTCAAAATTGATTGACATGCAATGCCAGAAAGGAGATTGAGCTCTCAGCTTCCCTTTTTGCCTCCTCCTCCTCCTCCTCCTTGATGAAACTGTTCAAAGTTGTGCGGTACATGGGACGTGGACAGTTCTCAAGCCCAGCCAGTTGATTGACAGCTCATCTGATTGACAGCTTGGCTTCCGTTTTTCCCGCTGCAAGTGACACACCTGCTGGGCGTTACAATGGGCAATTCACAGGTTTGCATATGAAATTTGGTCATTTATTTCAAAAGCTCCCAAACTGCTACAATAGACACTCCACTCTGTTTTGTAATCTTACATAATACAAATGTATATGAATTTTTGTATTAAAACTCCAGAGGTTTGCATATGAAGTTTGGTCATTTTTTTTCAATAACTCCGAAACCGTCTGGCCCAAATAGATTGAACTTATGCTGAATTATGGTATTCAGTGTTAGGACTAGTTAGGGAGCTGGTTTTGCTCGTGCTGGTTTGCGGTGCCTTCCCTCTGTGAAACCAGGGTTCGAGACCGGGGTTCCCTGTTCCCCTCTGAGACGGTTGCGTCAGGAAGGGCATCCGGCGTAAAACATTCGACTTGTTCGCTGTGGCGACCCCTGATGGGAGAAGCCGAAAGGGAAACAACAGTGTTGGGACTAGTTACCCCTCTGGCTGTCACTTCCTGTTTTACTTTGTAGTCCTGTCTTTTCTGTCCTCATTTCCAGTTCCTCCTGTGTGATCTGCTTCCTCCCTAATGTGCTCCACCTGTGCCTCACTGTCTTCCCTATATAAGTAGTGCTTCTTCTCAGGCCAGTGCCAGATTGTCTTTCTTTTACTGTGAGCAATCCAGCCTTAATCTCTCCAGAGTTCTTAGAGCTTATGTTCTTGATTTATTCCTCTTTTTGGATGGCCTCCTGAACTTATATAGAAGACTCTGATTCTGCCACTCCCTGACTCCTCCATTGTGTCCGCCTGAGCTGCACCTGATATTCAGATCCCCACATCAGGCAAACCACTTTAGTTTGCAATTATAGATGATACAAAATTTATATGAATTTTTGTATTAAAATTCCAGCAGTTTGCACATGTACTATAATGGTATTTTCACGACCATAGAGCGCACCGGATGATAAGGCGCGGTCTCAGTCACGGGGGATTTTCCCGTCTTTGACACATACCAAAGGCGCACCGGGTGTTAAGGCGCGCGCACGTTAATGCCCCCGTTCAGAACCTTAGCGCTTCTGGAGTGGGTTAATAAAACATCCAGTCTCTGTTTTTTTTGGAGGAAACATTTTTATTTTGTTACTGTTCTCCCTAACTGATCACAAACTGAATGGTCACTCACTTGCGCGCTCGTCTCCCTTCCTACTTACTAGCGCTAAACACACAGCACACACAGACACCGCGCGGTCGGTCTCCTTTCTTCCTTTCTATGCTAGAAAACGGTGCTGCTTTCAGCACACACACATACACAGACTTGCGGGTCTCCTTTCTTCATATGGGCTGGCAAAAACCTGCTCCTTTCAGCACACACACAGACACACACACAGAACTGCGCCAGTCTGTCTCTGCATTTCTCCTTTGCGCTAGCAAAAGCAGCAGCTTAAAGCAGTGTTCCAGCTGCTTCTCTGCTCTCTCCTCCTGTACTGAAATGGTTGAGGATTATTATGAGGTAGAAGGAGCATAGAAGGCTTTAAAATGTAGATAGTTGCACTGCAGTTAGGTTCCACTTGGCCTTTACGTCTCTCTCCCTCCCTCACTCCATCATCTTCTAGGACCCACAACTACACAATAGGCGCACCGGCTCATAGGGCGCCCCCTGCTGGCGGAAGAAAATTCATGACTTTTTAGTGCACCTTATAGGTGTGAAAATACTGTATTCCTTTCAGTTTTTTCAATAGATCCCAAACCACGTGACCCAGAAAGATTAAACTTATGCCGAATTGTGGCACTGACATCCCAACATCAGACACATAGATTCATTTTGCAATTAAAGATGTAAAATATTTTAAATGAATTTTTCATTAAAATTCCAATGGTTTGCACATGAAATAAAGTAAACATAAAGTTTTTCAATAGATCCCAAATCACCTGAAACAGAGAGATAAAACCTATGCTAAATTGTGGCACGAACCCTTACATCAGAAACACCACTTTATTTTGCAATAGGTTTTATCTCTTTGAGTCATGTGGTTTGGGAGCTGTTGAAAAATATATATAATTCATATGCAAACTTCTGGAATTTTAATAGAAAAATTCATATAAAATACTCCACAACGTTAATAACAAAACAAAGTGGTGTATCTGATGTTGGGTGGTCAGTACCATAATTTTGCATAGGTTTCATCTCTTGGGGTCAGCCAGTTCGGGAGCTATTGAAAAAAATGACCAAATTTCATATGCAAACCTCTGGAATTTGGATATAAAAATGCATATAAACTATTTAACATCTTTGATTACAAAACCGTGTTGTGTGTCTGATGTAGGGATATCAGAACCACAATTCGGCATATATTTAATCTCTTTGGGTCAGGCGGTTTGGGAGCTATTGAAAAAATGACCACATTTCAACTGCAAACCTCTGGAATTTGGATATAAAAATTCATATAAATTAACTATAGCTGGAGGGGCTCCAGGTTTGGAACCAGGCTCAGTTCAGGAAGAACTTGATGGTAGAAGACGTTCTCAGAGACTGGAAGGACTGTTTGATTGTCTTGGTTGGTTAACAGGTCAGCATCACATCGAAACACACACACATCAGCTATACATGAACACAGACAGATTCCTGTACCTGGAAGCCCGGTTTGTACGTCACAGTGATCAGTCATTGCATCAGTCGTCTCCACAATCATACAGTCAGGCTGATACTGATCTATGGATGTAAACATCTGTGATAAATGATGCAAACATCAGTGATAACTGGGCGTTTATACTTTTCAAGCATCTCCAGTGTTTATTTTTAACTTGAACCACATCTTGCTGACACAGTTGCAGAGTCATCAACCATGAAGGTACTCAGTGAGGCAGAGGAGGAAGTGGTTTGTTCATCCACTACACAGAAGCCTCCTTACAGAGAAACACTGCAGTCTCCAGGAAAAGATCCAGTACATCTTTGAGACACAGAAGATAAATAATTCCAAGACATTTCAATGAACTAAAGTCTGAATGTGGTTGAAGGTTTGTTTCAATGTATTCAGAGTTCATTCCTCTCAGAAATATGTTCCACATCAAAACACTAAAGGCTCAAACTCTACTGTGACAAAGACGTAAAAAGGAGGTTTTCCCTCCAGGCTGCAGCAGTAGAATGTGTCACAGAGAACAGATGATTGTTTTCTCCCTGCAGCTTTAGAGAAGCTGCTGTCTGTTCTCTGGTCCCTGAAAGATATTCAATTAAGGTTTTACAAAATGATGTTTTCATTAAGAAAGAAAAAAATGAACAAGGGAGGAACAGCTGCAGGATGTAGAGGACGAGCCGAGACCACTGACTAATATCAGCACATTTATCATAAAATGTTCAGATCAGGATAACTTTAAAACGTTTTATGTTCAGGATTGTTAATCCAGGCTGGCTGCAACATAAAAGACTCAGCCAAGTGCTTGGGGGACAAAACAAACACAGTTTTACTCCCACTAATGTGGAACCGCTGCTGGTGTGGCTGCCAGCCATGGGGAAGGAGGGGAGGAGCCTAAAAGGGTCTTTAAACCCTCCCCAATCAGGTGCTTCTGGGGCATGCTGGGAAACCCGGAGATGGAAAAAAAACTCTGTAAAGACAATAAAGATGATCAAAACATCTGGTTCCTGTTTGTGGGCGGAGCCTATATTTGGTGTTGGGGAGGGACACTCGAGTTGGATCTCTGTCTGCTCCGTCACTGAGCTGCTTTAACAGCAGAGGCTCCTCTTCCTGTTTCAGTCATGATGGCAGCAGAATTCTGGTCTGGTTCTGCTTCTTCTATTCTATTCTATTTTATTTCTATTGCCCAATATTACAACTAAAGTGGTCTGGATGATCTTCAGCAGCAGTTGTGGAATAAACATGAAATCCTAGAATTCAGTCAGTAAATTCTAAACTAAACAGTCTGAGGTGAAGTGGGCATCCCTGCTCTAATGCCCTCCTCTGGGGTAAAAAAAACTGATTCTGGAGAGAAAGAAAGAAAAAGTCTGTCTGTGGTTCTGGTTCTGTTCACATGTTGAAGGTAAGTTCATAAATGTTCTGTTCTTTAGTTCAACTCTGGAGAAAAGTTTCTGTTTTTCCTAAAAAGAGCGGGAAGCATTGAGCTTATATAATTATAATTATATAATAGTTCATTCATTTTATCTGGATTTGAACCCACAACCTGTCAGTCATGGAGACTATTCATAGAAAGCTCCTCCTCCTGGAGGCGGAGCCTCAGATGTTCCTCCCAGAAATGCAGACAGAGTTCCTGAGGTTCTCCTCCTCCAGGAGGTTCTGCTGTTAGTGTTTGTTCTCCGTCTGCATGGAGAACCTCAGGTCTGACCAACAGAACTCTGAGAGAACATTCTTCTGTCTGGAGAGAACAGCCTTGTTCTAGAAGGTTCTAGATGTTCTGCTGCAGACTGAAGCTGTTTGAGACTGAAGAGTCTCTGGATCGTCTGTTAGAACCACATTTCCTGGAGATGTTCTGTGTGTTCTGACTGAGGAGAACAGAGGAACTCTTTAGAACTTTTTATTCAAAAGAACAGAAACACTTTACAGACGGTTGAGTCTTTTCTAGAACATGAAGATCTGCTGCAGAGATGGAACAGTCCCAGCTTCTTCACTAACGGGATCCTGTTGGAGCAGAACCTCTGCAGAACCTGCAGAACCTCTGCAGAACTCTGTAGGTTCGATCCCTTCAGACCTTCAAGGATCTGTGTTTGTTCTGTTTCTCTCCACTTTAAGAATCTGAGTTTAGAGGATCAAGTTCAAACTCCTGCTGGTTGTTGGAACCACTGGAACTTTGGTTTGGACCTTTTTTCTTCCTGTAGATCCAGAGAACAACAGCAGGAACAACAAGAAGAAGAACTGACAGAACAATCCTAATGAGAACTCCTGGACTCAGTCCTCCTTGTTGTCCTGCAGGAGAGAGAGAGGATGATGAGTGCAGAACAGAATCCTCTCCTCTTCCTCATCAGAGCAGCTGCTTCCTGCAGAGTCTCATCAACAACATCTTCAGAAAACACGTCTGATCTGAGACCTTTACTCTGACATCCAGCAGGAACACAAACACTGCTCACCTGGAGACGGATCACCTGGAGACGGATCACCTGGAGGAACCACAGACAGATGGATGGTGGAGATCAGGATCAGAGGATCTCCATATTCATGTCTAACTCTACACTGGTATGTTCCAGTGTCATCAATTGTCACGTTCTTCAGAACCACAGACAGATCTCCATCCTTCATCTGACTGTCCTTCAGAAACACTCGGTTCCTGAAAGATTCATGCTGATCTGATGGAAATGGTCGTCCATCTCTGAACATAAACAGAATCTCAGAATATTCTTTGCTCCACTCTAGAACTGTGGTGTTCTTCTCGTATTCAGGATCTCTACACATCAGAGTGACGTCATCTCCAGGATTCTTTATGATCTGTATACCTGCAGGAGAAGAACACAGAGAACATTCAGCTCCTCTCAGCATCTCAGAGGACTTTGTCTCCTGCAGGAGAGAGAGAGGATGATGAGTGCAGAACAGAATCCTCTCCTCTTCCTCATCAGAGCAGCTGCTTCCTGCAGAGTCTCATCAACAACATCTTCAGAAAACACGTCTGATCTGAGACCTTTACTCTGACATCCAGCAGGAACACAAACACTGCTCACCTGGAGACGGATCACCTGGAGACGGATCACCTGGAGGAACCACGAACAGACGGATGGTGGAGATGGGAGGGGTTTTTAAAACATATCTCTTGGTTCTTCTCCTTAGAACTCTACAGTGGTATCTTCCAGTGTCATCAATTGTCACGTTCTTCAGAACCACAGACAGATCTCCATCCTTCATCTGACTGTCCTTCAGAAACACTCGGTTCCTGAAAGATTCATGCTGATCTGATGGAAATGGTCGTCCATCTCTGAACATAAACAGAATCTCAGAATCTTCTTTGCTCCACTCTAGAATTGTGATGATCTTCTTGTATTCAGGATCTCTACACATCAGAGTGACGTCATCTCCAGGATTCTTTGTGATGTTCTGTTTATCTGCAGGAGAAGAACACAGAGAACATTCAGCTCCTCTCAGCATCTTTTTTTTATTTTATTTTATTTTTCTTTTATTTGAATTAGGACAATGCATATTAAACGATGTTTCAGCAGCTGCTTTAACATAAATATGCCAGAATTAGCACAGGAGCTAAATTTCATCTGTTGTCCTAGGGCAGGATAAAAATATCAACAATTACATTTACAACACAATGAAATAGCACAATATTAGAGGTAAAAATATTTACAAAGGTTATTACAATAAAAAGCAAGTCTAAAAATTCCAAGACAGTCACAGAAAAACAACAATAACTAATGTCTGCAGGACTGGTTTGTTTTTAGCCATTGTTTAAGAGCTGTTTGGAAGGTAGGGTAGTTTTCCCAGTTCCTGATGTGCTGTGGCAGTGTATTCCATAACTGTGAGCCTCTAATTGACACCACAGTTTGGCTGAATTTAGTCCTGCGCCTTTGAACATTACAGTCCCCTCCAGTTAAAGCCCTGGGGCCTGTTTCAGAAAGGAGGTTAAGTGTAAACTCTGAGTGAGTTAACCCTGAAATCAGGGAAACTCTGGGTTTTCCGTTTCAGAATGGGAGGTTTGTTAAACCAGAGAAAGCAGAGTAAGTCAAACCCGTTTCTGAAAGAGAGGTAACTTATACTCGGAGTCATTATCCATGGTTACTTATGCTGTGAACCTAACCTGGTCGGGAGCAGGTTTTATTCTCCAAACTCAAAGTTTCTGCCGGTCCCCTCCCCTTTTTAAAGACAAAGTGGTATTTTTCACTTTAACCTTCATTGCCCACATTCCAGTCACACAGAGACAAGCTAAGTGACAAGAATGGCTTGTTCTTTTTTGGAGGACCCAATAGACGAGGAGGCTGCATTAATTCATAGAGAATTATATTTACCTCGTACGAGGATTTTGAGAAGACTCGATTTTTTGTCATTTCCCCACACGTTTTTGTTTGAGCGTTACCGTTTTTCGTTGCAGTCAATTACATATATACAATGAAAACAACAATAGATATGTATTGCTATGTAGATGTTTCATATGTCAAATATTGTCAACAAAACCTACATCATGACATGCTCAAATTTGACCTGATTGAATTATGTTTTTATACTTCATTTTTAGCTGATGCCATGTTCTTTTACTTCCTGCAGGATTGCATCTACATGAAAATGAAATCAGGGATATTGAATTAGATAAATGTAACAATGACTTTTTGGAAACACAATTTGATAGTACTGCTTACTTTCTTAATCCCATATACACCTATACCACATGATCAATACAAGGGTAGTGTTGCAGTGTGTTTGTGCTGAGCGGGGTGCGATCCACGAGAGACAAGGGCATATTGTGTGTTCGGAGGACGGAGCACTTAGGCCTCGTTCACACTGCAGGCTGAAACGACCCAATTCCGAATTTTTTGCCCCTAAGTGGCCCAATTCAGATCTTTTCATGACAGTCTGAATGACACAGATCCGCTCTTTTCAAATGCGACCCAGGCCCCGTGGGTTTGCCGGCCTGATTCTGATACGTATCCGATCTTTTCAATTGCGACCGCCGTCTGACCGGACAGGCGACTTGATTCTGAACCGTACGTCATCGACACGCAACAAACATCATCATTTTGCGTTGAAGTAGGCGGGAACGAGAACATAAACAACAACCGTGGCAGACGATGCTGCTGAGACCAGTCAGTGAAGGGAAGCGAGGTCCCGATTGGATTAATATTTGGGTAATCGCTCTGTTCAGGCCAAACTCCAGGGCTTTCATCGCAACCGGGCGGTTTTAGAAAAACAATTCCAGCAAAAAGGCCGAGCGTGGTGTTGAACCTTTCCCGCGATTACTTTTTTTTCTTTCTCCCCTTTCCAACCGTGCTCAGAAGCGCGGGGGACCCGAGGCGATCCTCCTCCTCCTCCCTGTTCTGATCCTTAGATTCTCCAGGATTCTCCAGAACGGCTTAATAAAGAGTCCATAGCATTTATTCTGGGGGAAACCTTCGTTTTTTACCGTTCTCCTTCCTCTGTAACACACAACATGAATGCGCGCCCACACTGCCCCCCCCTCATTCTCTATCGCGGCACGCGGGCGCGTGTGCAACGCACACACATTCCTATTCCACTTCAGTGGGTACAGACGATCCCGACTCCATTGCCTTCTTAAAATGAGAAGATTGTAATTGTGCTGCTCCTTCATGAAAATAAATTTAATATTACAAGAGAGCTCCGCTGTTGACAACACTGTTGTTGACATCCATTGTTAACGTTGGCTCCGCAAACAACGAGTGACGTCATTCATTCACCGTTGAGTATTCTTCTGGCTTCTGCGCATGCAGGTCTCGTTTGGGTCGTGTCACGGTCACACTCGTGACCACAAAAGTTCGGATTTACTTGGAAATGTGAACGGTCTTTCAAAAAAATCGGATTTTTTCAAAAAATCAGAATTGAGCATTAAGCCCTGCAGTGTGAACGTAGCTTTAGTTAAATCAAGAGAAGGTGTCATTCCCAGAATAACTGTTTTGGAGTCATTCTTAATCCGCTCTGGAGGTTGAGGGTTTCGAACGGGAAGTGAACCCCGAAGGAGAATTCCCTTCTGCCCTGAAGGAAATCTCCCCTGAGCTTCTGACCACGGTCGGAAAGACGAGAGAAAAAGAGAAGTCATCGCAGCGAAAGGTTCAACAGTAGACACAAATTCACTTTTAAAAACACAATTGCATGTATTAATATTAAACTGACCAACGTTTGCAAGAGGGGAAGGTTAACAAAAAAGTCCTCTAAACATAACCGACGTTAAATGCATTCCCCCCCCATTGGTTGTACATTATGCAGCATTTCATGCAATTACACCAGGAATAACACTTCAAAAGTACACCGAAATATCGCCATTTTTTAATTTCACACCTTACGCTATTTAAAAAGTTATTTATTACAGCCAATATTTTATAACAATGATTTAAATGCAAACTTCTGCATTAACTCAAGCAGCTATGTTTTCCCACGCTAACTGTCTCTGTGTTGCAGATGCAGCAATGTTGCTTTTCTTCTGGAATATGTGCTCATATTCACTGTAACTCTGCAGCAGCACGTCAAGTTCAGCTGGAGAAAAATATGCAGACCTCTTTGTTTCCACGGTTGCCATGGGGACTCGTGATATCTGCGCTCCATTAATAATGGCTTCTTATGGTCGCGGTGCGCACGCTCAACTTCGATTCAGTCCACTCAGAGTTGATTAACCTAACTCCGATCAGCTTCTCTGAAACAGAAAACTCAGAGTTGTTGATCTCCCGATTGACCAACTCAGAGTTCAAGTTCAACCTCAGAGTTGGTTGAACCTCCTTTCTGAAACAGGCCCCAGGTGCCTATTCCAACATTTGTTTTTTTACTTATAAAATCTAACAAGGGGGGAGGGGCCAGCCCATTCAAAACTTTAAAAATGAGACAGGCATCCATGTACATTTTATAACTTTCAAAGTCCATTATGCCATACTTGGTTAGAATGTCACAGTAATGATAACGCAGAGGCTTTTTGTCTAAAACTTTCAGGGTGTCACAAACTGGTGGTGGAGGACCCAAATGCAGGAGACCAAGCTTGGTGACAGGAACTAAAACATTTAATTAGCAAACTGAAACATGACAAAACTATGAGGGGGAACAAAACTGACAAAGCAGAGCAGATGACCTGACAAGGAAGAACAGAAACCTAGAGACTTAAATAGGCTGAGGGCAATTAACTGAACTGAAGACAGCTGTGGATCATGAACCTGAAGTTGTGACTGACAAGGAAACCAAAAACATGACAAAGAAAACCAAACCACTGAATCCTTACACAGGGTTCTCTTAAACAGAGACTTGAGGGGTTTCAAAGTGCTTTCGTTTGTCTGGGACCATGTAGTAAGACAATAAGTTATATGACTAAAAATCAATGAATGCATGTAAACCTTTGCAGCCTCAGTAGTCAAAGAAGACCTTATTTGTTTAAAATTTGAGAAATTAAATTTAACAATATTGGATATTTTCTTTACATGTCATCTCAGAGGACTTTGTCTCTAAAGTGGATGTGAGGAGATCCAGAACTTTCTGGATCCTCAGAACAAAGATCCAGTCAGACAAACATGGTGATCCGTTTTCTTAGAACTTCTCAAACCAAAAAGTCAAAAGAATAAAAGTTCAGAATCTCAGACAATTCCAGGAAAGTCCTCCAGTGTTTCAGATGGAAGATCTAGAAATGTTGAGGAGCAGAAACATGAAAGCTCAGAAATTCTGTCCATCAATCTATGAACAGAACCGGTGCTAAAGAGCAGCCCTGATGGAGTCCAGCATGGACCAGGAACAGGTCTGACTTACTGCCGTCTATGAGAACCAAGATCCAGTTCTGGACCCCCCCATTCAGGCAAAGAGGAAAGAAGATGATGTCATCGTATTGACAGTAATCACTCATAGTCATACATAGTTCTATCAGTACACACAGTGGCACAACTACCCAGTCCCCCCCCCCCCCAAACACACATTATAAAGTGCCCCACCCACCCCCGTCCAGCTAAAGAAACACCAACACAACACGTCTTCTGTGTTTGAATGTATGAATCTATTTTAGTCTCATCTGGTTATGGATGTGACTCAGCAGAACATTTAGTGAACATTTTCAACCATTTTTGTCTCAATGATTCCACAAATTTGTGTGTTGATCTTCTGAGTAATGCCTAGCCCCCTCCTCTGTTCCTCTCTGTTCTTCTCCCTCTTCATCATCAGCTGATCGTCTCTCTATCATCATCATCATCATCATCTGAACCTCTCTCCTCGTTCTCCTCTGTTGGGTCTGACTTGTTTTTCCAGAATAAGTGAACATGTATTCAGCAGTAGTTTAACCCAGAAGTAGCTTCTAGGTTTTAGTAACTTTCATAGTTTAGTTGTTCCTCCCTGAAGTCATCTATCTTTTATATAACTGCAGTTATCTGCAGCCGTGTCTGTCAGACTTTTTATTGAACAGTCTCTGTTCAAGGACTACACGCTGTATGGCTACTCTAACGTGACTACTCGCCTAGCATGCTGGGTAATCATGAATGCTGAGTAATGCAGTTCTATATAAACTAACTTCAATACGGAGCATCTTTCTTCTTCTAATAAAAAACTGTTTTCTCTTTAGACAAAGTAAAGTTAATAAACATTTTTAGTTTTCTTTCTCAATTGTCGTTCAGATCTTTATTTTGGGGCTGCACGGTGGCGCAGTGGTTAGCGCTCTTGCCTCACAGCAAGAAGGCCCCTGGTTCAAGTCCCGGCTGGGGGACATGAAACACAACATCAATGGGGGGCCTTTCTGTGTGGAGTTTGCATGTTCTCCCCGTGTATGCGTGGGTTCTCTCCGGGATCTGCGGCTTCCTCCCACCGGCCAAAAACATGCTTTATAGGTTAATTAGCAACTCTAAATTGTCCCTAGGTGTGACTGTGAGAGTGAATGGGTGTGTGATTGAGGACCTTCTACCCTGCGACAGACTGGCGACCTGTCCAGGGCATCCCCTGTCTACGCCCAAGTAGCCGGGATAGGCTCCGGCAACCCCGTGACCCCGAAAGGAAAAAGGAATACAGAAAATGAATCTTTATTTTGCATTATGTGATTTGTTGGTGTGATTGGACCTTTAGGGCCACCATACGATTCAAACAGTGATGCCCCCCATACATTTACTTCCTTATTCTCACTTTTGACACGTGAAACATCAAAACAAGTTTAATGAAATCTCACCTGGTGTCATGGACCCAGCAAAACCAAACAGAAGGAAGGGAAGAACAGAACCGAGGAACCACATCGTTGGAGATCCAGCTGTGTTTTCTAGGAGAAGGAGCCCGGTCCTCTTCGTACTTGGACTACAAATGTTTTCTTCTTCTTCTGTTTCCTCTTGAGGACAGTGTTTATCTCCAGTCTTATAGGAAACAGCGCCACCTACTGAAACTTTATCAACTCCGTCAACACGTTATTAGTGACTGAAGTGGCTGCAGCAGTCCGTCACTTCTCCTCTTTTCCTGTTGACAACATATATAATAAAATGGATCAAACAGAGAAAACGACTGCAAGCCATGAATCTGTCATTCTATCATCATGTCCCACTGAATAGAAGCTAGGATCATGAAGAGAGGACGACAGATTCTGGTGTAACTGATCCTTCTGCTGTGGTGTCACAAAGAGGAGACAGTGCATCAGACTTTCCCTTCTTGGAGTCTGGGTGATACGTGATCTGACTCTCATAGCCTGAGTAGAACAGAGACCAACGTGCCTGTCGTGGGTTCAACTGCTTGGTTGATTTAATGTACTTCTGGTTCTTTGGTGGGTTAGGACCAGGAAGGGTTGAGCAGACCCTTTGAGCAAATGCCTCCACACAGCAAAGGCCTTCTTACAGCAGTTCCTGGTCGCCCCGTCATAGTTCCACTCTGCATTGTTGCATTGCTCTCTGGAGTAGTAGCACACAGAAACATCTTAGCTGACTGACCATGGCGTTGAGAGAGTACAGCTCTGACCCTGTGATAGAGGCGTCCACCTGCACGATGAACTGACTGGTGTTTGAATTCAACTTAATAACAATAACAATTTGTTACTAGAAGGCTCCAGATCCTGCCTCCATGCTCGACCTGACCTGACCTGACCTGACCTGACCCGAACCAACCTGACCTGACCCGACCTGACCTGACTCGACCTGACTCTTTCACCACACACACTTCTAGGGATGATTTGATCTCATTGCAACCACACAAATATTTTCTAGGGACCTCCAGATCTCACCTGCACTACAATCTATCCATGACCATACCCACAGACCACTGACAAGACTCCCCTCTACCCCCCCCCCCTTTTAAGCCTAGCCTAACCTAAGCTTAACCTTTACCAGAAGCTGAGGAATGTACGGTGCACTGGGGTTCTGTCCTCTACTCTCATGTTCTCCTCTCTGTTCTTGATGATTTAGTTCTCCTCTAGTCAGGAGGGAGAACACCAGCGACACTATAGCATCTTCTGAGGGACAGAGGCTTGATTGTTGGATCAGAAACAGATCACACAGGGTCCCCATTGAATTTGTCTGGAAGCACCATTCTCCGTCCCGTTGTGTGAACGATCGTTGCTCTAGGCCACATGTGTCAAACTCAAGGCCCACGGGCATAATGTGGCCCACCACGTCATTTTATGTGGCCATGCAAGTTGTTATTTTATTAAAATACAAAATTGGTGAATTTGCTTAATTTTTTTTGGTAATAAATGTTTAACTCCGAGCTCCAATCCTCGCTATCGGAACTCAAAGACGAATCCGTCACTATTGAGCTTTTAGCCCCTTCAAATAATGTAACAACCCAGCTGGAACGTCACTCGGAGCGGAGAAGAGAGAGCGGAGCTGTCCATCAACTGGCTATGCTGGACAACTGTCTGTGCCCCACATACCGCACATCTACAAACCAGAGGGAGAGGTAGAAAGAGCAGCAGAATGCACAATCTTCCTTCCAGCATTAAGCCGACTTGGTCTGAACACGCATGACCTTGAACATCGCTCATGTGTCATCACCCTTTCCCCTTCCACACTCATGGTGCAACAAAAGAAGCAAACACAACAGGAAGAAATAACTGAGGGTGGAACAACAAAACTGACGGATGGAAAGAAACGTAGGTAAAAAAAAAACACCTATTCTCAACCCTGTTTTGACCAGGGGACAGTCACGTGCACCCAACGTGCACGTGACCACCACTACAGTAAATATTAAAACATAAATTAAGAGCGTGCTTTAAAGAAACTACACTGCCCACAATGCCTTTCGTCTACAATAGCCACCAAGTGACGGCCTACCGCCACTACACGACAGTGTTTCCACTTTATGCCAGCGAGTGGAATTGAGACATAAATAATCCCAAAATGCCCAGAAAAAAGAGAAAAACTGACGCAGATGGAAGACTGTTTCAAGAGAGATGGGAAGGAGAATACTTGTTTGTTCTTAAGGAGAAAGACCAGTATGTCTTCTGTGTTACGAGGCGGTGACAGTTGTCAAAGAGTAAAATTGGATCCAAAAAATATTCCCATGTCAACATGAACACAATACAGATATTGTTAACACACACATACTGATGCCTTCAAACCAACTAGTGTGAAATATTTCATTCAATCAAGCCAAATATTAGTGCAAAGGTGAGCTAACACCTGTTAAACTTTAAATTTGACAAATACAGTTGTTCACTGAGTCAACCTTTATGTAGGAATGTTTAGTTGATTACATATTATTTATGTTTAGATGCTGTTGTTTAATTATTTGTATGTGTGAATGCAAACCATGCAGAGCTGTGTGCAGCTTTTTTTGTAAACTGTTGCTTGTTTAATAAATGTTCTCTGCAGCTCAGTTTAATTCACTTGGACGGTTTGATCCTTCATTAATGGAGTTAGTAGGTTTTAATAAGCAGACAAAATGTAAACAGCTTTATGCAGTAACAAGCAAACATGTTTTCTATTCAACTGTAATTGTCACTTTAAAAAGTTATAATAAATAGATAATAAGTAATTTAACATTAAGGAGCAGTTACATTCATTCCTCATTACATTTAGTTACATGTATAAGTTTCATTTGGCCCTTTGAGGACAGCTTTATGCTGATGTGGCCCTCGGTGAAATGAGTTTGACACCCCTGTTCTAGGCGCTCAGCCTTTGGCATTTGTTAAAGAAGAAGACACGACTGGGAAATTCACAGTGGATGTTGCTGAAAGGCGGGTTGATTTATAGGAGCGACATGACGGCTTTGGTCAAACAGTTTAGACGTTGTAGTTGGTGACTGTGCTCCACCAACAAAGTAGCAAACCCTGCCAGGTTTGTGGGACTAGGAACTCTTGCTGCTATGAAAGGCAAAGTATTCTGTCACAATAACAGGCAGACGGCTGGATCCAAATGCAGAAGATCAGCTCAGCTAAAAGTCCACAAAGCTAAGTCAGGGTCAGGCAGGCAGGAGTTAATGACAGGCATGAGATCATCAGAGGACAGACAGGTATTCAGGATTCAGGGGAGAGTCGGGGCAGGCGGCAGACAAACAGAGTCAGAAACAGAAGATCAGATCCAGATACAACCCTCTGTGAAGAAGGCAGAGTGGCTCAAACAATACTTTGCAAGTAGACTGACTGATATGGCAAATGAGAGAGCAGCACTCAGAAACTGTACGCCGGGGTTTCTGGGAGATGAAGTACATTTTGTCCTCTAGAGACTGTTCCTGCTACTGACCAGAGGGAGACGGAGCTCTAACTTCTGACACAGACGCTTTCTTGGACCCAAACACAGAGAGTGGGACTGACTGAGGAAGTGGACTAACTTTGGTTGGTTGTGCAGCACAGCAGGGAGCTCAGAGCTGCAGAGAAATGACACTCAGCTTAGTTGGAGCTTTGATGAAGGCTCTGCTGTGGGAAGCAGCATCTGTCAACGTTTCCACACCAACACACATCCAGCAGACGGGACTCACCCAGCAGCATCTGGACAGATGTTCCCTCCATTCTGCAGCTGCAGGACATCAGACCAACAGCAGTTGGACAGACACCAAAGTCTGATTCTTCTGTTAGGATGATCGTCTGTGTGACGGTTCACTTTTCTCTGAAGCATCAACCAGGAAACTCAGACAGGAAGAGACGTGATAAACCACAAACACAGTGGTCACAGGAGAAAAAACTGTTAGCTTCACATGAAAGAGTTTTCATGAAGTTTCAGAACTCTGATGGCACCTCTGAGGTTGGTTGTCGTGACGACTACGACCAAACCAGGTTTGCTGTTTTGCGTGGGTGGAAGGTGTTTGTATGTATCTTACTTTTATACATCCACACTGGTGTGTTTTCATGAATGTCCATCTCCACATAGGACAGTCTCATTGGGTCCACCATGTTCCCAGCTTTCTCCGTCTTTCTACCTGGACTGTCTGACATCTTTGAAGGAAATGATCCTGAGTCAGGAACAAGCTGAGGCTGATCACACTGGTTTCTTGACGTAGCATCTGCTCGCCAACATGTAGTCATTGCAAAACTGATGACATCACGGCAAGGGTCAAGAACCACAAGGACATGTAGGACGGCAACCCTCTGCATTTCACTGAGACATGCCACTGAACCACGTCATCCACCTGGCAGAGTTTATCCAGATTGATCACATTGTCAACATAATGGAGATGGTCTGATGGTCAACAACCAGTGGTGCTACACCATGACCATTGTTCTCCTCTCACGCTCCTGCATTCCAAATCTTGAACTTCAGGCCATCAAATGAAGCCCCTTTTATCCCTCTACCATCCATGTCATCATAGTCAGTGACGATTTTATTGCGATATTTACTGCTAAAAAGTTATTAGCCTTTTTAGTAGTAGGTTTTAAGGTTGTCATTTGGACTTAGTTTTAAAGTTAGCAGACGTTTCACCTCTTATCCAAAAGTCTTTGTTAATTCTGAATTAGCTGGTAAAATAGCTGGTATATTTGTGCTCATTGGGGAGGAGTCAGACCTGAAACTGGATGGTGGCACTACCACATATGAAGCACTAAGGAGAGACCCAACCATCAGATACAAGAAAAAGGTTAGAAACTGCCTACAAAGACTGTCGTCATCAACAAACCACTATATTACAGACTGTACCCGGGTAATACCATTCCCTGCATCTATGGCCTCCCAAAAATCCACAAGGAAGGAATACCACTGAGACCCATTGTCAGCAGCATTCAGCAGAGGATCCACTATTTATTTTTTTTTTGGTTTGTTTTTTTAAATGTATCAGTATATTTTTCCTGAATTTTTGTCTTTGAAAATCATAGAGTGTTATTTGGTCATTGTTTTATTTCATAAATAATGTTATTTATTTTATTAAAAGGATCATGAATGAATGAAACTTTATTCATAGCACTTTATAACTCCTTGAAGGATCCAAAGGGCCTCACAATAAAAAAAAAAAGATCTAAAACGGGAACAAAAGTTTTAAACTAAAAACTCTAGAATATTCTGTTTCAGAAAATAATTTTCAGTCCAAATGTTTTCATCTACATTCCATGTTCTATCATTCTCACTCCACACATCTGCTCCTGGTCCGGCCCTTCTATCTAATTTTAGAAGCCAATGTGGCCCCCCAGTAAAAATAATTGCCCACCCCTGTTCTAGCCTTTCTAGACTGTGCAGTGATCACTGGAGATGACAGACAGCTTTAGGTTGAAGTGTACAGGAAGTCTACTCACACAGATCAGTACCTGTTCTTTGATGCAAACCACCCTTTACAGCACAAACTAGACGTCATCAGGACTTTACAACACAGAACCCAAGAGATGCCCACAAGCTCTGACGGAAAGAAGAAAGAAGAGCAACATATCCACCAAGCCCTCCAAACCTGTGGATATCCCAACATACAAGAAAACAAGACAAGAAGGAACAAGAGCAAATCTCTAAATCTCTGAGGAATGGTTCCAGAACCTTGCTGAATCAATGACACCATGGATTAGGCAGTTCTGAAACCAAAGGGGGTCCAAACCGGTACTAGCAAGGTGGACCTGATAAAGTGGCCTTTGAGTTCATATACAAATGCACAGAGTTCAGGAGTGTAACAGCTGTAGGGAAGAAGCTGTTCTAGAACCTTCTGGTTTTAGTTTGGAGGCTCCTGTAACGCCCCCTAGAGGGTAGCAAGGCTAAGAGTCCATGTGCTGGGTGATTGGAGTATCCAGTTGTGTAGAACTTAACCTGTCCAATCGTTCCACCACTGTCCTAATGATGGAGTTGGGTGTGTGTGGGTCAGTGTTCCTCCTGGGGGGTGTTCCAGAAAGCAGGTTCTGCTACCTCCCACGGTAAGTTTGAGGCTAAGGAAGTGGATAACCTCAGCTTTCAGTTCCAAAAATGGAGGTATGTTTCAGGGTAGGTCAAGTTGCCATAGCAACTCATGCTCTGAACATAACCTGGTCTGGAGCAGGTTTAGTTGAAGGTTAGTTTGTTTTCAGAGAGGTGCAGCAGCATGGCGTGTCCATTTGAAGATGATGTAGTGGATGAAGAAGCTCAGATAATACTTTTTCCACCGTGAGAGGGTGATAAGACCATATATGGATGTTTAAAGAGAAACTTTTTACTTTGATCTAACTTCATTATTTGCTTCAGTTAAGATAATTAAAAATCATTTTTGTGTCAAGTCAGTTTAAAAATAACACATAGTTATCAGACAGTTATTTTCCTTTCATTCAAATTAATTCAATTAAGTAGGTGTAACTTTGGTGCTGATGTTAGATCGGCACCTCGCGGGATTGTGGGATACCATTCCCTTTGTCTGTCTGGATGGATTTGGGTTTAAGTGTGGGTTTTTGACCAAATGTGTTTAGTTGTTTAGCTGTTTGACTGTGTTTTGCCGAGTTATTTTGTGCTACTATGCTTAAGTCTCTGAACCATGAGTGAGAGTGAGGAAGAGGAGGATGAGTTTATATTGCACCTCTACATGTAAAGGTTGTAATAACATTGTTGGAAAATTCTTGAATGAAAGTATACCCAGTAGGCATATTATTTCGTTCTTTTTATTGTTATACAAATGATCATATCTGCCAGCTCAAACTTAGACATAAGAGAGTTCAAGAATTATAATTAATTAAGATGGAAAAAAGATTAATTGAATTGGAGTAATATGACATTTACTTAGATAAATATGTAGATTTAAATTGTAAAAAGAATATTGAATTGGATAGACGTAATGAATTAGGTTGAATAAATTTAACTCATTTACTTGTTACCAATAGAAGTAATTCCTTTAAGTTGGCAAAATTGGATAAGTTATATATATATGCGTCTCAATGAAAATAGAACTAAGATCAGAAACTAGTGCGTTTACTTTGTCTGTTCTTCTTCTACAAGCAGAAACTCTTTCTTTTGCTGATGATGCAGTCGTGTTACTTTTTTGATGGATGTATAATCTTCATACGTCGTCATTTAAATCTCTGACTCCGTCTCACTGAAGTGTAGCGTCTCTTTTTTTCTCCACGCGTTTCCATGGTGACTCCAGAACTCTGTGATCCATTGAGAATGTCTTTATGTACATGACGTGCACGTGCATTAACCCAGGGTTACCAAGTCGAGGTAATTACACCAACTCATATCTGGTCTTCTGGAACCGACATACCCAGAGTAAGCAAGTTCAGGAGGATTTCAGCCAGAGTTCAGGGTTAAAGTCAGGATAGTTTAAACATTCATCCTGGAATAACTCCAGAAGTCCACAATGAGTTCCTTGGTTCTCTTGGTGTTGAGCAACCAGCAGGTTGTTGGGGTCACACACTCAGCCAGACGATACACCTCCTCTTTGTACGCCTCAGAAGAAGCAAAAACCTGTATCTCCTTCCTCTTTGTAGGCCTCCTCCTTGTTGTCTGTGATACGTCTGATCACCGTGGCGTCATTTTAGCCCAATGATGGAACCATTAACAGGTTTGCAGTCATGGGTGAGGAGGGAGAAGAGGAAGGGACTCATCACACAGCCTTGTGGTACGATGATGATTTTGGTGATGGTGGATGAACAGTGGTTATCCAGCTGGACGTGTTTGGGGGATCTGGTCAGGAAGTTCAGTTCCACATGAGAGAACTAATGCCTAATTCTGACTGTGTTTGTGACAGAGCACAAGTCTGTCATGGTTTGAGTGTTAAATAAAGTGTATTTGTTTCTGACAGCATCAGTGGGTGCACACACTGTCTAGCTGTAAACTTCCAACAACAGTTCCAACAACTCACTTTGTTTATTTTCTGTGTTTGGTTGTTTTCAATGTCTTATTTGTTTACTTCCTGATTTCATTGGAGGACTTCCTGTATCCAGGAGGTCCAGTGGATCCAACCTTTTGTTTTGGTTTCCTTTGACAGGCCTGTTTTGAATTAAAAATGATTTCTTTTTATTTTGCATTTTTGTTTAAAGATTGTTGTTAAATTGAGGATATTTTGTTTATTTATGTTGTATTGGTTACTAGGAAAATGCATGTAGTTGTTCTTTTGTTTTTTTGGTTGTCTGGCTATCATGCTGCTGCACTGCAGGCTGCTTCCCTGCCAGAGTTTTGTCAATGGGAGCATTTTTCCCCACATGTTGCTTAAAGACAACATGAAGATTGAGAGGACCTTGACTTTTTGTGTGGACAGTGGTTTGTTCTTCTGATTGTGTTGAAGGTTGAACTGAAGTCCAACAACAGGATTCTGGCAGAGGAGTTTCTGTTGTCCAGGAGTGAGAGGACAAGGCCATGGAGACTGCATCCTCTGTGATCTTGTTCTGGTGGTGTGTAAACTGGTGGGGGTCCCGGGCGGAGGGAAGACAAGACTAGAGGTGCTGAGACCAGCCTGAAGCACTTTGGGATGTCTGGAATGAGAACTACCAGGAGGTGATCATTGAGATTTGATGGTTGGAGTTCTTGGGTATCAGTACAATGGAGGAGGATTTGAAGCAGGTCAGGACCACCTACACCTACCCCCCCCCCCCCCCCGCACCCCCGTTTCTTTGGCACATGCTTTCCTCTTTCTACATTGATTTTGTTTCTTTACACAAACTCTTTTTTTCCATGTCTATGAAGACTCTCATTCATCCAGGTTGGTTCCATTGTAGTAGGTTTAGGGGATGTCATCTGGACTTGGTTTTTTTTCCAGTTACTTACACTCCTATTGTGTTTTTTTCATGCTTTTTTTTTGTTCCTATTCTTCCTTTTCTCTTTCACTTGAACCCAAAACTCTTCAGGGGAAAACCCGTCCCTCTCTGTCCAGTCCAGTCAGTCCAACAGTCTAAACATTGGGACTCGTGTTCCTCTTTCAGTTCAGTTCACAAAGGTCTAATGTCTGCAGCAGAGGACCAATGGGAGCACCAAGAACAGGGAAAGAAGAGACAGAAGACGAGTTTCAACCTCAGTAGAAAAGGAGACGGTCATTTCTGCTTCAGCACCTCTGACGGTACTATTAATAAACACTTCTTGTTTGTGGTTTGTCACGTCTCTTCCTGTCTGAGTTTCCTGGTTGATGCTTCAGAGAAAAGTGAACCGTCACACAGACGATCATCCTAACAGAAGAATCAGACTTTGGTGTCTGTCCAACTGTTGTTGGTCTGATGTCCTGCAGCTGCAGAATGGAGGGAACATCTGTCCAGATGCTGCTGGGTGAGTCCCGTCTGCTGGATGTGTGTTGGTGTGGAAACGTTGACAGATGCTGCTTCCCACAGCAGAGCCTTCATCAAAGCTCCAACTAAGCTGAGTGTCATTTCTCTGCAGCTCTGAGCTCCCTGCTGTGCTGCACAACCAACCAAAGTTAGTCCACTTCCTCAGTCAGTCCCACTCTCTGTGTTTGGGTCCAAGAAAGCGTCTGACAGCAGCAACACTCTGTGTGTCTTTACTTTGTTGTTGCAGTTGGTCTGACTGTGAGTCCCAGCAGATCTCAGTTCTTTGGAGGAGAATCAGTGACTCTGAAGTGTGAGGACCACAGCTCTGCAGGATGGACTCTGAGGAGAAACACCACAGAAGGAACCAGGACTCTGTGTGGATCTGAGTGGGGATCAGCAGATGGTTTGTCCTGCACTATGAACTACATGTATGAAGAGGAAAGTGGTGTGTACTGGTGTGAGTCCAGAGGGGGAGGAGCCTCCAGCATCAGCGTGAACATCAGTGTCTCTGGTAAGATCAGACTGTGGAGTTAGTGTTGCTGCAGCTGTGTGCAGATGGATGAAATGCTTTGTCTCTGTGTTGAGGTGGATCAGTGATCCTGCAGAGTCCTGTCCTCCCTGTGATGGAGGGTCATGACCTCACTCTGAGCTGTCAATCACAGACCCCTCCCTCCTCCCCCTCAGCTGCTTTCTATAAAGATGGCTCCCTCATCAGGACTGAGCCTACAGGTCACATGACCCTCCAGCATGTTTCCAGGTCTGATGAAGGTCTCTACAAGTGTCTCATCAGCGCTCATGGAGAGTCTCCATCCAGCTGGATCTCTGTCTCAGGTGAGGAGCTTCACTGTCATCTCACCATGGATGTCCTCCATGCAGTCACCTGACCAGGTGGGATTCTGTCTGCAGAGAAACCCATGACAACAACCCTGCCCACCACAGAAGCCCCGCCCCCTGCATTAGGTCTTGCATTGAGAGTCCTGCTCCACCTGGTGGTGATCAGTCCGTTCTTCATCTCCACTCTCCTTCTGGTGTCTTTATGTCCACAAAGAGCCTCAGGTAACAGAAATCAATCAATCACATTTGATCAATCATCTTCAGTTTCTAAACTGTTCTGTCTGCAGGAAGTGACCCGTCTGTCTCCATGGTGATGACCCAGTACTCACATGCTGAGCAGGGATTGGCTGATGACTATGATGACATCATCACATCATCACATCTCTGATGCCCTGTGGTCTGGAACCACAGAGCATCAATTCTGAATAAAGAGTTTTAAATATTTTTGCTTTTCAGTTTATCATAATAATAATTTTTTGTTTCTTTTGTAATGTTTAAACAATTGATTTTAATGGTTTTTTTTGTGTTCAATACAGTGAATCTTTATTTCAAATATAAGTTTTCAATTTGTCTTCACACGCCTGAGATATGTGAGCCTTAAATGATAAATCCTGGTCACATAAGACCCCAAGGTTTCTAACTGTGGAATTGGGGGCTATACTTACACCATCCAGGGAGACTATCTGAGCAGACAGAGCATCTCTCAGGTTTTTAGGACCTAGTATAATAACCTCAGTTTTTTCTGGGTTCAGGAGGAGGTCATTAATCGTCATCCAGGTCACCAACTACCACAGTACAGAAACACAACCAGACTGATCATCTTCTGATCTGTTGTCAAAGTGGTCTTTGAATCATGGAAACAGAATATCTGGTTCTAGGACAGAGAACATGCAGAACAGCAGCAGTTTATCAGAAATTCACCTCTGGGATGTGGGCGGGACAGTTGGTGCAGAACTACCCAACCCTCACTTCCCATCATCCATCTGTTTACTCTCTCTCTCCCACTATCTTACAGCCCCTCACCCCCCCCCCCCAACATTAGTGGTGATCAATACCGTAGCTGTCCATCCGTTAGATCCAGATTCCAGCTCAGACCAGGAAAACAAAGACGTATGATTCTGATAGCGGATGCATCAGAACGGGGCGGAGCACAAGATTCTGGCCCCACCCACTCTAGATTTTATGTATTTATTTTTTTTGTCTCCTTTTGCTCCACAACAGTTTGAGTAAAGAAATAGTCATTAATGACATTTTGAACTGAAGCTTTTATTTATGTCCATCATGAGAAAAATGCCTTATGAAGATGTT
This sequence comes from Oryzias curvinotus, assembly GCA_023969325.1. Taxonomy (NCBI): domain Eukaryota; kingdom Metazoa; phylum Chordata; class Actinopteri; order Beloniformes; family Adrianichthyidae; genus Oryzias; species Oryzias curvinotus. The sequence continues at coordinate 1,319,622 of CM043723.1, forward strand.
AAACAACCTTTCCATGATCTGGACATCTGTACTAGAACTCCATGACTCAGTGGATCCTGTGTCAGGAAGGATCTTGAGGACCAACCAAAAACGACAGACCCAGGAATGCAACTTAATATTTATTGGCTGAAGAGACTGAGGAGCTGGAACTTGCAATACTTAGAGTAGACACCAGAGGGCGTTGCAAGTGATGGGAGCCGCCAGCAAACTGAGAGGAGGGAGACGAAAAACAGACACTTAGGCTACGTTCACACTGCAGGGCTTAATTGCTCAATTGGGATTTTTTTTAAAAATCCGATTTTTTTGCAAGACCGTTCACATTTCCAAGTAAATCCGAACTTTTGTGGTCTCCAGTGTGACCGTGACACGACTCAAAAACGAGACCCGCATGCACAGAAACCAGAAGAATACTCAACGGTGAACGACGTCACTCGGAGCCAACGTTAACAATGGATGTCAACAACAGTGTTGTCAACAGCGGAGCTCTTTTTGTAATATTACATTTATTTTCACGAAGGAGCAGCACAATTACAATCTTCTCAGTTTAAGAAGGCAATGGAGTCGGGATCGTCTGGACCCACTGTTGTGGAATGGGAATGTGTGTGCGTTGGAGCCGCGCGCCCGCGTGTGTGTGTGTGTAAGAGACAGAAGAGCGCGTGCCGCGATAGAGAATGGGGGGGGGCAGTGTGTGTGCGCATTCATGTTGTGTGTTACGGAGGAAGGACAATGGTAATAAAAGAAGGTTTCCCCCAGAATAAATGCTATGGACTCTTTAATAAGCCATTCTGGAGAATCTAAGGATCAGAACAGGGAGGAGGAGGAGGATCGCCTCGGGTCCCCCGTGCTTCTGAGCACAGTCGGAAAGGGGAGAAAGAAAAAAAAGTAATCGCGGGAAAGTTTCAACACCACGCTCGGCCATTTAGCTGGAAATTTTTTCAAAAACCACCCGGTTGTGATGAGAGCCCTGGAGTTTGGCCGGAATAGAGGAATCAAGTCACCTGGCGGTCGCATTTGAAAAGATTGGATCTGTGTCATTCAGACTTGTCACGGTGCCCCTGGCCGGGCCCTCGTCATCTAGTCCACCTGCTGACAACGGCTGCGCCTCGTCAGCATCATCAGGACCCAGGCTCTTAAGGAGGACCAGGACCTGTACTCGACGCTAGTTCGTTGCCCTCCACGGTGCTTCACTGGCTTTCTCATGTCTTGTCTCGCTCTGGTTCTCGCTTCCTTGACTAATCCCTTGCTTTGTCTACTGCTCAGGATCCTGCCTTCGTCTGGAAATCAAGGCCGCACTCACCTCTCGCTGCTTCCTGTCTCGGCGTCCCTCTGGCATTCCTCTGGACCACGGTGTTCGCCCTCAAGAACCTCCAACCAGCTTCTCCATATTCGCTCATTTTATTCTGTTCCAGAATTAAATCCATTATTACTTATCACTCTGTCTGCCGAGTATCCTTCAGGGTTCCAGCATCTGGGTCACAGCATCACTGCCACAGCCTGCTAGCCATGACAGAATGAACTAGCCATTACCCCGACCCAGCTGACCCGGAAGGACTCCGCTCCGCCGTAGAACAACACGGATTATTCTTAGAACTCCTGTACAGTGCACTCACTCGCATCACCACCGTCCAGGAAGATCTGATTTCTCACATCAAAGGTATAAATCAAACACTCTTGGATTTATCTGGTCAAGCATCCGCTTCTTCCACCGCAGCTTCACATCCGGTTCACGGCAACGCTTTCCTGTCCGCCCCTGCCATGGACCCTGAAAACATCCGGTCTCAGCCCGAGCTGTTCCATGGTGACGTGGAGACCTGCGGCGGATTTCTATTACAATGTCGCCTGATATTTCAACAATCACCCAGGTACTATCAGTCTGATCAACGCAAAATTGCACTGGTTGTCAACTCACTCCGCAGCAAGGCACTACAGTGGGCTCAAGCTTTCTTGGCCGCTAACCCTGTCTCTCATCTCCCCTTCGAGCGATTCATCGGAGAATTTCGGCTCGTATTCGATCAGCCGCGAAAGCAGGAAGACGCCACCCGGCGGTTACTAAGCCTCAAGCAGCGTAACCGTCCGGTAAGTGACCACATCATAGACTTTCGCATTTTTGCGGTCGAAGCTGGCTGGCCTGATATCGCGCTCAAGGGAGTGTTCTATCAATCATTGAACGAAGAAATCAAAGACCATCTGTGTACACAACCAGAGGCCGATAATTTCGAAGAACTGGTTACCGCCGCTCTCCGTTCTGACATACGGATTCGCGAACGCCACGCGGAACGGAGTTGTGTCACCCGGCAGCCTCCCTCGGAATCTTTTGTTCACTCTCCTCTGGACCACTCACAACCACCTGTCGGCGCTGAAAATTCCAACCTGCCTTCTGAAAAGCCAATACAGATTGGTCATTCGAAGCTTTCATCCGAAGAAAGGCTCAAGCGCCGTCATGAGGGGTTGTGTTTTTATTGTGGAGACGCCAGTCATATTGTATCTCAATGCAAGAACCGTTTAAATCTCCAGAACCCCTCGCTGAGTGACAGGTCGCGAGGGGATCCGTCTGAAAGTAAAGCCAAGCCTTTCCTTTTCATGCCTGTCAAGTTCCCTAGTATTAACCATGTTCATGAATGTTATGCCCTCATAGATTCTGGAGCTGAACACAGCCTCATCGATTCTGGTCTGGTTCGTCAACTCAGTTTACCTGTCGAGCCTCTTGATGCCCCTGTAAAGGCTGCCGGGTTAGGAGGGAAGTTGCTGTCCAAAATAACTTCACGCACCGAACCCATCCAGCTAATCATGTCCGGTAATCATCGTGAGTATCACCAATTTTTCATTACCAACTCTCCCCAAACTCCCGTTATCTTGGGGTTTTCCTGACTACGTTTACATAACCCACAAATTAACTGGTCTACCTCTCGGATCACCAATTGGAGCACCTATTGTATGGCAAATTGTTTACATTCAGCTATTCCCGCTACTGCCTCGACTAAACTTCCCGATAATGAGAACATTGATCTTTCAAAGGTGCCGTCATGTTACCACGACCTTAGATCCGTTTTTAGTAAGTCCAAAGCGTGTGCGTTGCCTCCTCACAGACCCTACGACTGTGCTATAGAACTTCTCAGTGGTGCCTCCCTCCCTAAGGGGAAGTTGTACAATCTATCCAGCCCTGAAAAGCTCTCCATGGAGAACCACATTCAGGAAGCCTTATCTCTTGGGCACATCCGTCCTTCCTCCTCCCCTGCGGGAGCCGGGTTCTTCTTTGTAGAGAAGAAGGACGGATCCCTCAGACCCTGCATTGATTACCGTGAACTCAACCAAATAACAGTAAAAGATAAATACTCTCTACCTCTCCTCAATTCCGTCTTTGATTCTGTCCAGGGGGCTACCATCTTTTCAAAATTAGATCTTCATAATGCCTACCATCTGGTTAGGGTCCGGGAGGGAGACGAATGGAAAACTGCCTTCAACACCCCCCTTGGACACTTCGAGTATTTAGTCATGCCTTTCGGCCTCACCAACGCCACCGCCATTTTCCAGCGTCTGGTAAATGACGTCCTTCGTGATTATCTCAACCGTTTTGTATTCATCTATCTAGATGACATTCTGGTATACTTCAACAACCCCACAGAACATCGTCACCACGTCAGGCTGGTTCTCGAGCGGCTTTTAGAAAACCAGTTGTTTGTGAAAGCCGAGAAGTGTGAATTTCACGCTGACTCTGTCTCATTCTTGGGGTACATTCTCGAGGCCGGCAAAATCAAGCCAGACCCTGCCAAAATCCAAGCGGTCTCCGAGTGGAGTATCCCCGAGACTCGAAAAAAACTGCAGCAGTTTCTTGGATTCTCAAATTTCTATCGGCCGTTTCATACGCAATTACAGGCAAATCGCAGCCCCTCTCACTCGTCTCACTTCTGTCAAGATCCCATATGTTTGGAACACTGCCGCAGACTCCGCCTTCACACGACTCAAAGAACTGTTCACCTCTGCACCCATTCTCATCCAACCTGACATCCACAAACAGTTTACAGTGGAGGTCGACGCCTCGGACTCCGGTGTGGGGGCTGTACTGTCCCAGCGAGACTCAACATCAGGCAAACTCAAGCCATGTGCCTTCTTTTCTAGGAAGCTCAATCCTGCAGAGCAGAATTATGACGTCGGCAACCGTGAGCTATTGGCCATCAAGCTGGCTCTCGAGGAGTGGAGACATTGGTTGGAGGGGGCTGAACTACCGTTTATTGTATGGACCGACCATAAAAATCTGGCTTATTTACGTTCTGCAAAAAGACTAAACTCCAGACAAGGATGCTGGTGTCTTTTCTTTGATAGGTTCAAGTTCACCATCACCTACCGCCCGGGCAGTAAGAACGGCAAACCCGACGCCTTGTCACGTAAATATTGCACCTCGAACGACAACACCACTCTCCCTATCATTCCGTACTCCTTCTTTGTGGGCAACCTCACTTGGGACGTAGAAACCCAGCTACTACAGGTCCAAGGTGAGAAACCTGACTCAGTTGCCTGTCCCCCTGGCACTCTGTTCCGGACAGACTCAGGTCCGATGTCATCACCTGGGGTCACAGCTCCAAGGTCGCCTGCCATGGTGGTGTTCGTCAGACCCTCGCACTCCTCAGACGTCGGTTCTACTGGCCTTCAATGGACGCAGATGTACGCCAGTACATCGCCGCCTGTACCACCTGCGCCAGGGCTAAGTCCTCCAACTCGCCTCCTGCCGGCCATCTCCAGCCTCTGCCTACGCCTCACCGACCCTGGTCCCACATCGCTATGGACTTCGTCACAGGCCTGCCTCCCTGGCATGGGTTTACTGTTATACTTACTGTTATTGACCGGTTCTCCAAAGCTGCTCAGTTTATCCCCTTACACCAACTCCCCTCTGCTACTGAAACTGCCAACTTCCTAGTTAACCATGTCTTCCGTCATCACGGCATCCCTTCCGATATTGTGTCTGACCGCGGTCCACAATTCACCTTGCAGGTTTGGACGGCTTTCTGCTCCGCCCTCGGAGCCTCCGTCAGCCTCACATCTGGATACCACCCGCAATCCAATGGCCAGGCAGAGAGGGCTAATCAGGAGTTGGAGGCAACTCTCCGCTGTTTGGCGGTGCAAAATCTGGAGGACTGGTCAGACTACCTCGTCTGGGTGGAGTATGCGCACAATAACCATCTGTCCTCGGCTACTGGCATGTCCCCTTTTGAGGCCTCGTTGGGCTATTCTCCACCTCTGTTCCCCTCACAGGAGCTCGATCTGGCGGTACCGTCTGTCCAACTACACCTGCAGCGTTGTCAGGACGTTTGGCGCCAGGCCAGGGCTGCCCTCCTCCGGACTGCTGAAGGTAACCGCCAGATCGCAAATCGACACCGTGTTGTCAGCCCTGCCTATGTGCCAGGACAACAAGTGTGGCTGTCCTCCAGGAACATTCCGCTCCAGGCCACGTCCCGGAAACTGGCACCACGCTTCATTGGCCCGTTCCCCATTGAGCGCATTATCAATCCCACCTGTGTCCGTCTGAAACTCCCTGCCGCGCTCAGGATCCATCCATCGTTCCATGTTTCAGAACTCAAGCCTGTCCACCAAAGCCCCCTTTGCCCGCCGTCCGCTTCCCCACCACCCGCCCAGCTCATCGACGGTGCCCCGGCCTACACCGCCAGCCGGGTCTTGGACATTCGGCGCCGGGGTCGTGGATACCAGTACCTGGTGGACTGGGAAGGCTACGGCCCGGAGGAGCGGTCGTGGGTTCCACGCTCTTTCATCTTGGACCCCTCCCTCATCGAGGACTTCTTCCGGGTCCATCCTGATCGCCGCCCTGTTCCGCCTGGAGGCGGTCGTTGGAGGGGGGGTACTGTCACGGTGCCCCCGGCCGGGCCCTCGTCATCTAGTCCACCTGCTGACAACGGCTGCGCCTCGTCAGCATCATCAGGACCCAGGCTCTTAAGGAGGACCAGGACCTGTACTCGACGCTAGTTCGTTGTACTCCACGGTGCTTCATTGGCTTTCTCATGTCTTGTCTCGCTCTGGTTCTCGCTTCCTTGACTAATCCCTTGCTTTGTCTACTGCTCAGGATCCTGCCTTCGTCTGGAAATCAAGGCCGCACTCACCTCTCGCTGCTTCCTGTCTCGACGTCCTTCTGGCATTCCTCTGGACCACGGTGTTCGCCCTCAAGAACCTCCAACCAGCTTCTCCACATTCGCTCATTTTATTCTGTTCCAGAATTAAATCCATTATTACTTATCACTCTGTCTGCCGAGTATCCTTCCGGGTTCCAGCATCTGGGTCTGCCACAGCCTGCTAGCCATGACAAGACTGTCATGAAAAGATCGCAATTGGGTCGCATAGGGGCAGAAAAATCGGAATTGGGTTGTTTCAGCCTGCAGTGTGAACGTAGCCTAAGAGAGAAGGGGGGAGCATGAAAGCCTTGAATGAAGAAGTCTTCTAGAGGCTAGTGCCGGGAATGACAGATTCTTGGGAAGGATCCGATGTGGAGTAGCAGTCTTGTGGAGAAAAACACAGAGTGAGAGCGTCGGCTGACGAGCAGGCTGTATGCTTGGTTTCCTGAAACGTGACAGGTAAGTAGACGTCTGGCTTGAGGACCTGGAGCGTTAACATAGACAGGGCATGAGGTAAATAACTTCAACTTTAGCGCAAAGATCATTAACAAGGCTGGTAGTCAGGCAAAATGGCTAGATGTTCCGGCAATGACTAAGACTACACAGGTGAGGAGTATCAGACCTGATGAACAGCCGCTGTGAGGGAGGGGCGGCGGCTGTCATGACATCCTGAATGTGTTTCAGAAAAGATTAGTTTGTGTAAAACACGACTTTAAAGCTGCTCCTTCAGATCTTCAACCTGGTTCAGAGTGTAGGAAAGAAAGCTTCCGCTTTTCAGATCTTTTCATCCGTGCGTGTTCTGGAGTCGAGAGTGGTAAAGCAAACCAAGGATTCAACCGGATTAAAAATACACAACGTTTATTGCCCTAACAATAGTTCTAACACAGATTAAGACACATTGTTGCAGATTTCTGGATTCTCAAGTTAAAAGACCTACAGACGCACAAGTTACATGCGAATTACTCATAGGTATTCCTGAGAACAACAAAGTCCATTCAAAACAGTCCTTTTAACGTGCTTGAATCTCCTCCTTCTGGAAACAACATGGCGGCCGAATCTCCTCCCCTGGTCGCTCTGATTCGTCAGCCGATAGCCCGCCTGCCTTCACTGGCCAATAGCTGGAGTATCAGCCTCTGGATTCGCTCCTTCCTGACGTCAGACCAGATACGAAGGTGCAGTCGTTCACCGCTGAAAGGAGTCCCCATCCATCACCGACATATGTCGGAGGTCAGTTCCATCCTCCACATGAGAACACGAATCTGAACACTTCCCCAGAGAAAAGATCTTTAACCCAGATGGTAGAAATGTAGTCCATGGCATATTTATCGCTTCTCTACAACACTCCCATATCTGCACAAAGAACACCCTGTTTCTTTCACAGGAGTTTGCAAGGTGGGAAAGTTTTCCGCTGCAGCTGTAAACTATTAATGAAGGTCACAGGAGAATAAGTCTTGAGAGTTCAAAATGAGTTCACTTCACACTAAAATTAAAAGCTCAAATAATAAAAGAATAAGATATAAAAACATACATTTCTATAAGAGAAAACAACACTCCAAGTGCTGAACTTTTGGCAGTTTTATTTCCACAAAAAAGCATTTCACCATAAAGAACAATTTGCACCTTTCAGAATTCACATTTGCATTAAGATTTAAATCTTCACAATGGCTTCTGATCACATTTAAGGAGTATTTTCTCTTTGAAAGTCCGTCTTCTTTCAGCTTCTTCTCTGCTTTCTTTCTCTCTTTTGTTAATGCTCCTCGTGATCGATGCATGAACAGTACAGACTAAAGTGCTATAATGTCCTTCCAGTGAAGCGTTTGTTCTAGTGTCTCCTTTAAATACTTATCATCACAGTAAAAACAGAAACATTTTCCTGACATTTAACGCAACAAACAATCATTCCAGGAACAAAGAAAAATGGTTTCACAGTGTGAAACTAAGAAATGAAAGAACACAAATATAAAATCAAAATGTAAAAAAGACAAAATCAGCAGCTTAAAATTAAAACTAACAGTTCAGTACAGAGATGGGAAGGGGGGGGTCTGTGCTACAAAGACGCCACGATTAACTTTAGTTAAAATTCTGCATCAATAAATCAACAGTTGTGTGCAGTTAACCACGGCGCCGTCTGGGGGTGGAGCTTATCTGGAAGATTGGCATTTCTTGATTCTGGCATGTTTCAGTCAGAGAGGAGACTTGGTTTAGGGAGAAGGTTCTGTTGGTTTAGGGAGAAGGTTCTGTTGGTTTAGGAAGAAGGTTCTGTTGGTTTGGACCACAGCACCAATGGACTCTGCAGGATCCAGAGATTCCTGCAGAGCTTAGAGACGGATCTACGACCGTCCAGACTGGAATGGAAACGTTTAAGGCTCCTGTGAGACATTTGTTCTTCCAGAGTCCAGCTGGTTCTGCAGCTGGACTCTGGAACCTCTTGGTGGTTCAGACCCAAACCCAGCTGGAAGGCTTTTGGTTCTGGTTTCAGTCTCTGGTGTTCTACCATGAGGAAGACACTGAGGAACATTTTCACACCTTTCTCTCTGGTTTAAACTCTCAAAGTTCAGACCTTTTTAGAAAAATACGTCCAGGATGATAGAATGAAAACAAAGATCTGATCTCCATCAAAGATTCACCCACATTTGGCAAAACTGAATTGACCAGGCTGCAATATATCATCTTCCTCCCTTCTTCTTCATCTTCAGAAGAACCTCTGAACATCTGTCCCACTTCTTCCAGATGAGTCTGGAGCTTCTCAAGAGGAAACTTCTGCTTCTTCTGACCTTTGGACTCTTTGGACTTTTGTTCTGAAAGGTTCTAGAGTCTGAACTGCAGAGAAGATCCACTTCAGGAACACAAACGACCTTCAGACCTTCAGGGATCTGTGTTTGTTGTGTTTTTCTCTGAATCTAAGTTTAGACAATCCTATTCAGTCTCCTGCTGGTTGTTGGAACCACTGGAACTTTGATTTGGACCTTTTTTCTTCCTGTAGATCCAGAGACCAACAACAAGAACAAGAAGAAGAAGAACTGACAGAACAATCCCAATGAGACCTCCCAGACTCAGTCCTCCTTCCTCTCTTCCTCCATCCTCCTTCTTTCCTCCTTTGTGTCCTGCAGGAGAGAGAGAGGATGATGAGTGCAGAACAGAATCCTCTCCTCTTCCTCATCAGAGCAGCTGCTTCCTGCAGAGTCTCATCAACAAGATCTTCAGAAAACACGTCTGATCTGAGACCTTTACTCTGACATCAAGCAGGTGTTACGGTGTTATGGCCGTGGCCGTCTTTGGTTTTGTTTAGTTCTGTTTATTCTGTGTTTTGTATATTTTTGTATCAGAGTGGGATTTCTGTGTTTTTGTGGATCTTTGTGTGTGTATGTCTCCGTCTAATTATTGTCAGGTGTGGTGCATGAAGGCGTGGCTCCTATTGGACCCAAGCTGGTGGAGGCAGCCTTAAAAGCAGCACTTGGACCTCCAGACCATGAGAAGGGAGCTCTGCTTCAACCAGTCTCCACTGCAGCTTGGCCCTCTTCTCCAGTTTTGTTTTGTAATGCTCCACCTGTTTAGGCTGTGTTGCTTGTTGTAGTTTCTGTGGTAATTTAGTTTTTGCACTTAGTAGTTTTGTGTCCACTCTGTTTAGTCTTTGGGTTTGTTATGTTTAGTGTAGCTGTAGGGGTGAACTGCCATTTTCTTTAGTCCTTGTTTTCTCCTGTTTTTGTTAGTCTAGGGAGGTCAGAGTTTGTCTTTGTTTCCCTTTCATTTCCAGGTTAGAAAACCAGATTTCAGTAAGGGGGGGTTTTGTTTGATATTTTAGCCTGGGTTCACCCTGAAGCCTTTTAGCTTCCCTCATAGTTCTTGATGGTGGTTGTTTATTTATTTGTAAATAAATTGGTTATATTTTTATGGAGACAATTCGTTTGGGTTTTGTTAGTCAATTTAGTGGCCAAAACATTCCTTTTTTATTTGATGCCCCCCTAGGTACCCCTAGACACACAAGGGGGCGTAACAGACGGATCACCTGGAGCATCCACGGACAGACAGACGGTACAGATGGGAGGAGTCTGTAAAGTAGATCTCTTGGTTCTCATCTTGATAACTCTACACTGGTATGTTCCAGTGTCATTCATGATCACGTTCTTCAGAACCACAGACAGATCTCCATCCTTCATCTGACTGTTCTTCAGAAACACTCGGTTCTTGTAAGATTCATGCTGGTTATCCTGATCAACACTATGACTCCTGTATAAAAACACAAATGTTCCCTCTTGCAGGTCAGTTCTGTTCCACTCAAAAGTTGGATTCTCTGAGATGTTTGTATCTCCACACGTCAGAGTGACGTCATCTCCAGGTCTAGCAGTGATGTTCCTCAGACCTGCATCAGAAGAACCAGAGATCAGAGAATTCCAGAGGACTCGGTTCTGTCAACTGGACAGGAACTAGAAAACTAGCATTAGCTGCAACAATGCAGCAGTGCATTCTGGGTAGTGAAGCTGTTTGCTGAAGGTCAGAACAGAATAGATGAAGATGTTGAAGTTCATCCAGACATGAAGAGAAAATGAGAAGACCAACAAAGATGCAGAAAGCTCCAACTGATGGACGAGCAGCTCAGTTCCTGTTCAGACTCTGCAGCTGCTGAGCAGCAAACTGCAGTGGATCCTGAGAGATCTGCTCTGGATTGAATCTATTGCTGCGTTTCAAGCATTAAACAATGCTGTCAAAGTTCTTAAAGTACAGAATCACATCTACATGTACAGTTTAGTTGATCTTAAATCTATCTGACAGTAAAAGGACAAACTGATGAGGCTGCATCAAAGTCTCTGTTCAGCTAAATCTGCTGCAGCAGGAGGATCTATTTGACTCAATGGGGATTTTATTTTGAAAGGAACTTGTAGGAGCTGCAGTCCAAAATGATAATGTAATTATTGTCAACATCTAAAAGCTGCATAAATGAATGGATAAATGGAGAAAAGGGTTTATTATCAACAGTGTAGAGGGACTTTGCTACGGTGGCCCTAGAGTACAAATCACATCAATAAATCACTGAACAAAAACACGCATTAAAGATCACAACAACAACAACAACTAAAAAGCTAACGAAATCATGAAACTCTACATTTTAGAAATCATAACAAAAGAACTCAAATGTCATCGTCACAATCAGCAAAGTCCCATAGAACAACCATTTCAGGGTTTTCTTTAGCTCCATTTTCATTTCTGAAAATTACTTTCCTTGCAGAATTTGTTTTTTGTACCTTTTGGTTTATGGAATTCTGCTGTTAATTATGTTTATTAGTTTTTCTTTCTGAAATTTGATCTTTATTTTGTATTGAGTGATTTCTTGGTGTGATTGGATCTTCAGGGCCACCGTAGGATTCAGACGGTCATGCCCACGCTGTACATTTACGTTCATATTCTGACTTCTGACACGACAAAACTAGTTTAAAAAGAAAAATCTCACCTGGTGTTATGAACCCAGCAGAACCGAACAGAACAAAGAGAAGAACAGAACCGAGGAACCACATAATTGGAGATCCAGCTGTGTTCTCCAGGAGAAGCCTGGTCCTCCTTGTACTTGGACTACAAATGTTTTCTTCTCTTTATTCTTCTGAGCAAATGTGACAGTCAGGGACATTGTTTCTCTGATCATATCCACTCAACATTAGATCTTTGATTCTATTACCATACATGGTTCCAACTGCAAACTTGAAAAAAGACTTGTCTTGACATGCATATTTGTTCTACATGTTTTGAACCATGCAGTTAAAAAGAATAAAATAGAATAAATTCTCTGTCCTCTTGAGGACCGTTTTTATCTTCCTGACACTTAACTCAGTTGACAGACACGTTAGTTGCAGCTAAAGCGGCTCCAGCAGTCTGAGACTTCTCTTCTCATGTTTACAACATACATAAAAAGGATCCTACAGACAGAATGTCTCCATGTGATCGTTGGCCGAGAACCGCCATCACAGCAAAAACAGAATAGCAACTGCAAACAAAAAAACACACAATAAAGGGGAAATGCAAATAATAATCACAGCAAGAAAATAAAAAAGGCGATGCAAAAAAAAAAAAGAAACAGCGACGCGATCAAGTCAATACTGGTACCAGTGTTGGTATCATTTTGTTGCATTCCACAGACTGGGCACAGACTAAAGCTGGCACTTTTACGATGGACTAGATGAATCCAAGAAGGTTGGACGAGGCCACATCACAATCTCAACATACAAAAGAAACTGGGAAACAGATGCCAGATTGGACACATAGTTATGGTCATGGTTAGCATGTACCTCTGACTTAAGTTTTGGTTTTTTGTTCAATATTACTTTTTTGTTTTCTGATTTACTTTATATCAGAAAATCATCCTGCTAAATTTAAGCTGTGGAGTTCCACAAGGGTCAATATTAGGTCCCATACTGTTCATCCTCTACATCAATGACATATGCTTGGTATCAAATACACTTAAATCCTTTTATATGCAGATGACACAAGTATAGTCTGTACAGGGGAGAGCCTCAGGGAAATGGTAAAAACAGTAATTACAGAATTAGGGAAACTAAAACAATGGTTTGACAAAAATAAACTGTTCCTCAGTGTAAACAAAACTAAATACATGATTTTCGGAAATCGCCACATTCCTTCAGATTTAGAAATAAAAGTTCCCATCGATAATCATGTTCTGGAAAGAGTGTCTGAAATCAAGTTCCTTGGAGTAACTCTGGATGAAAAAATAAACTTGAAACCACAAATAAAGCAGGTCAGAGCTAAACTTGCTAAAAGCATAGCAGTGTTGGGAAAAACGCGCCATACTCTCTCTCACAAAGCACGTTTACTAATATATTCATCCATAATACTACCATATTGACAGTACAGAGTAGAAGTTTGGGGAAAGACTTATAAAACAAACCTGCAGCGTTTATATATCTTACAAAATAAAGCTGTTGGAATTGTCCATGAAGTGGATTATGGGTCACATACAAATACTCTGTTCTTAAAGTTGGATTTATTAAAACTATGGTGTCTAGTGAAACTGAAAACAGCTCTCGTCATGTACAAAGCCAGATACAACTTACTTCCAATAAACCTACAGCAAATGTTCAAAGACAGAGACGGGAGTTACAATCTAAGAAAACAACTGAATTTCAAAAAGCAGAGCATTGGAACTGCAGAAAAGAAAATGTGTCTATCTAATTGTGGTGTGGATCTATGGAATGGATTGGATGAAGGTTTAAAACTACGCAAAAGTTTACATGTAATCAAAAACACCTACAAGAAAGTCACTAATAGAACTGTATCAGGCCAGAAACGATTAGTTAAACAAAAAATGTCACTTGCCATGCAGAATTGTATTGTGAATGTTTTGTAACTATCTGTAAGTAGTAATATGCGTGTTGAATACGCACATCATCAGGTTTTGTAAACAGGGGTGGGAGCAGACAAGATGTTCTCTTCAACTCACTCCTTTTCAAGCACACTGCATTATTTTATGTCTTTTAAACCACTGTGTGTTGACTTTCTCGTTTGTTTTGTGTTTGAAATAAACTAAACTGAAACTGATGTCATAGTGCCTCTGTCAGCTATACTCCCCCTCCCCTCTCTGCTTGGCCACTGATTCTTCCCAGCTGTGTCCACTCATCTCATCACCCTGCCAGACCTACTTAAGGAGCGCTAGGACCAGAATTCTACGCTAGTTCGTTACCCCTGATGGTGCTAGTCTGGTCTCTTTCAAGTTTTCTTGTTATGTATCTTTGCCCTCGTCTAAACTCTAGTCTTTCTATGTCCAGGACCTTCATATCCCACGAGTGGACGCCAGCATCTACTTCAGCCCGAGCGGAGTTTATCCCCAGAGTTACCTACCTCCTCTCAACGCTCCATCCGTACATCAGGCCTCAGCTCAAGCCACAGTCGAACCTCCAGCCACGTCAAGATCCACCATCTCGTCTGGAGTTGCCATTCCTGCCATCTCCCTGCCTCAACAGGACAATTCTTTCACTGGAACAATTAAACCAATTATTTAGCTTCACTCACCTCCTGTCTTCTTTCCGAGTTTCAGCGTCTTGGTCTGTCTAGCTTTGACGAGTCATGACAACTGAAACTGAAAAGTTCCTGTTTTGGTGTTTTGCTTTAAGTTGTCCTTCCCTTTTCCCTATCATCCTTAAATTGCAAAAAAAATCAGAAACTGGGTTTAATGTGTTCCTTACTATCTAAATGATGATTTAATCCAGGTTTGATCAGTCCAGGTCCAGCGGGTTTGAACAGGACCCGGTTCTAGGTGATCTTAGTATGAAAAAAAAGCAGTGGAATGTTCATTTAGTGCCCTCTGGAATCGGAAGCTGTGAATCGGAAGCCAACTTCAGCGTCATTACAAATGTAGACATTTGTTTTTGAGAGATTTTAGATTTTTACAGAGGTTTGCACTTTGTGGATGGTCCCCTTGGCAACCGTCTGCTGCCTATCTGCATTTAAAGCTGGAAGAGAATTAGACAGAGAGGTGTCATCGGCAAAACATTCCCCGTTTCACTTCTGTTGTGGCTTTTCTTGTTTGTGTCATGTTGCTTTTTTGCATCGCTTATTTTTTTTTTTGATGAGGTGGCGGTTATAATTTGCAGCGTTTATTTTTAAATTTTCATTTACTTTTTGTTAGCAGTTAATATGCTTTTTTTTTTACTGCAATTGCGATTCTTTAGCCACAACACTGTGTCTGTCATTCTAGCACATATCATTGAGATTTTCACTGTCTGAAACAATTCACAGTCTTTTTGTATTTTTCTGCGCTGTAATCCAGTAGGAGAAAACTTGTTGAGGAAAACCTCACCTGGCAGGTGGCCAGCTAGGTGTTACGTGCTTCTGTCTCCATTCCCGGTCCTTATCATCATGTCACCTATGCTCACGTGCAGACTGTACATCTGGTGGCTCTTACCTGGATCCTCCTCTGGCTTTTCCACCACCTCACGTCCGGACTCATCATCCAGCGTCAGAACTCCTCTGCCTCCGCTACACTGCCGCATGGATGCCCTGCTCCATCCTCGTCCAGTGTGGGGGTTATTGGTGCTCCAAAGCCCGCCGTCAATCCACAGCTGTCATTCGGATCTGAGGTGTCAAATGAGCCGCTCCTCCTGAATTTTCAGCTGTGTAGGAACTGAGCGAACGCTGCAGAAATCCAGTTCCGCTTTTCACAAGCAGCTGCTCTCTCACGCAGGTCATGACCAATGAGTTCTATGGCTAGAGGAAGCATCACGTGGTTCCTCATGGGAGGAGAGCACCGCCATCTTGGTGAGGTCCACTCACTGCTGCAGTTCATGAATGTGAACACATTTTTTTGTAAAATGCCAGTTCAATGTTTTGGTTTCAACTGCCAACATCAGAGAACTGAGTCCATGAAGGAGGAAGGCAGAACATTTCACATATAGGTACTATATTTGTTTCTTTTAATGCTGCAGGGGCTTCATTAATAGAAAACATGTTGACATGCATGATGCTGCAGAGCTATTATCAACATGCTGCATGATGTATGTATAATTTGCTGTTGACATAAATGTAAACTTTATTTTGTTGACCCTATATACAGTATACTAGGACTAGACTGTTATAGTAATCCAGATTTATACATTTCTGAGTCAGTGACTGAACATTTCTTGCAGGTTTCCATTGGATTCAGACTTAAGGAAGGAAAAGGAAAAAGACATACTATTCGTATATGAGAATAGTATGTCTGAGATAAGATTGGGTGTGTATAGACATTCTCCCAAACATACAGCCAGTTTATTTATGTTGATTGTAAAAATGTCACTTAATTATTCACATGTGGACGTGTTATGATGTATGATTTCTGAGAATCATTACAAACACTTCATGATGAAATATAGAAGTGGAGACTTGATTTAAATGTCCAACACTGTTTGATATTTGACACAACATAGCATCTTCTGACAGAGATGCAATGTTTGAGACTGTAGTTTAGGATTTTGCCATAATCCATGATAACAGCTACTGTCATTCTCTTCAGGACTATGTTGGCTACTTAGACTAACATTTTCAGACACTTTACTGTGGAAAATTTGAGTTTTTCATGTTTGAAATTCCAAATATTTTACATTTTCACAAAGACTAATCGTCTTTAACTAAAATGACTGAAGAGAATTAAAGTAGCTGTTATCATGGATTACGGCAAAATCTTAAACTACAGTGTCTCAAAGACAGCATCTCTGCCCACCACCCCTCCACTTTTCCTTTACACACCCCACACCATCTCTCAGACAGGAGGCGCAGCTGTAGCCTAGAGATGGTTGTTAGACTGAAAAAGACTCCCAATTACCTGTGTTAGTGTGACTCTACGACAGAGTTTCAAGGCCACCAAAAAAATAAAAAAGGATAATTACGAGATTTTAAGTTGTAGATTTATGAGAAAAAAACTCGAGAAAAGATTAAAGTGGAAGTAAGCATAGAGAGCAACAAGTGAACGCCGCGCAGCAGCAGAGCAGACCGACTAAACTTAGTTGAACAGGTGAGCTGAATGTTTATTGATAACGTTCCAAATGTTTGGAATTTCATTTGTTTGATTTACAATTTATTAAAGTTTTATTTATTGATGGGTGGTGCGGGATCTCTGCAGCCCGATATGAAGCCGTCGGTGTCCCTGCAGATGTCCACCTGAATCCTTTCTTCCTCCATTAACCCTTGTGCTATCTTGGATGACCCCACCCTTACTTTGACATGTTCTCCCTACCATGACAAAGATGGATAAAGGTGGAAAAATTTAATGTAATCCATTGAACCAGTGAAGATCACAAAAAATTTTAAAAAAAAAAGGTTCAGAGCTCTGTCTAGTGAATCTAGATGACCCAACTCCCAACGGTAAAGTGCCTAGGATAGAACAAGGGTTACGACCAGATCTCTACGTTTGTGTGACGCTTCTGTCTGAGAAGGAGAACTTTTGGCATTTTCAATGTTCTAATGCTAATAGAACAGACTATTTTCATTCCTCTTTATTGTTTAATGTTGAAACGGAGGTTTCACCTGCAGGAGGGGGCGTATGGAACACTGTTTACTTCCGCATTGGTGTTGGGATGACGAAGGTTCATGTCGTAAGCAGTGACGTGCGGTGGGGTTAATCGCTGGTGAGGCACTGACGTCATCAGTCATATTTACAAACATATGAACCATACTGAGTAACTTATTCACCATTTGATTGACAACAGTTAACGTGTTTTGTTTAAAATATCATTTCATCATGTTTTTTTCCATATACAGTGATCCCTTGCTATAACACGGTTTACTTTTCACGGTTTCGGTACTTCACGGATTTGCATTGTGCATTGTGTTCTGCATTCTGATTGGCTAAAAAATCACTCCGCTTCTTCTCTACCTGTGCGTCAATAACGTTGCAGTTTAATATGTGCACGTACGTAAAACAGCAAATTCTCTTGATGGTGGCATGTCAGTGTATATGGATCTTTTTGCAAAGCAGAAAAAAGAGCGACAACAACTGTCTATCACTGTGTTCTTCTCCCGAACAAACAAACACAGCTGCACCGCGGGCTTCAAAAGGAGAAAACACTGCAGAGGAGTCAGGATGCAGCGGCTGCAACACCTCAGTCACTATTTGTCCCACTGTACTTTGTATTTTTTTCATAATAATTTTACATTTTCTCCCGTTTCATCTAATCACTCGGGTCGCGGTGGGCAGGGCTAATCTCCGCGATTTCAAGCCTTCTGCTCACATTAATTATTAAAATTATTATTTGACAGTACAGTACAGAAGTTATTTGTCTAAAAAAACGTTTCTAAAGTACTTTTATTTGTGAAACAAATGCTTGAGACTGTAAATGGTTTGTTCTTTCTTTTTAGTTTATAATACAGTATTTATTGTATAATAATAGTTTTAAAAAAAAAAATAAAGGTTTCTACTTCACGGATTTTGCCTAGTATCACGGGTTCTCTTTGGAACGTAACCCCCGCGAAAAACAAGGGGTTACTGTACAAACTGCAGCATAGAAAAAAGCACAAACCTTATTATCGTCTTACCTTTACTTGTAAATAAAGTCCATACGCCGCTCCTTCTGAAGAAAATGACTTGCCGCTTGTTATCACTTATTCTATTATTTTTAGCGTCATAATCTCAGGGCTCACCAGCGCCCCCTAACATGAGGCACGAGAACTTCTGGCCTCACCCAGCGGCTTTTTGGCCGGCGTTTAGCGCTCAGCACAAGAAACACGTCCCTCACATACAGTTATTTATAAAAACAAACACTGCACATCATATACATCTGCTAAATTATGTAATTAGCTCATATAGTACAAGTGATTGAACCGACATACAGAGAGACAGCAGTACCGTCTGACTGCATGGGTATTGCGCAATCCAAGGTGAGGCTCAGCGGGCTGGTGCCTCATCGCACGTCACTTCTTAGTATCTGAACGGCAAATGCGGAAATTCAGCGATTTTGAAAAGAAAAAACCCAAAAATGGTACATTTAAATAGAAATGACTGCAAAGCACAAATTACTGATTAAATATAATAAATGAATTTACTTTTTCTCTTTTCTTCCCATAATGACAGGTGAGGCACAGCCTCACCTGCCTCCCCTGACTGCACGTCACTGGTCGTAAGGTGACAGATGAACTTCCAGTTATGTGAATGAAAAGGAGAATAAAGGCTGCAGTGGTCCTCTAAACCCAAATGTGTCTCTGAGCTCCTTATTTTACAGATGACACTCCGCTTTACCGACACAGAATGAAAGCAGGCTCCACTTAAAATAATCTGATTTTGAGTCGCAAAAAGGTTTAGAATCTCTATGTTTTTTAAACCTGTAATCCAGAAATAAAGCTTCACTAAAGGCTCCACATATTTCATCTTCAAGCTAGGCTCTGATAAACGGAAAACTTTGGTGTTTTTCCCTCGTAAATCTATGACTTTTTTCTTGTAAATTTACGACTTAAAAGTCATAATTTAAAAAAACATGGTTTTTTTTTGTAAACTGGCTCTAAAACTCTGACATATGATTCATCCAGCCACCAGTGAGTTGCGCCCCCCCCTCTCAAATTTAAACTTATGTTCCAAATACTACAGCAAAGAGGTGTGGGTGCAAGGTTCTTGCAGCAGAGAGTGCCTAACTTTGCTAACATTCAAAATGAAACCTTAAGATGCAGTGGTGGTCACGTACACATTGGGTCTACGCTGTCGAAGCGGAGAATTGTGGGATAAAATCCCCTCTGCCTGCTCTGGCCAAAAGTGGGTTGAGCACGGCTTTTTCTTTGACATGATTCCCTTTCATGTTGCTGTTTTACGTTCTTTCACTCTTAGTTATTTCATCCTGTTGTGTTTACTTTCTTTTTTTTTTGCACTGTAAGTGTGGAGAGGGGAGAGGATGAAGACATGGGTGCGATGTACAGTGACAGATGTGTCAAACTAAAATCGGAAAATGTCATTTCTTGTAGGCTTAACAACATTAAAGTATGAAACGTTTCCTTCATAGCTGTTGGACATAACATTGACGCTATGATAATGGCAGTGCGTCCACTGAAGGTATCAAGAACCGCCACTGAGTGTGAGAAAATTTTTATTTGTATGCTAGTTCTTGCATGTTTACTGGGAGAACAATTATGATTTAAGCAGAGTATTAAAAAGAGTTTGATTAATTTTTTTCCTGGAAAAACAATAGTGTGAATAAGTAGGAACCTTGGATGAGTTAGTGTTTCCACACTGGAACATTTAAAGGTGCACCATGTAAACAAAGCAGATGCTCCAGAGAAGATGAGGTCTGCAGCGGCAGCTCCAGCGGAGGTCGGCGCTGAGGCCCCGGGGAAAGGCTCCAGGGCCGCGGCGCTGCGGGGCCTCGTGTCGGAGAGACTCTCCGCCGCCTCCCGGGAGATCCTAGCGGTCCTGGACGCGGCGGTGGCGGCGTACGAGGAGGAGGCGTCGGGCTTCAGAGAGCAGCTCCGCCGGCAGAGGGAGCAGCTGCTGGAGCTTCAGCTGACGACGAAGCTCTCCGGTCAGTCCGCTGTCTGTCCGCTAGAATGTCCCGGATGTACGAGCCGAAGCCCGTAGAAATATATGCGACTTTTACTTTATTCATCATTATTAAAATATCTGCTTGACCTGTTATTAAATTAATATGATTTCATGAATGATATGTCATCACTCTTCAGTTCGGCTGAATTAAATCTCACTTATAGCTTTGTATAACAGTTTAATCAACCTTTTATGTCGTTTATTATTACATTTCCGGTTAGAATTTCAAAAATAAAAGCTGTCAAACATATTCTGATAGGCATGTCTCTGCAGATGAGCAGTGTAGCAAACAGCGGGGCTCCCCCGAGGAAGAGGAGGGTGAGGATGAAGAGACATCTGAGCACGCGAAGAGCCCAGACTTTTCTGGCCCCTTAAGGTTTTGAATACTTTATTGTTAGTAATACACATAAAGGAAAACTCAGTTTGATTATTTCTGTTTTAATAAAGTCAATCTCCCAGCTTCTCAGGTGAGAGGAAGAGGAGGCCCGGCAGACCTCGGCTCTGCAGACATGACAGCAGCATAGACCTCAGCATCAGAGTCCTGGAGGACTCCAGCATCCAGCAGCTCTCCAAACACGGTAAAGACATCATTACACATGATTTAATAGCTGAAAAACCACATAAACTCAACCATCATTCATTAAAAGAGCCACACAGAGCCTTGAAGTGACCACATATGAAACAAAAACACTTTATATTTAGAGGAGAATAAATGTTTTGATTTGTGGAGCAGATTTTTGAAAAGAAGCCCTTTAAAGTGGGTCTGAATGCAGAAATCTGTCATTTATATTTGCTAAAATAAACTGAAAGCTTCAGAGATTTCAAAAGTAAAAATCATGATTCTCACAGAAGCACTTTAACAAAATAAAAGCCTCAGGTTTGGAACTCTTAAATAAATGATCACAGATTGACATTTTCCTGGTTTTATTTTGAAAGGACAAATGTTTTTCTCCTCTTCAGTAATGAAGAAAAGCCCGGTGGTCCCGCTGAGGTGTCCTCGGACCCTGCAGGAGAAGGACTTCCTGCACCTGCTGCGGTCCTCGGTTCCTCAGCTTTCTGACAAACCTTTTGACCTCCTGACCTCAGACAGAAGGCGGAGACTGAGGCGGTGGACGCCAGCGGACATCCAGCGACTCTTCAGCTGCGCGAGTCTCCGAGCGTCCACCCTCTACGTCAGACTGAAGGTCCGCCCCTTTTCCTCGTTTCATTTCCCTTTTCTGCTGATGTTGACTTCAGCGTTTTTCCAGACACAAGAGGAACCTCAGGCAGAAGTGAGGCCTTCTGGCGTTCACGCCGACCAGGAGGCTGGACGGCAGAGGAGGTACGTCTCTGACCAATCCAGAGCCAAGCTGAGGTCTGCTGACCTCCTGCGGTTCTTCCAGGCGTTTGGTGACCTTCCTCTGAAGCTGTGGGTCAGTGTCCTGTTTGGGAAATGTTCTGACAGTGACGGCCCCCAAACAATCCGTCACAATCCTCCTTAAGTAAAGAACGTCCAGGCGGTTGAAGGACAGATGGAGAGAAGTTAGGAGGTCGTAGGTCAACAGATGTTCAAAGTCAGCTGTATTTAAATAGACACTGCTGTTGTTTCCTGAAGTCCTGAAGTGGTTGTTGTTGCTCTTTTCTCTATTCTCATGACTTTCTTGGTCTTTTTTTCTTTGCACCAGTGATGAAGATGAAGATGAAGATGAGTCCTGTAGGACAGAATCTCTACAGGAAAACGTGGTGGAAACTGGAGGAGGAAATGAGGCAGCAGCTGGAGGACCTGCAGCTGATGATGAAGAGGTAGATGAGGAAGACGGCCGTTCACAACCAGCTGAGAGCGAAGATCAGAAGACCGGAGGCGTGATCCAAGCAGGTCTTCAGGATGGACACGAAACCAACATCAACACGGAGTCCTCACCGTCTGATGGAAGCTGCGGCGAACACGCAGCATCACGCCCTGAGGAGACTCCTCCCACTTCTGCCTCCGCCGACCTGGAGCTCCACGAGTGTTTCCTCTGCCACCAGCGGTTCCAGCTGGACGAGGAGCTGAAGGCTCACAGCAGGACTCACGGCAAAAGCAGGACCCACATGTGCGGCGTGTGCGGCAAAGTCCTCAGCAACAGCCGCTCCCTGTCCCGCCACAAGAAGACCCACTCCACGGAGAGACCCCACGCCTGCCGGGTCTGTGGGAGGGGCTTCAAACTCCCCACCACGCTGAAGCAGCACGAGAAGATCCACACCCACCGGGAGAGGTCGTTCCTGTGCGACGTCTGCTGCAAGATGTTCCTGACCGGCAAGCAGCTGCTGGTCCACATGAGGACGCACACCAACGAGAAACCGTACCGCTGTGACCAGTGCGGGAAGGGCTTCACCACCAGGGGGCCTCTGACGGTGCACATGCGCGTCCACACGGGGGAGACGCCGTACCGCTGCCCCTACTGCGGCTGGTCCTTCAAGAGGAAAACCCACCTGGACAACCACCTGGCCGTCCACACGGGCGCCAAGCCGTTCGTCTGCGGGATCTGCGGGAAAACCTGCGCCCGCAAAACCTACCTGACCGTCCACATGAGGACTCACAACGGCGAGAGGCCGTACAAGTGTGGCGCCTGCGGGAAGGGCTTCACGCAGAGCCACTGCCTGAAAACGCACCTGAAGAGCCACTAGGCGGCCGGACCAGACGGTGTTTATATGGACTGAGTCGTCTGGAGAAATGTGTCATTTAGAAGGATTTGTACATAAAATCAACTCAAACTGAATTCTGGTTGGAAATGTGTGTGACTCCACCCCCTCAAGCACCTGTACAGACCAGGTTTTGACGGACGGCGGTTCAGAAATCTCTGAATTCCATGGATTTCACTTTACTGTAGCGTTAAAGGACGAATCAGAGTTTAAACCGTTATCAGAAAGTCCTTTCATTTCTGATAACGGACACCTCAATAGTGATACATACGCTAAATGTCCTGTTCAGTGATCCAAAGCATGATTCCAGAGAAACGTCACGTCTTCCTGCTCGTTTTTGTCCAGATGATGAATCAAAGTTTGTTTCAAAGAAACAAAAGTCCACAAGTTGTTTCCTGGATCACTGTGATTGCAATGAACTCAGTGGTGGATCAAACGTTTAGAGACCCCGGGTACAAATGTATGTCAATGTGCAGAAAAAGCCAAGGAAAGATGGAAAAGGCATCAGATGACAGACGACAGTCTTGTAAAATGTCTAGATGAAGTAAGCTCCATCATGTAGACTTTTAAACTAACAGGAAACGAGACAATGGCCTGTGCAACCGTTGGTTAATCCTGGTGATATGGTCTTCATGGAAGAGTCATGAAACACCGGGCGTGTGACACACAAACGCACGGTTTGGCCATGGAGTTCACTGCAGAGAGGGACTTCTACTGTGTACTAGCTTAGTCTGCCACCTGCAGTAGTCATGCTGTGAAAAGCCGTACTCGTGTCAATCTGGTGAATCTGGCTCCAGGCTTTTTCTTCCACAGCTCTATTCCCATGAATAAATGTCACAGAATTCCAGCTGGAAACTAACTGGAGTTATTCATTTCTCCTTCATGATACATTTTCAGACGTTTGGTATTTCTGTGAATGAAAAAGTGACGCCATCCATACGTCAACAATGAAATCTGAGTCCCTGATTGGTCAAAGTTCAACTGATTGAACTTTTGACGGTGCGTTCAGTGGCCGCGCGTTTTGGACTTAGAGCTCAGAAACAGACTTAAAAACTTGCAAAGCGACGCGTGAACATAACCGTTTTGAACATGGAAGCCGGAAACGCGCATTGACACTTTTTTAAATAGACGTTTCAGTGACAGCGGTGGCTTTAACGCTTTTAAGATTATTAACAGCTGTGTTTTTCTGAGCCCGAATCTGAATGCAGCGTAAGCCTTTTGTATGGAAGAAGAACCAAAAGACTCCTGGGTGGCTACTAGAAGTGTTTACATGCTGTGATACTTGGAAAACACGGCAGCATGAGGTATAGACTCTGCAGGGTTTCCAAACTTTGACACATTCCATTATCTTGTTTTCCTTTATTTTGAAAGCCATCATAATGTAAAGAAAGCCTACAGTTTTTTTTTTTACACATTACAAAATTGTCTCATATAATCTGATTACTTTTGGGGATTCTTCCATCTTTCCTTGGCTTCTTTATCCACATGAATCCAACTTTCAACCTTGGGTGCCCAAACTTTGGATCCTCACTGGACCCACCATAAAGTGGATATTTATGATGATAAACTTGTGGAATAATGTATCTCCAAGTTTCTGTTGCTCTGGTTACCAACTGGCTTTTAGGCCATCTTAATAATCTTGAACAGTCTATGTGACCAGAACTTCTTCTTTAGGTGTCTGTTATCACTTTTTACATCCTGACATTCACTCTGACTATGGTAAATGTATAAATGAACTGATATTAAAGATCTTCAAAGAGTCCGTGCGGAGGAGGAGCCTTCCAGAGTCTCCTACAGAGATCCACTGAACCACTGAAATGAAAAAAGTAAACTTTCTTTTACAATTTTGTTGATCAGGGCTGAAGGAGTTTGAGTTTCCTCTCGAATATGCGTCATCCTTCATGACTGCAGTGGCTTATGGAAACAGGAGTCTGACAGCATGCAAAAGCAGTCAAACATTCAAATCATCCAAAGGTGACACAATAAATCAAAATGCAACAGCTCCAAGCAAGCAGAGGCTTTCAGAGGCAGTGGGAGTCGGTGCGTCTGATGAGGTAACCACATTTACCGTCTTTGGTTTACCTTTGATGATTCAACTGGAAAACCAGCTGGTCTGTTGGACGGATTTAATGCCTTAGAACTTTGTTCTTACCTTTGGGGATTCAGTCTTATGTCAGTCTGGGTTGGAGGTTCTAGAGGGATGTAGCTTGGTGGAGTTTGAGCGGGCAGTTGTTCATCGGTTTAAGGGTCTTGGAGGGCATGGTGCCATTGAGCAAACCTCATGACATCCACGGTTATACGAAGCCTGAAGGTCAGTTTAGTGATTTGTTTTTTTTAAATAGACAATACAGACCAAAAGTTTGGACACACCTTCTTATTCAAATGAATGGGAAGGTGTGTCCAAACTTTTGGTCTGTTCCGTATAAATCTTGTTTTTCATACATACAGATTTTCTGAAGATGCTTCTAGAGCAGACAAGACACAGTTGGTGGTACATCTGTTTTTTTATCTTAAAAGTCTTAATATGATAAATTACTATACTTCTAAAAGATTTAAAAGCATTATACTGTGGGTGTAAAATATAAAAATTTCAGATGATGTCATCAGCTTGTAATAATAAATAATAATAATATATTTTATTTAAAGGTGCCTTTCAAAACACCCAAGGTCACCGTACAAAGTTAGAGGTAAAACACAATAAAATCAACACATTTTAAAAACAATAAATACATTGGATTCATTAGTAAAATCAGCTGACAGAGAATGAGACATTGTGATCTGGAAATGCGAGCTTAAACAGATAGGTTTTTAGTCTGGATTTAAAGATCAGAAAGGAGTCAGTGTTATGGAGGTCTGGGGGGAGAGAGTTCCAGAGTTGGGGAGCAGAGCGGCTGAAGGCACGGCTCCCCATGGTGACCATCCGGGCCGGAGGGACAGAGAGCTGAAGGGAGGAAGAAGACCGGAGAGAGCGAGAGGGAGTGTTAACATGGAGGAGATTAGAGAGATAGGAGGGAGCCAGGCTATGGAGGGCTTTAAAAGTGTAGAGAAGGATCTTGAACTTAATCCTAAAGGCTGCTGGAAGCCAGTGCAACTGCTGGAGAACGGGAGTGATGTGATGGAAGGAGGGGGTTCTGGTGATGATGCGGGCAGCTGAATTCTGGACCAATTGAAGCTTATTTAGAGTTTTATTGGGAAGACCAAAGAGAAGAGCATTGCAATAGTCTAGACGAGAAGTGACCAGACTATGAACTAAAATGGAGGTGGAGTGGATGGTGAGGGAGGGGCGGAGACGATTAATATTGCGTAGATGAAAGTAGGCTGATCGAGTAATGCTATTGATATGGGATTGAAATGATAATGTACTATCAAGGAAGACACCCAGACTCTTTACTTGAGGGGAGGGGAAAACTGGACAGGAATTGATGGAAAGGGTAAAATTAGAAACTTTGGAAAGGGTGGATTTGGAACCTACGAGGAGTAATTCGGTTTTATCACTGTTAAGTTTGAGGAAGTTTAGGGTGAACCAGGTTTTTATTTCAGACAGGCAGGAGGAGAGAGAGGCAGGTGGAATAGAAGAGTTGGGTATACTGGACAGATAGAGCTGAGTGTCATCCGCAAAACAATGAAAATCTATATTGAATTTACGGAATATATTTCCAAGAGGTAGCAGGTAGGTAATGAAGAGGAGGGGACCGAGAACAGAACCTTGGGGAACACCAGATGAAATGAGTGAGGGTTGGGATTTAAAAGAATTCAGTTGAATAAACTGAGTGCGGCTTGAAAAATAAGAATGAAACCAGCGGAGGGGGGTGGACTCGATACCGAGGGCTGAAAGTCTGTGAAGGAGGATGGAGTGAGATATGGTGTCAAATGCTGCGCTCAAGTCGAGGAGGATGAGGATGGTGATGAGTCCAGAATCAGCTGCTAGGAGAAGGTCATTAGTGATTTTTATTTGGGCAGTTTCTGTGCTATGAAGGGGACGGAAACCAGATTGAAAGGGTTCAAAAAGATCATTTTGGGTGAGATGATGGGAAAGTTGGGAGGCGACTATTTTTTCAAGAATTTTTGAAATGAAGGGGAGGTTAGAAATAGGACAAAGATTATGAAAGGAATTGGGGTCTGAGCCGGGTTTTTTTAGGATTGGTCTGATGGCAGCGATCTTGAGGAGTGAGGGGACAATACCTGATGTCAATGAGGAGTGGATAATGGCACAAATGAAGGGAAGCTTGTGTCACATGTCACAGCAATGGGGGGGTTTCCCTTTGATGGCCTCACGACCTGAGTGACTACATATCGTTCTCAGATGTCAGAGTACTGGATATCAACCATAAATCTACTCAAGTACTTTAAAGTACTCTGCAGTTAAAGTACTTTTAGACATACAGGTGTAACAATGTAAATCTCGTTTCTCCTGTCCTCCAGACAGAATGTCGGTCTCCGTCAACTCCTCCTCGGACCCTGGACGCCGTCACTGCGTCATCCCTGAAACCCTGCAGATCATGACAAGCCTGGTGGTCATGAGCGCCTTCCTGACACCTCTGCTGGTTCTCGTCCTCATCATGGGTTCCCGGCGCTGGAGGAAGCAGGCCTCCGCTGGCACTGTCACAGCATCCAGCCACATTGATGTCCTAACCTACAATGTGGTTTCCATGGATCTTCTCGGGGTCTTTGGAAACGTCGTGTACTTTAGTGGTACCTTGACGAAGCAAAATGATCTGGTAGAAATGGGGAGAATGGTATTTTGGGTAATCATACCCGGGCAAACCATGATTCACTTCCTCACCTGTGTGGAACGATACCTGGCGGCGGTCCATCCGATCACCTACATGCACCTGAGAGGGGCGCGTGGCGTCAGAATCAGGAACTGTACCTTGGCTGGCGTCTGGCTGGTTTCTCTCACAGTGATGGCTTTGGTGAAAAGCTTCGACTTTGGTCTCTACACCATCAATCTGTTCCTGTTGTCCATCTCCTCTGTGTCTTTCTGTTTTTGCACCGTCTCAGTCCTCTGGGTGCTGATCCGTTCAGGGCCGGGGTTCCATGGCGGGAGCGCCAAGCGCATTGACCAATCGAAGCAGAGGGCCTTCCACACCATGATGGTCATAACAGGAGCTCTGGGATTCAGGTTCCTGGCTGGTCTGATAACCTTGTTGATTCAAGGCTTCTCGGACCGGCTCAGTCACCGTTACTGCGTGGTGGCGTGGGTGACCATGTGGTGTTCGGTGCCCAGCAGCCTGCTGCTGCCCCTGCTCTTCCTGCAGAGGGCAGGAGTGCTCCCTGGCTGCAAACTCAAGACAGACGGATCCACAAAAACGTGAAATGACGCGATGTGATTCAATCAGAGATCCGGGTTTGATTATTGTAGTGAAAACTCACCAGTATCCATTGAAACACACACACAATAAATATTCTTTAAATGCTACAGTTACAGTAGGTTTAGTGTTTTTTTGTGCTTCAATGTCTTCTGGTTGTCTACGGATTATCTCTATAAGTCAGTTAGACACAGTTATTTTTGAAATCTTTTGTCCAACATATCAGAGAAGATTTCTGGTTTGGATCAGAAGAACTAGATCAGAATAGAGCAGATTTATGTCATGATGCAGATGTTTTCAATTATTCAGCTTCATCTGAATAAGCTTTGTACGGTTTGAGAATGAAAACTGTATTTTAGCGTTCATTTATTTGACAAATGTCTGTTTAAGCAGAAAACTTTGTTCTACTGCAGGTTCTGACATCAACAATCTTACAGGACCCACAACCAGAAAAACTTATTTTTCTGGCATCTTAACTGGAGCCTCGGGTTCGGTCATATCTTTGTCCTTAAATCAAAGTCTGTCAAAAGTAAATCATTTGACTGTTTCTCCTCGTGGGAGGTGGAGTTGCACCATTTGAATCCTCCATCAATGAGCTCTTATGGTGAAACTGCAGCAGCCTCAAACCTTCACGATCACCGAGCTAAAACTCAGAACGACCACTGTCAGTACGGAAATCTGCTTCCTGTAACCCTTGTTCTATCCTAGGTACTTGGGAGTTGGGTCATCTAGACCCACTAGACAGAGCTCTGAACCTTTGTTCTTCAATGATTTGTGATCTTCACTGGTGTCCATGGATTACATGAAATCCTTTCCACCTTTATCCACCTTTGTCATGGTAGGAGAACACGTCAATGGAAGGGGGGGGGGGGTCATTTTGCCATTGCAGCTCAACTGTGTTCAATAAACTTTGTACTACCTTCCTTCTGCAATGAATAATAAAGCTTGATGATGTTTTTGTTCTCTTGAATCCTGTTTTCTTCCAGTGTTCAGTCTTTTTTTAATCTGGATGCAGATGGTCTTTGTTTTTGTCATGTATTCTTTGGTTCACCCATGACTTTAGTTATGATCGACACTTGTTTTCTCTTTCAGCATCACTCAGCACATCTGCAGCTGCTTCCTTTTCTCAAACGTTCATTCTGCTCCAAATCACCTTTTTCCAAATTTATTTGATGAGTTTAGCGGCTGCTTGTTTACCAGGAAACAACCTCAAGGTCATTTGAAACGAAAGTCCCGGTTCTGAACCAAGCTTGGTTCTGAATGAGTACAGGAGCTGGGCCTGCCAGATAGTGTTCCTAGAGTGTAGGAGGTGGAGCCTCATGATGATGATGATGATGATGATGATGTGGCCTTACAGGTGAACACTGTCTGAGAAAAGGTCAAACCTTAACGGGACATGCAGGCTGATGTGTACAAATCATCAAGGTGGTAGATCGTCCAGTGAACCTGTAGAGAGAAAATATTCATATACATTTTCTCTAAAGGTCATGCTGTGGGTGACAGGTCATAGTGAACTCTTTAACAACACGTGAGGGCAGGGTTGAAGTAGGTAAGACAGATGTGTTGTACAGATTTATTTTTTCAAACCTCTAAATCCTGTTTACTGTACAGGGTACAGGTTCTTGCAGCGAGCTATTCTTGCCTTAGTCAAGTGTCTGCATTGACGTACTTGAGCGATTTTTTTGCCAGAGTGAAGTATTTGCATCGACTTACCAGAGCCATTCTTGCCTGATTCAAGAGTCTGCATTGGCTCACCCGAGCTGTTCTTGCTAGAGTGAATTCTTTGTATCGACTTACCCGAGTCTTTGCCAAGGGTCTCTACCAACTAACTTGAGCCGATCTTGCCAGAGTCATGTGTTTGCAGGGACATAGTCATCCAGAAAAGGTGACGTCGACTGTCCTAAATTGCCATGACCAGGTTTTTCTTTGTTCCTTGTTTTTTACTGCACTGCTGGATCTTTCACAATTCAGTAATTTGGGACATACTACAGCCCAATGTACTAACTAATTCTGTCTGGCTCTGTGATGGACTGACCAACTGTTAAGAGTGAGTCTCACCTTCTTCCAACAGTACCTGGGATAGGCTCCAGCATCCCTGAGACCCCTAAAAGAAATAAAATGGTTTTGAAAATGGAAATGTGGATGAATAAATGGATTGATGAACTGATAGTAAGATGAGAGACTAAAATAGGTTTTACAGACTGCCTTTGTCCTTAAGACCAACATCTGGTTCCAATTTTGCAGCAGCCTTCAGGTTGGCAAAGGTATTTCATCTAGTTAGCCTTTAGGAAATTGAGTCCTTATATACATTTTATTCATATTTTGCAAATATGTATAAGTTAACTTTAGTGCAACTACTTTCCATTCCAAAGTTTGTAGTTATTTATTACTATCAGACATCTGAGGTGCAGTGAGCTTGATAATTCAAACAGAATCTTGTCAAAACATTTCTGTGCTTTGCATCATGCAAACACAAAGGAATCAATCTTTTTGATGGAACACATAAGGCGCACGTTTGAGTTAGACTCCCTCAAACAGTCGCAGTTTTCAGAGCGTGAAGAACCAGCTGGAGCTAGAACTGACCCGGTGAGTGTTCCTGATAAAAGACGTGTTCTAGCTGCTTCAAGATATCTCTTACCTGG
The DNA here is from genome assembly GCA_023969325.1 of Oryzias curvinotus. Taxonomy (NCBI): domain Eukaryota; kingdom Metazoa; phylum Chordata; class Actinopteri; order Beloniformes; family Adrianichthyidae; genus Oryzias; species Oryzias curvinotus. The sequence goes on from CM043723.1 coordinate 1,350,346, forward strand.
AGGCGTGGTCTTCAGTGGGATTTGGAAAGTATCTCCAGGTATATCTGCTATGTTGATCTATCTGCACATGTTGAACCTTTACTGTCATCATCTCATCTCTGTTTTCTCCTCAGTCATCAATCTAAAACCAAGATGTTCTCCAACTCCTCCCTCAATGCTCATGTGTTCCCCTGTTCCTCTCCTGAGCTGTTTTATGTCTTTTTGAGTTTTTTGGTTCCATGGCTGCTCCTGGCGCCTCTCTTCATCTTCATCCTCGTCGTTGGTTACCAGCGATGGAGGAAAGAACGCATGAAATCTTCCTCTGCCTCATGGAGCCACATGGACATCTTCACCTATAACATAGCTGTTCTCGAGCTTTTTTGGGTACTGACTAGTTGTTTGCTCTTTCTTGGCTTTTGCACCAAACAGATAGATTTCTTCAGTGCGGCATTCATGATATTCTATTTCGCCTTACCGGGAGAGACTTTGTTTCACTTCCTGACCTGTTTTGAACGTTACCTGGCCGTGGTCCATCCTGTCATGTACATGCACCTGAGGCAGGCGCGTGGCGTCCGCATCAGAAACATCACCATCGCTTGTGTCTGGCTGCTTTGCTGCCTCATGTTTCTCATTGTGTGGACTGGGGTCTATGAGGTGGTCAACACCGTGTTGGTGCTCCTCACCTGTGTGACCTTCTGCTTCTGCAGCGTCTCCATTCTCTGGATACTCATTCGTCCAGGACCAGCTAAGAAGGGAAGGATTGGGAGGAGTTCAGATCCATCCAAGCAGAGGGCCTTCCATACCATGATGGTGGTAACAGGAGCTCTGTCAGTGAAGTTCCTTTCTACTGTTGTTGTCTTCATAATGCAAAGGTTTGCAGAGAACAACCTCTTTTATTGCCTGTCTGGTTGGTCTTTGCTGTGGTTGTCTCTGCCCAGCAGTCTGGTGTTGCCTCTGCTCTTCCTGAAGAAAGCAGGAAAGCTACGATTCTGTTCACTGAAGACAGACAGAGCTAACATGAGGTGAAAGTTTGTCATATAGAGATTCAACAAGACTATTTCACTTGTTTAAGGTAACAAATAGGCCATTTATGGATTTTGAGTGGGAAAAGATTCATGGCCAAGGCAGGTTCCTCTTTGGAACTTCATTCAAAATGGCGGTTTTTGTGTTCGCTTATCTCCATAGCAACCGTGTTATTCTTACCACATTCTTCAGATGTATGTCAGAATCAGAATCAGAAAGAATCAGAAAGCCTTTATTGTCATTGTTACACAAGAAACTTGTGACAACGAGATTTCCGGTGCTCTCCAGCTGCCTAAACAATAAAAATAGATAATCTTCTAAAGAACAATAAACAATAAAATTGTGTTTGACTGAAAATATACATATGTACAAGCTACATAACTATTTGAAATTGCATTATATTGCACTGGGGATTGTTAATATTGCACATTAGTTTCAGATATTGCACGAAGTTACAGATTTTTGTGGGATTCACATTTATTTATGAGGTTGACTGCTCTGGGAAAAAAACTGTTCTTTAGTCTATTTGTGCGGGCCTTGTGGGATCTGTACCGTCGGCCTGACGGTAGCAGTTGAAACAGGTGGTGGTTGGGATGGTGGGAGTCCTTGATGATTTGCCTGGCTCTGCTTGTATAGCGAGAGCCAGCAATGTCCTCTAGGCTGGGCAGAGGGGAGCCGGTGATTTTCTGGGCCGTGTTGATCACCCTCTGCAGCGCCTTCCTGTCTGCGGCTGAGCATCCTGCATACCAGGCTGTTATGCAGTACGTGAGGATGCTCTCTATGGTGGCTCTGTAGAAGGTCACCAGCAGCTTCTTCTCCAGGTTGTTCCTCCTGAGTATTCTCAGAAAGTGGAGACGCTGCTGGGCCTTCCCTACTGCTGCAGTGGTGTTTGCAGTCCAGGAGAGGTCCTCTGTGATCAGCACACCTAGGTAGCGGATAGAGTGAACCCTTTCCACGCTGACCCCATTTATATAAAGCGGGGGCGGGTCCACTCTCCTCTTTCTGACGTCACATATAACATTTCCTTCAGCTCGAGTCAACAATTAATGCATTCAAGTTTTACAATGAAAAATGCAAACATGGAAACCCCACTTTCACGATCTTGCCACATTAACGCTGTTCAAAATCTATAACTTCTAAAGCCAACATTGACAGAAACTCAAGCTGTTGGGAGGCGATGGACTGCCATCGGTCCAGTTGATTAATTGATTTGATTCCTGCAAATTCTCCCTCAAAGTATTCAACTGCTGCTGTATTTGCAAATGATATAAGTCGGGGGGGCGGGCGAACAAGTTTGACACCAAGAGCCGAATTTTTTCACTGTGAGAGTCAAAGAGCCACACCACACACTGACCTGTCAAGACGTACACACACAAACACACAATTAAAGCCATGTTATTATCCATAAAACACTCATCTCCCTACAACACAACAGCTAGTATTGTACTTGTGTTTATTTCAACGAAAAGTGTCCACCCTCAATACACACATCAATGCAGCTTAGAGTTAACAAAGCAACTACCCTGGAGGTCAGAGACCAGTTGCGTAAACAGCATCATGTTCTGCTTTGTTCATGTGGATTGCAGCTTCTGCTGTGAGCTCCACAAAGAAGGAACGTGGAATGATTGTTGTTTTGAATGTGCGCTTAGAAAAGCTTCAACTTGTTAATAAAGGAGACAATTTGTGTCAGATGATCAGGAGGTTTTTCATTTTCTCCGGGATACGTTTTGTTCTTTTCTGCCATGAACTATGTTACTGCTTCCAAAATCTCATAATAATAAACATCGTGACTTTCCATTCCGTTCAGTAAAAAAGTATGAATCTTCCCGTTCTTCCAGAAACGTCCTGTGTTTATCTTTATAAATGAGAATTGTGTGTTATTGTTGTGCTGCTGCCTCTTGGCCAGGACGCTCTTACAAAAGAGATTTTTAATCTCAACGAGTTTCTTATCCTGGTTAAATAAAGGCAAATAAAATAATTGAAAACAATTTTTTGGACGAGTTTACATTTGTAAAAGGTGCTAAAGGTAATTAATAAAAAGTTCGGCCAAACACAAGTTTAGGGTTTTTTGACAATCAGCATAGAAGAAAAAAGCAAAACATTTGTATTTCAACAGCTTTTTTACACAAATCATTCACTTCAAATTTATCTAGCTTTGTTACAGTGTAAGCCAGTGGTCCACAACCCCCCAGGCCGTGGACCGTGTGGGTACCGGATCGACTCGGGCTGCCGGATGTTCTCAATGGTAACACCAGTTGGACAAACTACTTAGCGAGCGATTTTACGTTTAGCGATTTTACTACTTAGCGACGTCGTACCCATCTAAGGAATTTTTAAGGATTCGTTTTGGGTTTGAAGAGAATGACTGCAGTTTTTGTTTGAATGACATTGAGACGGTGGATCATTTATTCTTTAACTGTGGAATTATAAAAACATTCTGGGATGAGTTCTGCTTTTGGTATTCTTCCAAAATTGCAATGCCAGTTCATTTACACTCAAAAAATTTTCTATTGGGTGTGGTATCATATAATAGACCAGAAAATACAGTTCTTAATATCCTGATATTGCAAGGAAAGTTTTATATACATGATGACCAAACCACTTTTATAAAATTTCCTAAAGAGCTCTGTTTTTACTGGTATCTATCACTTCAGTATATGAAAAAGAAGAATGACCTCTACCTCTAACTAGTATTAGAATATTTAGATTGGTTCTATGTTCCTTTATTTTATTTTTATTTTACTTGTGTTTTTATTTATTTGTGTGTTATGTTCATTGTCTTTTTTTCCTCTATTCTTTATTTTCTATGTTAATATGTTATGTTTGGCAATGGTGACTGATCTTCGAGGTAATGTTGATTACATTGTTATTGTTCGTTATTTAATGTATGATACCTCAACTGTCAATATAGTTTTAAAAAGAACTTAGCGACGTTAACTCATTGGTCGTGGCAACTTACAGCCAATCAAATAGTGTGACGTCATCATTGGTCGAAGGACCCCGAAGGACCCCGAGAACATCCGGCAGGCTGAGTCGATCCGGTACCCACACCGGTACCGGTCTGTGGGTCATTTGGTATCGGGCCTCACAAAAAGAATAAGTAACTTGCATCACTTCTGTTCACTCATTTTGGAATCTGAAAGATGCTTTATTTTGAAAAATTGCCAGATTCTCTGTTCCATCCATCTATGTGGTTCTTGACGCAGGCCAAGGCGCTCTTCTCGCTAATAAAACCCAGGAACTAGCAAAATGATTAAAAAACAAACGTCTTTGGAAAGTTTCTTTGCTGAGGGGAAAAGGCCCAGCCAGGAGACAGAAGAGGAGCCTTCCACTTCCAAAAAAAGAAAGCTACATTCAATAGACAGTACTTTATTTTTGCACCATGTGTGGGAAGGGGAGAGGATGATGACACCTGTGCCATGTACAATGTCTTGCCTGTCAAAATAAAAGCTCAGACTTCATATTGCCACTTCTTCATGACCGATCCATGAAAACTTTGTTTGACGTCATACCGGTCCGTGGCGTTAAAAATGTTGGGGATCACTGGTTTGAGCCACCTGGTGCTGTGGGTTTTTGGGTCGTCTGGGTCCATAGAGGGTCGTAGAGGGGGGTGGCTGCATCATATGGGGAGCACAGGTGTGTGTTATACTATGTGCACACAGGCATGCCTGCACATTCAAAAACATGCTATTGTGGGTTCTCGAACATGCGTTTGGCATACGGTGTTCACACTGGACTGTTGCTCCCCGATGTTGGCGCTTGTCAGTTACAGTTGGAAGAGGCTTGGTGTGAAATGTCGTAGTGGCGTAACTTTGGTGAATCTTCCTCCAGGCCTTTTATCCAACGGCTTTGTTCCAATATATAAAAGACTCGGTATCATAGAACTCCAGACGTTGTGACACAGGCACATAAAGGTATAAAGCATTTAATGATGTTTGACAGAAGATTGCAGACAGCGAAGAGGAATACAACTGATTCTTGGAGCTTTCTTTTGTCTGAATGACCGTCTGCCAATCAATGGGTTTCCACAGTGGTGCCCCTCTAACCGGTCTATTCCATTTTTCAATGCACCTTCAACCAATGGAGGCCCAAAAATGGTACAGTTTGGTCTGGCTTAATGAGTCTATTTTAGAATGCAAATGCTCAAAATACTGGCATCAAATACCGTACCGCTGAGTGGAAAAGTGGCATTACTGACCCTTTGCCTTAAGGCACCACAGTCCATTACCTGCTCAGGTTCAGATGTAATACAAATCTATAAGGGCGGGGCCTGTCCACACACACTCAAATGATATAAACACACCTGTTGGCTCCAAAAAATGTCCACATATCAACATGAACACAATACAGATAATGTTCACACACGCATACTTATGCCTGCAAACTAACTAGTGTGTAATATTTCATTCATTCAATCATGCAAACTATTAGTGTAAAGGTGAGCTAACACCTGTGCTCAGGTGAGTGTTTCTGTTCTTCTAAATGGATGGTGGAATGTGAAAAGAAGGAGGGGGAGTGCCCAACCATCCCCACACCTTTTGGCAGTTCTTAAATACTCCAGGTTCTTGTGATCAGTAAACACAACAAAAGGAATTTCAGCCCCCTCCAACCAGTGCCGCTATTCTTCTAATGCTTCTTCAATAGCCAATAACTCCTTATCCCCGACATGGTAGTTTCTTTCAGCGCTGGACAGATGGCGGGAATAGAAAGCACAAGGGTGCACCTTCTTATCCAAACTGCGTTGGGATAGAACTGCACCGATCCCAGTGTCAGAAGCATCTACTTCCACAATGAACTGTTTACTGGGGTCAGGTACAACCAGCACAGGAGCCGACGTAAAGCGGTTCTTTAGATCTTTGAAGGCAGATTCAGCTTTCTGGTTCCAAAAAAGCTCTGTTTGGATGATTTACTGTAATTCTTGATGAAGCAACAATGGAAATTGGCAAATCCTAGGAAACGTTGCAATTGCTTACGGTTTTCGGGTTTGGGCCACTCCAACACTGCCTGGACATTCTTAGGATCCATCTTAACTCTGCCCTCAGCGATGACCAGACCCAAAAAAGAAGTGGTAGTGGCATGGAATTCACACTTCCCAGCCTTGACATATAGCTGGTTCTGGAGTAGGCGTAGAAGAACCTTGCGCACATGTTGAATATGCTCAGACTCTGAACGAGAAAATATCAGGATATCGTCCAGATAAACAAAAACAAAGCGGTTCATCATGTCCTCTAACACATCGTTAACCACCAACCATCATTTTAAAGAACTGCAGAAGCGTTGGTTAAGCCGAATGGCATGACTTGGTATTCATGATGACCTGAAGGTGTGTTGAATGCCGTCTTCCACTCATCTCCTTCCCTGATCCGGACCAAATGGTAGGCATTACGAAGATCCAACTTTGTAAAGATCCTGGCCCCCTGAAGGAGTTCAAAAGCTGAGGACATGAGTGGTAGAGGATAACAGTTCCGTACTGCAATGTCATTGAGTCGTCTGTAGTCAATACAAGGTCTTAAACCCCCATCCTTCTTCTTTACAAAGAAAAATCCCGCCCCAGCTGGGGGCCACTCTCTCAGGGACCGACAGAGAGTATAAATGACCTTGGGGGGGAGAAGTACCTGGCAAGAGGTCAATGGGACAATCGTAAGGACGGTGAGGTAGGTTGGTAGCTTTTACCTTATTAAACACTTCCTGAAGGTCGTGATAAGAGGTGGGTACTTTGGAGAGATCAGGGTATTTTTCAATAGAGATGATTTTCTGGCCAGGGGTTGATGGGGTTTCCAACGCACCAAGGCAGTTTCTGTGGCAGTCAGTACTCCAGGTCAGGATCAACCTGAGGATTATGAAGTTGCAAATAAGGCAGTCCTAGTATAATGGGTAGGTCAATATTCTTGAGGATGTGGAATCTGGAATCTGTGGAATCCCTTTGTGGGAGTTCGCTCATCCAGTCCATATGTGTTTTATGGATTTGGAGAAGGCGTTCGACCGCGTCCCCCGTGGCATCCTGTGGGGGGTGCTCTGGGAGTATGGGGTCCAGGGAGCCTTACTGAGGGCTGTCCGGTCTCTGTATGACCGGAGTAGGAGCTTGGTCCGCATAGCCGGCAGTAAGTCAGACCTGTTCCCGGTCCACGTTGGACTCCGGCAGGGCTGCCCTTTATCACCGGTTCTGTTCATAGTTTTTATGGACAGAATTTCTAGGCGCAGCCGGGGGCCGGAAGGGATCTGGTTTGGGGACAACAGGATTTCCTCTCTGCTTTTTGCAGATGATGTTGTCCTGTTGGCTTCATTAAGCCGGGACCTCCAGCATGCATTGGGGCGGTTTGCAGCCGAGTGTGAAGTGGCTGGGATGAGGGTCAGCACCGCTAAATCTGAGGCCATGGGTCCTTGACCGGAGAAAGGTAGTTTGCCATCTCTCGGTGGGTAGAGTGTCCTTGCCCCAGGTGGAGGAGTTTAAATACCTTGGGGTCTTGTTCACGAGTGAGGGAAGATCGGAGCGTGAGATTGACAGGCGGATCGGAGTGGCATCCGTAGTTATGCGGTCGCTCTATCTGTCCGTCGTGGTGAAGAGAGAGCTGAGCCGAAAAGCAAAGCTCTCAATTTACCGGTCGATCTACGTTCCAGTACTCACCTATGGTCATGAGCTATGGGTCATGACCGAAAGAACGAGGTCCCGAATACAAGCGGCTGAAATGAGCTTCCTCCGCAGGGTGGCTGGGCACTCCCTTAGAGATAGGATGAGAAGCTTGGTCACCCGCGGAGAGCTCGGAGTAGAACCGCTTCTCCTCCACATCGAAAGGAGCCAGTTGAGGTGGCTTGGGCATCTAGTCCGGATGCCTCCTGGACGCCTCCCTGGAGAGGTGTTCCGGGCATGTCCCACTGGGCGGAGGCCCCGGGGAAGACCCAGGACACGCTGGAGAGACTACGTCTCTCGGCTGGCCTGGGAACGTCTCGGGGTCCCCCCAGAGGAGCTGGAGGAAGTGGCTGGGGTGAGGAAAGTCTGGGCATCTCTGCTCAGTCTGCTGCCCCCGCGATCCGGTCCCAGATAAGCGGAGGAAGATGGATGGATGGATGGATGTGGAATCTGACAGTTTCAGTGTGATTGTCTATCTGCATCTTAACAGGTTCTGTAACAAGAAGAATGTTAGTGATCACATGTCCATCAATGGCTTTGACACTCAAAGGGTGCTGACACAAAGAAACGTTGACACCCGACTTATGTACAATCTCCTCTGCCATAAAATTGCTATCAGCCCCTGAATCAATAAAAACTGTTTCTGTGAGTACCTGATTCTTGACAGGACGGTCTGGTTCTTGGGTTTGGATGAGAGGAGGAAGACAGAGAAAGGCTTATACACGTCTCCTCCTTTCGTTTTGAGCCTGGTCTTTTATTGGGCAGTTATTGACATGATGACCAGGAGAACCACAGTAAAAGCACAGGTTCTGCTGGAAATGGCGATCTTTCTCCTCTTTGGAGAGTCGGGTGCGACCCAACTGCATGGGCTCCTCCATGCTTGAGCCTGAGGAGGCTGACTGCTTGGGGAAAAAACAGGATTGCTGTTCATGAATAACCTGGCATGACCTTTGCGGTCTCTCTTCCTCTCTCCTGGATGTGTCTGTCAATGCGTACTACTAGGGACATCAAGTCATTGATGCGACTTGGAAGTTCATGTGCTGCCAATTCATCTTCATTCCACTCGCTGTTACTTGCAATGGTCCGGAAACGAATGACATAATCATCGACTGTCTCTTTCTCTTGGCGTATCTTGGTTAACTGGCAGCTTCTCTATGGGGTTTTACTGGGTCGAAAATCTCTCTGAGCTCTTCTGAAAATCTTCTGTACGAGGAACAGATGATTGAGTCACGAGTCCACTCAGCTGTTGCCACTGAGCCGCTCGACCAGTTAGCAGACAAATGACATTGGCAACCTTAGATTTTTCTGATGGAAAAGAAGATTCCTGCAAGGAAAAGTTCAGTTCGCATTGACAGAGAAAAGTCCGAAATGAAGCAGGGTTTCCGTCATATCTCTCTGGTGGATTCCTCTTGAGTTCGTTGATAGATTGCACAGTGATAGAGGGTGGTAATCCTTGTGAAAAACTCATAGACGCGAGTTTCTCAGTTATGTTACGTAAACTAGAAGAAAACTCAGCCATCCGCAGATCAAAGTTCCTGAAGGCACCCTCACCCTGGGATTGCAACTCCTGAGCTGTCTTTGGGTGTATCTTGGCTGGAACGTTCTACCCAGTCTCCTCAGCCAATAAATATTAAGATGCATTCCTGGGTCTGTCGTTTACGGTTGGTCTCCAAGATCCTTCCTGACACAGGATCCACTGAGTCATGGAATTCTAGTACAGATGTCCAGATCATGGATATGCTGTTTAACATCTTCATAAGGCATTTTTCTCATGATGGACATAAATAAAAACTTTAGCTCAAAATGTCATTAATGACTATTTCTTTACTCAAACTGTTGTGAAGCAAAAGGAGACAAAAAAATAAATACATAAAATCTAGAGTGGGCGGGGCCAACGTCTTTGTGCTCCGTCCCGTTCTGATGCATCTGCTGTCAGAAAAATACGTCTTTTGGTCTCTTTGCCCGTGCTCGGGGGGGTTGGCGGGGGGTCCTGCTCGAGGGAGGTAGGTCCAGCGGCACTGGACGGGCTGCCCATCTACACCTGGGGCTGGGATCAACCCTTCCCTGGCTCTGGGACGGGGCGGTGCAACCCTCTTGGGGCCCCCGGTCGCTCTGGGTGTCACCCGCTGCGGCTGCAGGGTCTGGGGGGGTGCCGGCCCTATCTTGTGGGGGGGCTTTCTGGGGGGGGGCACCATGGTTACGGGACCTTGGGGGTTTGACGGGTCGGGGTTTCCGCTGGTGGCAATCACCGGGGGGCGGCGCTTTCTGGCTCCTCTCTCTCTGTGTGGGGTGGGTCATGCTGGGCCTGGGGTGTCGGTGCCTCGGAGGATGGGGCCCCGAGGCTGGGGGTCCTGGGCCCTATGCTGGGGGGGGCTGGGGGACAGCTGTTTGACCACCGGGGGACAGTCTACCAGCTGTCCCCAACTTACCCCCTTCCTCATATAATCTTATATTAGGGTGAGGAGATGGGGGCTTTAGCCTGTGATGCACTTTGGGGGGGGGGGGGGGGGGGGGGCTACTCGGCAGTGGTCCCCCTCCCTTGGTACCGTATGGCATGGGCCCCCCCCTCTCGGTTTTATTTGCACCTTAGACATGTAGGGCCCTTGGTAGGGGGGGGGGTGCTTGGACATCACTACCAGCAAGCAGCAGATGTCCTCCTAGCACCCTACCCGCCAATTTTAACAACACCTTAGACATTTAGGGACCCTTGGTGGGGAGGGTGAGGGGACATTACTGTGGGTAATCAGGGAATGTGCTCTCTGTGCCCTACCCACCAATTTTAACTGCACCCCCTTAGTACACACACCTTTACTCCTCATAATATACATTCAAACACACACACATGCACACATACACCCTCACAAACACACACACACACATTTTGCAAGGAAGGTGGGTCCTAGGTCCATCTGTCCCCTACCCCATCCCTGGGGGGGGGTGGTACTGGGCCCTTGGCAGTAGCAGCCGTGTCCCCTGGGTGCCGGTTTCCTGGGCCCGGCGGGGCTCTCTCCGCGCAGGGAGGGGGTTCACATTACACCTGAGCCGGGGGTGTCCGAGTCCCTGTGGGGTGGGTTTGGGTTTTTGCCCCTGGGCGCTGGGCCCCGCCCACATTCCAACTGTGGCCGAGCCTGGTTGGGCTATGTTTACAACACCCCTTGCGGGCCCCCCTTTTCTCCGGGGTGCTCCCCTCCTTGGCGGGGCTGGATGTCCCCTGCCTTGCTCCTTCCTGGACCAACCGTGGGCTTGGGGGGTGGCTGCCTGGAGCGCAGAGCGGGTCTTCCTTGGGGGGGTCCTGGCTCGTACCTGGGGTTGGGGCGGGGGGATGCCCAGATCTCCTGGGTGGTGATGAGTTTGCTCGTCTGGGGCTGTCGGCACTCTTCTGGGGTCGGGCTATGCGTTGGGCGCAACGCAGGGCCCTCGCCTGCCCTGCAAAAGCTGATTCAGCTTTTGTTGATTGTTGTTTATTTATTTGTAAATAAATTGGTTACTTTTATCATGGAGACAATTCTTTGTTTTTCAATTTACGTTGGAGACAAAAAAAATTCCTTTTTGTTATGCTCCTCTAGGGCCCCTAGACCTAAAGGGGGCGTAACACAGCAGTGTCAAGAATGAGAAGTTGGTCTTTTCCTCTGCATTTACCATCCATTTTCAAAGAGTCTCCTCCATAGGCTGTAGGATTCAAGCCTGTATGACTCGTCTGCACAGACAGTAACGGTTGGAGCTGGTATAGAAGATGTCTCTTGACTTATTCCAGTATCTGCTTCAGTTCTAACCACTGATAGAGAATTCAGTTTATTTCTGTGTTCTGCCTCAGAGGTCCAGATCCAAATATAACTAGACAAACCAACAAGATGACATCTGCAGAGCTGTGTCTGTGTTTATTACAGTATGTTTACTCTCACAGGTCAAGAACTGGAAGAACAAATGAAGAGGAAGTTTGGTTGACAAGAAAAGAACTTTAACGAGTGTTTCTGAGCCTGAATGTGAACATAGCGTAAAACTTTTGTATGGAAGAGGAACCGAAAGACTCTAAGAAGTGTTTACATGCTGTGATACTTGGAAAACACGGCAGCATGAGGTATAGACTCTGCAGGGTTTCCAAACTTTGACACATTCCATTATCTTGTTTTTTCTTTTATTTTGAAAGCCATCATAATGTAAGGAAAGCCTACCGTATTTTTTTTGACATATTACAAAAATGTTTCATATAATCTGATTACTTTTGGGGATTCTTCCATCTTTCCTTGGCTTCTTTATCCACATGAATCCAACTTTCAACCTTGGGTGCCCAAACTTTGGATCCTCACTGGATTCACCATAAAGTGGATATTTATGATGATAAACTTGTGGAATAATGTATCTCCAAGTTTCTGTTGCTCTGGTTACCAACTGGCTTTCAGGCCATCTTAATAATCTTGAACAGTCTATGTGACCAGAACTTCTTCTTTAGGTGTCTGCTTTCACTTTTTACATCCTGACATTCACTCTGACTATGGTAAATGTATAAATGAACTGATATTAAAGATCTTCAAAGAGTCAGTGCGGAGGAGGAGCCTTCCGGAGTCTCCTACAGAGATCCACTGAACCACTGAAATGAAAAAAGTAAACTTTCTTTTACAATTTTGTTGATCAGGGCTGAAGGAGTTTGAGTTTCCTCTCGAATATGCATCATCCTTCATGACTGCAGTGACTTATGGAAACAGGAGTCTGACAGCATGCAAAAACAGTCAAACATTCAAATCATCCAAAGGCGTCACAATAAATCAAAATGCAACAGCTCCAAGCAAGCAGAGGCTTTCAGAGGCAGTGGGAGTCGGTGCGTCTGATAAGGTAACCACATTTACCGTCTTTGGTTTACCTTTGATGATTCAACTGGAAAACCAGCTGGTCTGTAGGACGGATTTGATGCCTTAGAACTTTGTTCTTCACTTTGGGGATTCAGTCTTATGTCAGTTTGGGTTGGAGGTTCTAGAGGGATGTAGCTTGGTGGTGTTTGAGCGGGCAGTTGTTCATCGGGTTAAGGGTCTTGGAGGGCATGGTGCCATTGAGCAAACCTCACGACATCCACAGTTAACCCTTGTGCTATCTTAGATGACCCCACCCTTCCATTGACGTGTTCTCCTACCATGACAAAGGTGGATAAAGGTGGAGAGGATTTCATGTAATCCATGGACACCAGTGAAGATCACAAATCATTGAAGAACAAAGGTTCAGAGCTCTGTCTAGTGGGTCTAGATGACTCAACTCCCAATGTTAAAGTGCCTAGGATAGCTCTAGGGTTATAGGCCTGAAGGTCAGGTTGAAGGGTGTAATCAATTGTAGTCTAAGGCAGTGTTTTTCAACCTTTTTTGAGCCACGGCACACTTTAACCTTGACAAAAATCCCGCAGCACACCGGCATAAAAAAAAAAGCAGAAACTCAGTCTGTTTTGAGGTACAACACCCCCCCCCCCCGCGGCTGCCGCAGCATCTGACGTACAGTTTTTGTGATAATTGTGCCAGAAAAAGTTGGAAGTTGCAGCTGTTTTTTTTCTAAAAGATGTAATAAAAGTTATGTTAGGAAATTTAAAAACTGTATGTTCGTTGTGGTTTAAGACGTCTAACAAGGACGACTCATTGTACGCCAAGGCGCTGTCACGTGACCCAATGCATCATGGGAGATGTAGTGTGAAACTGCCACAAAAGGACAGAAAGACTAGCGTCTCTGAGCTTCATGGTTTTGTTCTCTTGTTCCACGGTCTGACACCGGATTCTGTGGAAAGCTACACCGCTAAAGACGAGCTTTAGCTGGTAATTCTGTTAGAACTGAGAGACTTTATGAGCTAAATCGTAACAAGGAAGTGAAGACTTTAACCACTTCTGATTGGTCTGACTGATGACATGTGATTAAGCCTTCAAGAATGATTGGTGGAGACAGTTAAAGGGGTGGGACTTTTCAGGAAACGGCTAAAGCTACGGCTAAATTGCGGTACCGTCATTCTTATCAAAATGTCTTTAATAGAATCAAATAAACACAAAGAAAAAATAATTTTATGATCTTTTATATTCCTAACTACTGGGCATTTTATCAGGGCCAGTTTGGATTAACACAGAGCTGAAATCCTAGAGATGGAAAATGATTTTAGATCAGTTAGTGAGGGCAATTTGCCACGGCGCACTTGACCATCTCCCACGGCACACTAGTGTGCCGCGGCACACTGGTTGAAAAACACTGGTCTAAGGTTCGGCTGCTTTTGTCTGTGGCATTTCAGTGGTTTGGTAATTCAGTTCTAGTCCCATTTAGTGATTTGTTTTTTTAAATAGACAATACAGACCAAAAGTTTGGACACACCTTCTTATTCAAATGAATGGGAAGGTGTGTCCAAACTTTTGGTCTGTGCTGTATAAAGCTTGTTTTTCATACATAAAGATTTTCTGAAGATACTTCCAGAGCAGACAAGACACAGTTGGTGGTACATCTGTTTTTTAATTTTAAAAGTTTTATTATGATAAATTACTATACTTTTAAAAGATTTAAAAGCATTATACTGTGGGTGTAAAGTATAAAAATTGCAGATGATGTCATCAGCTTGTGTCACATGTCACAGCAATGGGGGAGTTTCCCTTTGATGGTCTCACGACCTGAGTGACTACATATCGTTCTCAGATGTCAGAGTACTGGATATCAACCATAAATCTACTCAAGTACTCTAAAGTACTCTGCAGTTAAAGTACTTTTAGACATACAGGTGTAACACTTTGAATCTTGTTTCTCCTGTCCTCTAGACAGAATGTCGGTCTCCATCAACTCCTCCTCGGACCCTGGACCCCGTCACTGCGTCATCCCTGAAACCCTGCAGATCATGACAAGCCTGGTGGTCATGAGCGCCTTCCTGACACCTCTGCTGGTTCTCGTCCTCATCATGGGTTCCCGGCGCTGGAGGAAGCAGGCCTCCGCTGGCACTGTCACAGCATCCAGCCACATCGATGTCCTAACCTACAATGTGGTTTCCATGGATCTTCTCGGGGTCTTTGGAAACGTCGTGTACTTTAGTGGTACCTTGATGAAGCTAAATGATCTGATAGAAGTGGGGAGAATGATATATTGGGCAATCACACCTGGGCAAACCATGATTCACTTCCTCACCTGTGTGGAACGATACCTGGCGGCGGTCCATCCCATCACCTACATGCACCTGAGAGGGGCGCGTGGCGTCAGAATCAGGAACTGTACCTTGGCTGGCGTCTGGCTGGTTTCTCTCACAGTGACGTCTTTGATGAAAAGATTCAGCTTTGGTCTCTACACCATCAATCTGTTCCTGTTGTCCATCTCCTCTGTGTCTTTCTGTTTCTGCACCGTCTCGGTCCTCTGGGTGCTGATCCGTTCAGGGCCGGGGTTCCATGGCGGAAGCACCAAGCGCATTGACCAATCGAAGCAGAGGGCCTTCCACACCATGATGGTTATAACAGGAGTTCTGCTATTCAGGTTCCTGGTTGGTCTGATAACCTCATTGATTCAAGGCTTCTCGGACCGGCTCAGTCACCGTTACTGCGTGGTGGGGTGGGTGACCATGTGGTTTTCGGTGCCCAGCAGCCTTCTGCTGCCCCTGCTCTTCCTGCAGAGGGCAGGAGTGCTCCCTGGCTGCAAACTCAAGACAGACGGATCCACAAAAACGTGAAATGACGTGTCGTCTGACTGCACATTCAATCAGAGATCAGGGTTTGATTATTGTAGTGAAAACACACCAGTATCCATTGAAACACACACACACAAAATAAATATTCTTTAAATGCTACAGTTACAATAGGTTTAGTATTTTTTGTGCTTCAATTTCTTCTGGTTTTCCACTGACCTCTTCTATAATCAATTAAACACAATTATTTTTTAAACTTTTTGTCCAACAAATCAGTTTCACTGATCTGTCACAGAAGATTATGCAGATGTTTTCAATTATTCAGCTACATCTTTTACAGTTTGAGAATGAAAACTGTACTTTAGCGTTATTTTTTTGACAAATGTTTGAACTTTGTTCTATTGCAGGTTCTGACATCAACAATCTTGCAGATCCAAAAATCTGATTTTTCTAGCATATTTTTAGTTTTAACTGGAGTCTCGGGTTCAAACACATTTTTGTCTTTAAACCAAAGTGTGTCGAAAGCAAATCAGTCGACTGTTTCCCTCATGGGGGTTGGAGTTGCACCGTTTGCATCCTCCATCACTGAGCTCTTATGGCAAGAGAGTCAAACTCATTTTAACTGAGGGCCACATCAGCATAGCAAAAGCTCAAAAGGTCAGATAGAACTTATAGATAAAATTAAATGTAATAAAAAATAAATGTAACTACTCCTTAATGATAAATAACTCATTTATTTATTAATTATAACTTTTTAAAGTGAGAATTACAGTTGCAGGCGGAGCAAGCAAACAACAGACAGGTAGAGAGGCGGGGCTTAAATTCACTGCTTATGATTCCAGACCCGCGAAAAACTATCAGCTGCTTCCTAATACTTAATAACTAATGATAGTTGTCATCCGTAAAATTAATATTGGGTTTACTGGATTTAAAGAAAAATAAATAAATAGAAAGGAGTCTGCATCAAAGTGAATTTGTTTCCATCATTTCACTCAACTTAACTTAACTTTTGATTTGATTTGATTTATTGATTTATTTCAAGCATTGTAGTCAAAGCAATGAAGAAATTACACATATTTATCAAACTCATTACAGAAATGATGAAATGCATAGATTAAAAAGACAGAAAACAAAACAAAAATGTCACTTAAATCACATTTGCTTAATTAAATACAGTGATCATTAACTGAAGTATAAGTAGAGTTTGATTTATTGCTTGAAAAGGAGCAGGAAGAAGTGAGCTTATATTATCCCACCCCTACTGAGTTCATTCATTTGATAGTTTTACAGTGTTTTAAATCCGGTTCTGATCAGATAGATTCTCTTGAAGTAACTAAATCCAGTGCCTAGTAATGATTGATGATCTTCAGAAAACATTCATTCATGATTTCATAAACAGTAACGATACCGATATGTAATAATAATTGATTATCTTTAGAACACATGATCACATTAAACCAGTTATTATTGCTACACATTGCAGATCAAGTAAACAAAATCAATAGTTATTGATTGTAATTCAACCCTTTCAGTAATCATTATTGCACATTACAATGTAACACTCAGTGGTTGTAAATAAAAGAGCTTTGATTATTTCACCACAATCAAGTTCACACATGGATTTGGAATTATTCACCACCTGTTGATCCTTAAATCCTCTTATCTTCATATCCTGAAATCTGAGTTTCTTTATACATTTTCTTGAATATTTGAATATTTGAACATTTTTTGAGCTCATTACTTAAACCGTTCCAAAGTTTAGTGCCACACACAGACACACAGAAACTTTTCTTAGTGGTTCTTATCAGTTTGATCTTGAACTTCCTACATCCCCTCAGTCTGTAGCCTCCTTCATTTTCGAACTGTTTTTGGATATTGAATGGTAACGATTTCCAACTGGCTCTGTATAAAAGTTGTGCAGTGTAAAAATCCACAAGGTCATGCAGTTTTAAAAGTCTTGATTGATAAAATAGATTGTTTGTATGATCAAGATATCCGGCTTTATGTACAATTCTGATGGCTCGTTTTTGAAGTAAAAAGAGAGGATGTAGTGAGC
Organism: Oryzias curvinotus; assembly: GCA_023969325.1. NCBI lineage: Eukaryota > Metazoa > Chordata > Actinopteri > Beloniformes > Adrianichthyidae > Oryzias > Oryzias curvinotus. The sequence continues at coordinate 1,367,644 of CM043723.1, forward strand.
TCTTATAATTATTCCCCCAGATTTCTATACAGTAGGTGAAATATGGTAGAATTAAGGAGCAGTACAATAAATATCTACTGTTGTATTCTAATATATGTTTAGATTTATTTACGATTGAAATACTTTTTGAGACGTTAGTTTGTATGTGTCTGATGTGTGGCTTCCAAGTTAGTTTCTCATCGATAAAAACCCCTAAGAATTTGATTTCTGTAACACTTTTGATTAAGACATTATTTATTTCAATTGAGAGGTCTTTATTTGCATTGTAGTTTCCAAAAAACATTACTTTGGTTTTATCTAGGTTCAAAGATAATTTGTTGTAATCCATCCATAGTTGTATTTTGTTTAACTCTGTGTTCACCACCTTGGTAAGTTCCCTATGATTGTCTGTAGAATAGAATATATTTGTGTCATCAGCAAATACTATGAGTTTCATAAGCTTTGAAACATTGAATATATCATTTATGTAAATATTGAATAGCAGTGGGCCCAGAATTGATCCTTGTGGGACACCACAACTTATCTCTTTGGTTTCTGATGTATATTCATCAATCTTGACTAATTGTTTTCTTCCCGTTAAATGGCTTTTCACCCACACTTAACTCTGGTATTTGACAGACAGAAAAGTCTATTCAAGGTTGTGGAAAATGGACCAAAGATCGAAGGAAATATCACTCTCATAAAGAATAAAAATAGATGAATGGATGGATGGATGGATGGATGGATGGATGGATGGATGGATGTGTGGATAGATGGATGGATGGATGGATGGATGGATGGATTATGGATGGATGGATGTGTGGATGGATGGATTATGGATTATGGATGGATGGATTATGGATGGATGGATGTGTGGATAGATGGATGGATGGATGGATGGATGGATGGATGGATGGATGGATGGCTGGATGAGCCTTAAACTAGTCTTTCTGTTCTGATGTCCTGCATCAGTCCTTGACTATAGAACCAGATTGTTTTCACTATTCTTCCTTCTGACTTGAAGTGAAAATGTCACCCCACCACAAATTCAAAATTTCACCAAAATTTGCCAGCACCTATTACCCCAGTGACAATGATGACATCACAACATGATGACATCAAAGCGGGAGCAGCAGTCAAAACAAACCACACATTTTGGAAATGTCACTGGGTAAATGTTAATTTGTTCTCAAATGATCCTCCTGGTAAAATACAGGTTAATTTAAAAGTGTGGAATTTTGGGGCTTTTTATGTTGTTCCACACTATGGGAAAAGAAAAATTTCGTTCAAGCGATTTATATGAAACTTCACACACATGCCACCAGGTTGAGTCCATAACTGCCACAGAGATTTCATTGACCTTTAACCTTTGACCTCTGGAAGAAATCCCCATTTAGCATTTTCTCAAAGAAATTACCGCTGGCACCTCTTACAGATTTGCACTCCTAAGTCTTCCCATCACCTCACACCTCCTCTAGCATCATCAGGAAGCTACTTTTAGAAGTTGTAGATTCTAAAACGGCGTTGACATAGCGAGCTGCATTTCCCTGTTGCTCACATATTTTTTATTGAAAATTTGGATTTGAATTTTTTTATTTGAAATGGTTTATTTCAAGCAATTAAGTAGAAATAATACGCAAAAACAATATAATCATCAGTTGTGCATTCATACAGTAACTAATCAAACTTAGGATAATTAGACATATTAATAAATATTGCTTAAAGGGAGTGGAAGGAAGCGAACTTATATAATCCCACCCCGTTATACTATAACCATTTTATTACATGATTTATCAATATCCGGTTCCTAGTTTTTATCAGACAGAATTAAGAATCATAAAGTATCAATAAAGCACATGACAAAGATGAATTACTTAATTATTATGTAAAAAAATAGAAATCAACATGGCAAATGCAGATCAGTTATCTAAAATATATGCAGATTATGTTACTTATAAAAGTCATTCATATGATTATAACATCAGTAAAATAGACAACACTGTTTCAGAGATTTTCATAGCAAAATTTCATCAAGTATCAAAAGTCAAAAACATGTGCAAAATTATGTTACATTAGGAAAGATTTTTGAATCAATTTATCAATTTTTGGAGCAAGAGAAGTAATATCATTAAACATCGATCAATTTAACCATTTTCAATAAGTGATTAATCATTTGTTTTACTTGTTTATTTTTTTTTTTTATAATAAAGTAATGCTGTAAGGGAAAATAAAAAGGGTCCATATTCTGTCGATTATCCAAGGTTGGTATTTCTTCTTCTGCTGAATAACAGCTGATCTTCTGGGTTTAAACAGTTTCTAGTCTCTTCCATGTTATGTCTGCAGACATTAGATTCAGGTCCATATCCTTCTTCAGCTGATATCAGCTCGGTGAAAGTTGAGGTCAAGTTGTCTGCAGGTCAGAAATCGCTGCTGTTATTCAGGTGACGTCAGACGATGGAGAAAGTGAGGAATCCAGGTGTCATATATCTTGAAATTATTTGGTTCTTTGGTTTATTACTCCATGTTGTTGTTGTCCGTGATCAAACACTGCTCAAAGTCCTTCATGGTGTTCACAACCAGAACCTTGGACCGGTCCGGTGGACCGAGTGGTTTGACGTAAATCCTGCTGCCTTTAACCCAAGTGTTCTCAATCTGCTTCTGCTTCCTGAGAAGCCGTGCATGTTTGGAGATTTCAGCATTCCTTCTGGTCAGATGGTCGTTCAGATAAGCAGCAGATCCTTTCAGATTCTTCCTTTGATTCATCAGAGCTAGCTTGTGTTTGTGATTCACAAACCTGATGAGGATCGCTGGTTTATCCGTCTCCTTTCTCCTGGGGAGCAGGTGGCAGGTCTCCATGGTGTTTAGATCCAGGGAAATCCCTTTAGATGTGAGAAATGATTCCACTTGGTGTTCCAGAGACTCTCCACCACTCTTGGTTTCGGCACTGCTTTCTACGCTAGCGCTATTAGCATTAGCAGTGCTAGCTCCAGCTGCATTTAGCTTCACTCGAGGTTTGATCGGCACTCCAGTGAGAATGACATTATTCATCCTTACTTGTTGTTCCACATCGTCCAGTCTTTTCTCCAGAATGTCGACCCGGTTTTCTCATTGCTCATTTTGAGCCCGAAATCTTCGGAACTCTTCCATCATTTCCCAAAGTGGTATTAGCTTAGCGGACACCTGATCCATAAAGGGATAAAGCGTAGCTTTGATATAATCAAGAATCTTTTTAAGATCTTCGTATTCCTGTCTTTTCTTGGGGGCCATGGTCAGCTATCTTTTTTTAAGAAAATAAACTTTTTAAGTGATTTGAAGATAGTTGTATCCGCAGAGAGCCACGCACGCGCCCTGCTGTAACCCGGAACCGGAAGGACAACCTTTTAAATAAATAAATGTCATAAATAAATTGATGACACGAATCATCTGCACAAGATAAATGAGAACAAACATAATGGGCAAATTAGGAATGTGGGCGTGGTTACCAAACACCTCTGTTGCCAAAGAAATCCATTTTGAGAAAAATACGTTTTTCATGAATTTGTCACATGTAGCTCTGACCGGGGTGGCAGAGGCGGAAGGGGAGAGTCAGGGGGGTGTAGCAGCCTCTCAGCCAGTGAGAGCAGGACAAATGGGCGACAATGGGTAGAACTTACAGCACAGGTTCCAATCCAGGTCAGGCTGCTGGAAACAGAAAGCCTGTTTAGCAATGAACTTTTACCCACCCAAAAACCAAAAGTTTCCCATTTGTCCTCTCGATGTATAACTGCAGGACAGTGAAGTTTCACCTCATGTTAGCTCTGTCTGTCTTCAGTGAACAGAATCGTAGCTTTCCTGCTTTCTTCAGGAAGAGCAGAGGCAACACCAGACTGCTGGGCAGAGACAACCACAGCAAAGACCAACCAGACAGACAATAAAAGAGGTTGTTCTCTGCAAACCTTTGCATTATGAAGACAACAACAGTTGAAAGGAACTTCACTGACAGAGCTCCTGTTACCACCATCATGGTGTGGAAGGCCCTCTGCTTGGATGGATCTGAACTCCTCCCAATCCTTCCCTTCTTAGCTGGTCCTGGACGAATGAGTATCCAGAGAATGGAGACGCTGCAGAAGCAGAAGGTCACACAGGTGAGGAGCACCAACACGGTGTTGATCACCTCATAGACCCCAGTCCACACAATGAGAAACATCAGGCAGCAAAGCAGCCAGACACAAGCGATGGTGATGTTTCTGATGCGGACGCCACGCGCCTGCCTCAGGTGCATGTACATGACAGGATGGACCACGGCCAGGTAACGTTCAAAACAGGTCAGGAAGTGAAACAAAGTCTCTCCGGGTAAGGCGAAATAGAATATCATGGATGCCGCACTGAAGAAATCAACCTGATTGGTGCAAAAGCCAAGAAAGAGCAAACAACTAGTCAGTACCCAAAAAAGCTCGAGAACAGCTATGTTATAGGTGAAGATGTCCATGTGGCTCCATGAGACCGAGGAAGAAGTCATGCGTTCTTTCCTCCATCGCTGGTAACCCACAACGAGGATGAAGATGAAGAGAGGCGCCAGGAGCAGCCATGGAACCAAAAAACTCACAGAGATGTAAAACATTTCAGGAAAGGAACAAGGTTCAACATGAGCATTGAGGGAGGAGTTGGAGAACATCTTGGTTTCAGATTGATGACTGAGGAGAAAACAGAGATGAGATGATGACAGTAAAGGTTCAACATGTGCAGATAGATCAACATAGCAGATATACCTGGAGATACTTTCCAAATCCCACTGAAGACCACGCCTCCAGGTAAGAGATATCTTGAAGCAGCTAGAACACGTCTTTTATCCGGAACCATAAACACTCACCGGGTCAGTTCTAGCTCCAGCTGGTTCTTCACGCTCTGAAAACTGTGACTATCTGTTTGAGGGCATTTAACTTACTGGGTTCCATGTTCTATCAAAAAGATTGATTCCTTCGTGTTTGCATGATGCAAAGCATGGAAATGTTATGAAAGGTCATAGCGAGGGAACACTGTACTCTGCTAATTTGTTATGCAACAAATGTAGGATTTTGCCTGTTTTGTGTCTGTGTTTTGAGTATAGAAGCTTGAAATGCACATATGCACACGTTTACATAGACCTTTTATTGGAATCGGTTCCTTAAGCACCACAGTTTTCTTGAGGCTCATACGGGCAACTTATGATACCTGATGAAGATCTTATGTGTGTGGTAAGTATTTGTACAGATAATGGTAGTAGTATGCTCTTAAGACGTTCAGGTGATGCTTTCATACATCTGTCTTACGGCACACTCTATCATTAGTAAGGTACTGGCTCTTTACTGACCCTTGGCTTAAAGGTGGCACGGCCCATTAACGACTCAACTCCCACTGATGGGTGAAGTCCCGCTCATGTCGAAAGAAATCTTCAACTTTAAAATAAAAGAGTTCAATCATAGTTTGTTTTCCCTCAGTTTCCTGTACACAAACTTCAAACTTCAGAGACAAGAAATTTGCCTTCTTTGATAAATTATTCAGGGTGCAGACATGCAAACACGCCGTCAGCATCCATCAGCCAGACTGACGAGCCTCATCCATCACATGTTTGAGTCCTCTTGGAGTGAACATGAGCTGAGGTGGCAGACGCTGAGCTCAGAGGCGATCCAAAGCAGCAGGTGGGTGATCACGCAGAAACTAAGACCATTGCCTGTAAAAAAAAGAATAGTTCTGGAAGGTTTGTAGGGATTGATGAATTCGATTGTAGCTTCGGGCTTGTTTTTGTTCATTTGCCTTCATTTTCTTCATTTAAGACGACGATCTTAAATGAAGGTTTCAACCAATGTTTGACTTTCAATATGTTATTTTCTTGAAGATACATTTACTACGTTTATTCACTTGAAATATTTCAGATCACTGATTCGCATGAAATGAAAGAAAGTCAGTACTTGCATGAACTGAAAAGTCAGAACTAAGAGGCCTCTAAAGTGACTATGTTGGAAAAATACCTTGTAGTGATGGATGTGTGAAGGAGGACGATACAGCCACTCACCAGCTTTGGAGCCTGGGCTGCACGAAATGAGGAAAACTTGCAATGTGTGATATTAGGAATTCATATTGCAATGACGTTATGGCTTGTGATACATTGACCAGTAGTGAAACAAAAAATGACTATTACTAAGGTGAACTACTAGCAGGTATGCAGAGAAACTTCCTTGCAAGCTTGCCAGTAAGTGAGGATGTCATTTGGTGGAGTGTCCATCCTACCAAGGGGTCTTCCTTACCGTCTATGACCGTAGACAACACAGCTGTTGAGCCCAACCTCCACGGTTTATGACAGATGCATAACAGAGGAGGTAGGGAGTGGGGCAGTTATTAAAAACTACCCAGTGACTTTTTTTCCATTCTCCAGGGGAGCAGTGGGTGTAAAAGTAACCGTTTATCACAGTTTGCGCTGTGTTTTAGCAAAATAACACACAGTTATTGCATTGAGGATTAATTTTTTTAATTTATTGTTCAGCATACGCAAAGTTGATCAGTGCCAAGGTCTGATTGGATGTTTATACTGTCTGTGCTCAGCCTCTGAATGATCGTCAAAAAGTAAAGCCGTGAGGGGCGTTGTATGGCCCACTGTGTTACCCGCCCTAGCTGGCTGGCTTTTACAGGAAGACTTAACCTGGTGGTGTTTGTGGGAACTTTGGAAATTTTATGGTTCATGGAGTCTTAAAAAAATGGTGGGAGAACGTGAATTGGACATGCATGAGGCCATATGGACAGATTCTCAATGTTCAGAGGGGATGGTAAACTACCCTGTGGAACCCCTTCACCAACCATGAAAGCTTCTGACTCACGACATTTCACAGGTTGACGGTTCCTGTCTGACATTTTCTGAAACAAACGATAACTTGACTCTGAAGAAACATCTCCTTCTCTGTCTGCAGGTCTCCGTCCAAACAGCCAGCATGGCGGCAAACTCCTCAGTTGATTTATCTAATCACTACTGTGTCGACTCCATTGTTGCTCTGTCGTTCAACACATTGTTTCAGGTTCTGAGGTTTCTCCTGTTTCCCGCTCTTTCCATTGTCATTCTCCGGATGAGCTTCCTTCAGTGGCAGCAGCAGTGCTCCTTCACATCAGCGAGCCACTCGGATGTCTTCACGTACCACCAGTGCATCCTGCAGCTGGTCTGGAGTTTAGGAACCATCTTCTTCATCGGAGGACTTTACCTTGAGCTCCCAGATTTAATGAAATGTGGATATTTCTTGTCCAACTCCATTGTCATTGGGGAGTCCTCCTTCCATGTCCTCACCTGTGTGGATCGCTACCTGGCCGTGGTTCACCCAGCCTCCTACCGGCAGTTGCGACTCAAAGTCTCCATCAGAAACATCAGCATTCTGTGTGTTTGGTTTCTGTGTCTTCTGTGGAGCTTTTATTTTTTGAGAACTTACCCCCATGTGTCAGAAATCCCCTATTTCTGCTTGTTGGGTTTGTCCCTGCTCATTGTCTCTTTTTGCAGTCTGTCTGTACTTCATTCTCTAATGCGTTCAGGACCAGGGGGCGGGCTGAACAACAAGAGGAGGAGGGGCCAAACAAAGCAAAAGGCATTCTTCACCATCATGGCCATCATGGGGGTGTTGTTTTTCTGGTTTTCAGGGCTCCTTGTGTCCACTGCTCTCAACCAATCAGTGCTGTATGGTACCATTGCCGGATGTCTGCTGCACAACTCTGTGCTTTGGTTCAGCTTCCCCAGCAGTCTGGTCCTTCCACTGCTGTATTTGCACAAGAAGGGAAAGCTTCCATGTGGGAAACATGGGCGACCATGACAGGCTGTCATTAGCTACAAGCAGGTTGGAGTTCTCTGCTGCTTCTGCCTCCACATCGCCACCTGCTTCAGTCCCAAAGGCTCAATGGTGATGATGAAACAGGCTTATAAGAAAATCACATATTAAACTAGCTAAACAAAAGCAGTAAAATAAAAGCTGAACATCTATATCTAGGAACATCTCTTCATTAATCCACTGTTCAGATGATGAAACATTGATGGTTTATTAAAAAAAAACATTTAAACAAATTTTTTTTACAAAAATTCTTTATATATTTGCCTATCTAATGAGCACTGATGCACACTGGTTTTTATTATCACTATATAGTGCACTATATAGTGTGTTGTGTTGTAGTATAGTGGATAGTGCACTATGTTGTGAGTAGTGAAGGAAATCAATAAAGTTCATTGCGTCTACAAAATTAACTGTTTATTAATTGATTTGTTACATACCTATGTAGGTATGTGCTAAAAAACAAAATGTGTCTGAGAAAAAAATAACTTCTATTCCAATATATGAAAAATTTTGTGTCATAGAGTCCCTGCCGAGCACAAATCCAACTTATTAAATTTTCCATCATGATCAACTTTCAAACAGTTGGTACTTCTGTGTTTTGAAAAGGACACTTCCCATATATTCCTGGAGTTCCTGGAGTTCCTGGTTGGTCAAAGTTTGACTGGTTTAACTTTTAACGTGTGTTTAATGGCTGCAGATTTTGTACGTAAAGCCAGAAAATGGACTTGAAAATGTCCATAGCGATATGTGAATTTGAGTTTTAAAAGCAGAAGCCCTAAATGCACATATATGCACGTTTAGACTTTTCATTGACAGTATCCACTCGGACTAGTTGGTCGGTTTGAAGGAAGAGGATGTCATATAGTCTGTAGGTTGAACCTGCGGGGGTCCTATGGGAAGTGGTCTGGGCAGGAGATGTTTCCTCAGGTCTGGATCCGGAAGAGACCCCCAGTGACGACATCCTGGACAACAAATTGGACCTGATGATGTGTCAAAATGGGCATTTGAACCAACACACAATCAACAACGCCCCCAGGGTCACCAAAGGAAGTTGTCAATTCAGCTAAAGAAATCTGTCCTTGTTGGAGATAACTGGACTGAACTGGATTATACCAGTTGTAATTATTGAAACTGGTTGTGGTGTTTTTGCTTTTTGTGTGGCGCTTAGAGAACACCTCAGTGGTGAAGTGGAGTTTTATAATGTGATGTCATGCCGCACCTGGCTGGCTAGTTATTAACATCTTCACCAACAAACTTTCTCCGTACTCAGCCTGTTTTCTAACGTTTATCTGCATCACTTAAGGAGGTGGGGGTGTGAGAGGGGTTAAAGGTTGTGTGTGTGTGTTTTTTTATTATTGTGCTTCTTTTACTATACATTTATTGTGGACATCATTTGGCTTTACATTATGTATAAAATGTGCTATATCAATAAAGATTGATTTGATTTGAAATAAATGAATTAACCCTTGTGCTATCCTAGGCACTTTACCGTTGGGAGTTGGGTCATCTAGACCCACTAGACAGAGCTCTGATCCTTTTTTTTCAATTTTTTGTGATCTTCACTGGTTCAATGGATTACATGAAATTTTTCCACCTTTATCCACCTTTGTTATGGTAGGAGAACATGTCAAAGTAAGGGTGGGGTCATCCAAGACAGCACAAGGGTTAAAATGAATGGGAAAAACTGAAGCATGGAGGAAACCACTGCACTGTTTTTGTCTTTGCTTTCATTTGATCATTTCTTCATCTTTACTTCCAAATAATTTGATTTGAAACATTTTCACACATTTAAAGATAAAACCATTTCTCTCTACGGGTTCCCTGAGCGGTGAGCCTCACAGCAAGAAGGCCTCTGGTTCAAGTCCCGGCTGGGGGACCTGAACCAGAACATCAATGGGGGGGCCTTTCTGTGTGGAGTTTGCATGTTCTCCCCGTGTATGCGTGGGTTTTCTCCGGCTTCCTCCCACCGTCCAAAAACAAGCTTCATAGGTTCATTGGTGATTCTAAATTGTCCCTAGGAGTTAGGGTGAGAGTGAATGGGTGTGTGAGTGTGGACACTCTACCCTGTGACAGACTGGTGACCTGTCAGGGGGGGTCCCCCACCTTTGCCCTCAAGTGGCCGGGATAGGCTCCAGCAGCACCGTGACCCCGAAAGGGATACGACGGATTAGAAGATGAATGATGACCGCCTGTGTGACCCGCACATGTTTAAACGTTGTTCCCCACAGACAGCCATTATCCACCTGCAGGGACAGGTGGGGGTTAGCCTTTAACCATTTAAGGGCCACATTTTGAGACAAAACACGCAGACATGCAGATGGATGAAGTCGACAGCTAACAAGTCTCTGGAAAATGTTTGGAAAAAGCTTAGAATAAAGTAGAACAAAAGTTTAAGATTGACTCTGATGGGACCAAAGACACAAAAGTTCAGTCTGATATTATCGACGGCGTTCAAAAATGTCAAGATCCTGAAATCTGTAGCTGCATTTCCAGTTTTTTGAAGGTCCGTTAGTGAAGAATCGTTCTTGAATCTTTGCTATTTAAACAAATGTGAAATATTTTCAGGTGTGAGTATGATTGATTCAAATATTAAAACCTGGTTTTTGAATTCTATCATCCATCAGCAGTAGAAACAACACCTCCTCCTGTTTATCCTGGCTTGACTTTACTCAGGTTGGGGGATGGGTGCTCGCGTGCGGCGTGATGTCATTCTGAGGACGTCCCGCTCCGTCAGGAGTCGTCACAGAACCTCAAAGTCCTGCAAAGATCCCGTCGTTGACTGTTCTTCTGTCATGGATCAGGCATGAACTCAACCGCCGGTACAGAGTCTGGTTTCAGTCCACCTCTAGTGCTGAAAAACCACCAAAACTACATTTAGTTTGTTTCTGGTTCATTGAGTCGGATCTACTGAAGGCTCATTCTTCTTGAAGGTATGTCTCCTTTTCATAGTTGCTCAGTTTTGATCCCAAAATGAAGATTATGGCAAATATTCTTAATTGCAATCTGTTACGGAGCATATGGGATTACAGGTATTAGCCCCTTACTGGAAGAATATGGAGCTATGTCACTTTAATTTTTTATTTATTTTAGCATTTTGATACTTTAGAGAAAAGTTTGGACCCAAGGCAGCTTTTTTAATCATGTGACTGCTGGGATTTATTGCAAAACACCGTCAGCGTTTGTCACGCATGAAGATCTGATAGGAAGCTTCAACCAGAGAGGAGAAAGACCAGGAGTCCCTGCTGACCACACGAGTCTGGATCTTCTGATGATCCAAGGGAAACTTTGGTTAGCTGAGGATTTCTCAAAATACAATTTGGGATTTTTCTAGTTTTTATGAAATCTAACTAAAGCATCAGATACAGGGGAACATTTCACAATAAAAGGTTGAATGGAATTCTTTTTAAATAATGCAGTTCAGAGCTTTATTTTTCATTTAATAAAAATGAAACTATGAAAATAATGTTGATTGCAGGTTTTATCAGCCACATATTTTGGAAACTAAAACTTTTAGTGATGACATTTTCCTAAAGCAACCCATAATGTTTTGATCTTAACTTACTTTACATGATTAAAAAAGGAGTTTTTTTTTTAACACAGCAACAAGGTTATCAGCTGTTCTATTAGTTTATAAATTTTTTTTAAATGTATGTAACTTGCATGTAAACTTTTACAAACTAAAGGATCTTTATTTCTACAGTTTTCCCTGAAATCGATGAAGGGACCAAAATCAGGCGTCATACTTCTGTCCATCTCTAAAAGGCTCAACAGCGCCATCTGCTGCTCAACAATCATGGATTCTAACTTGGAGGTAAGTCGTGTCACATGACCTTTGCTGTGATCACTGACTGCAGATGCTTCCAGTTTCTGTTCTTCATCTCAGGTGGGAACAAACTCCTCGGTGGACGGCCCTGCCTCGTTTAACGTCTCGCTTTGCAGAGGCTCCCTCACCATCCCCTTCATCCTCGAAGGCTTCCTGTTCACCAACTCAGTGCTCTTCTTCCCTCTGTGCTCCCTTGTCATCTTTGTGGGCTACCAGAGGTGGAAGAAGCGGCGCCGTGCCTCAGCGGAAGCCACACATCCCTCAGACATCTTTACCTACCACATGGTTGCCATGGACACCCTGGGAACCCTTGCTGGTGCCTGCTTGTGCATTGGCTTAAACATTGGTGGCCTGCTGAACTTCATGGTTATCTCCTGGGTTTTGTTTTACATCATTTCCTGTGTGAAGATTCAGTTCCTCATGTTTACCTGTGTTGAGTTCTACCTGGCCGTGGTCCACCCAATCCTCTACCTGAGTCTGAAGACCCCGTCTGGGGTCAGGATCAGGAACGCCAGTGTGGCCTGGGTTTGGTTCCTGTGTGCTGTATGTGGAACCATCAGTTTGTGTAGCCTGCCCGTGATCCAGAATCTGTTCTTCTTCCTGGTTGGGTTTGTTTTAGCTGTTGTGCTGTTCTGCTGCATTTCCGTTCTCTGGACCCTTAGGCGCCTGACTCTAGGCCAGAGGGTCAAAGACAGGGCGGACCCTTCAAAGAGGAGGGCATTCCTCAACATTGTCACCATACTGGTGGTGATCTGGTTGTGTCTGGTCGGACTGTTGGCTTTTCAGGTTCTGGATGCTTCCTTCAACGGGTACAGTCTGTGCGTGTCAACAGTGTTCATGTACTGGTTCACGCTGCCCAGCAGTTTGGTGCTGCCGCTGCTCTTCTTGCAGCGAGCCAAAGAGTTTCCGACTCTTTGGAGGAGGCGGGTCCAGTTTGCTGGCACCAAAGAGTGAAGCTGCGCTTATTTCATGAATTCTCTTCTGTTTGGTGGATGCCATATATAGCAAAAAAAAAAAAAAAAGTAGAGACCATGTGTGATAGACTTGCGTTGAACTTCAGGGCACTAAATTGGCCCACATTCATTGGTATTTTAAGGGTTATATCAGGGTTCTGCAACCTTCAACACGTTAAGTCCCACTCCAATCATCCTTTGATTTATTTTATGCTGTTTTCTAGGACATAGTTTCTGCAGAGCGGCAGGAATGGCATCAGAAATTCACCTCTCAGTAGTGGGGAGTGAGCCTGCCACTACTTCCCATTATCCCTCTGCTTATGTGCTCTCCCGCTAGCTTACAGCCCCTCTTACCCCCAACCTTACATTACAAAAGCCACAAATTGGGGGGGAATTGGAGCAATCCAGCCGTACCTTCCAGGTTTTTCCAACTGATTGTCTTCCTGATTGTCACTCATTGTTTGTTTGTTTGTATCGAGCCTGTATGAGGTCAATGCAACAGCCTAATTTCCCAAGCTGGGATCAAAGAAGTATCTTTATTGTTAGATCCAGATTCCATCTCAGACAAGGAAAATGAGAACTGAAGCCCAATAGAAGCCACAAAGTCATACTTCCAACTTTAGAGGAAGTTGGAGGAAGATTTGCTTTTCTATTCCTGTTACTACTATAAGGAATGCAAATAAACTGGCTTAAAGATGCAAAGACAAAACAGTCTTAAAAACATGAAACAGTTTATAACGTTTGACAGAGGCTCTACCTTTAAAAAATAAAAGACACTTTGTACCATATAGGGTCGTCTCGATGCAGTAAGTGTAGCAGTAGATACTGTGATGTCAGGAAACCCTGTTTTTACATCAAAGACTTGACCGATGATGTAAGTTTTTTGGAATTAAGATGTAGTTTAAGCCAATTGATGAAATCTACAATAAAGTTTTTTTCATTATCATGTTATCTAATGAGATATAGGGAGTATACTGTCATGGTGCCTCTGTCAGTCTCCTCCCCCCTCTCCTCTCCGCTTGGTTCCTGATTATTCCCAGCTGCTTCCACTCACCTCATCGCTACACCTGCCTTCTTAAGGAGCTCCAGGATCTTCATTCAACGCCAGTCCGTTGCCCCTGATGGTGCATATTTGGCCTCACATCAAGTTCATGCTTTGCTTCCTTGCCTTAAGCCAAGCAATTAACATACGCTGTCTTACCTGTCTCCAGGAAACTTCAGCCACGAGTTGTCGCCCGCAGCAGTCGTATCTGGAAACCTCTTCTGGTCTGTTCCCTCCATCCTCACCACGAGCCTCTGCCGAACCAGCTGCCTCACGAGACGGGACCACGCTGCCGACTCCAGACCTGAACGAGCTTATCCACCAGTGACGCCACGAGCCCCAGTTACTCATTCTTCGGACCTCCAGGAACTGTGTCCTACCTGCCTTGCCATCACATTAAATCCACCTTCTCACCAAGACATCTCTGTTCTGTGTCTCATTCCGGGTTTCAGCATCTGGGTCTCAGTTGTTCTATAGCCATGACATATACGTTATCACACGTTAGGTGATTATGTAAGTTTTCCTCTGCCGGCCATCAAATATGGCTTCCACGGCATGCGTTAAAAAGTGATAATGCACACACGTCGTTGGCCATTAACCCGCTTATACCATGGTCATTAACAAAAGAAATATTAAATAGTTTTTAGTCATTAATTGTTTTTTTTTTTTTTCGATTTGGATCGCTTTTTTCACCAAAAAGACTATTTGTTACGCGGTTCTGCGGCTAGTCATGGTACCATGACAAGCCCCCGCACCACCGCTGCAGTCAAGATTCGGTGATATATAAACGTATATATCACGTATATAAACGTGATATATAAACGCTGATCGTCCCGATGGGTTGAATAAAGCATCAGTTCAGAGAGAATGTTCCCCTCTCGCCGCTTGCTTTTGTCCAGATGATGAAGCTAAAGGTTGTTTTAAAGAATCTGGCACAGTGATACAAAACATTTAAGCTAGCTGACCGGAACTACTTCTTGGGGCGTGTAGTTATCACTTTTTAATGCACACCCAGCAGCCAATCAGAATCGAACATTCAGACCAAAATACAATTCTAAAGAGTTACAGTGCAACATGAGACAAAAGAAATATTTCCTTATGATGTAAAAATATCCCCATTTGACTGATTTTACTTAAAAAAAACGCAGTTCAAACAACAAATCAGAGAATCTAAATGGAGGAGTTGACCTCACTTAAATGTTCAAGAGAGCTCCATCTTGGTTTATTAGACTGTGTCAACGTCAGCAGACTGATTCAGAACCGTCAGCGGGTTCTGTTTGCTGATGATTGTGAGGAAGCTGCAGCTTGACCAGAACTTCAGGTTCAGGTTTGAGTAGATGATAAAGACGTTTTTACAAAACAAGTCAGAGCAGGAAGTACAGAAGACAAATGTCTCAGCCTAAAAAGTCTGTTTTATTCCTTAGACATTTAGAACAATAACGGACACTGTAGTGCGCATTCCCAGACTCTGCACAGAGTCCTGATGGGGGCCTGGGGGCCGCACCCAACGCCACACACCGGTGGCAGCCGACGCCCGTCCGTCATGGGAAAACTAGACTCTGGTGGCATCTGGCGAGTCAGGGAAACGCAATGAGGTGACTCCAAAGTCCAAATGCACCAAATCCCTAACATGCAAGCAGCATCCAAAATGGAGACGCACAAAACAGCAACACCCAACCAACAGCACTTACAAATACAAGTAGATTAACCACACACATTACCAAAGTAAACAGGATTAAAAACAATCATATCTGCTCCTGCAGCCTAGGAGGACGACCAACAGGAGTCACACGAGCAAAAAGCACCTGTGATCCAGTTACAGTGAGAGCCAAAACGCAGCCAAACAGTGCCTGATGCTGCAATTAGGGCACTCACTACTAATGCTGAGGGGCATTTACAGCTACCCTCAGTGATAAAGCTCCGCGCGGGGCAGCCTAAGGACTTTGCTCAGCCTGTCCAACCTGGAGCAGCAGCCTGACTAAACTCTCAGGCTGATTCTAAACTCTGACAGTGAGGGGAGGGGCTTTTATCAGCCCTCCGCTGATGAAGCAGCTGGTGTGCACAGGTGAAACTAATTAGTGGCACTCTCCCTGCCATGTAAATGTACCACACAGTGTGTGTGTGTGTGGGGGGGGGGGGGGGTTTGAATGAGTCAGTGGATTCTGGGTAAAAGTTGTCATTGAGGTCCTTCCAGGTGCTTGTTTGTCCTTCAGCTGTTCGTCTCCACATGTCAGCGTGTAAATGAAGTTATCAGGAGGATGAAGGCTCCTTTCCAACAAAGTTACTCCAACTGTTCTCCATCTGAGGAGTGAGAACGCCGCCCTGGAACCAAGAACAGGATGAAGAGCAGATCAAACACCTGCTTTACTCCAGAAAACTGACAAAATAAACTCAGTTTTATGATAAAGAGCAAAATGCAAACATGCAATTCTCTGAATAAAGCAGCAGCAGCAACATGTTGATGTTTGGTTGTTCAAGTTGTTCAGGACCAAACTCTTTGCATTCTTGTTCCTGGAAGTACTGAGGACGGTCAGGTTTTTATTAATCATAGCAGCAAAGCAGACATTTTCATATTCTTTCTGAGAAACGTTTTGCATCATGATGGGTTGTTGGTTTACATAATCGCAATTTATTTGAATGTTCTTATCTTCAGTTTGTCTAAGAGCTGAAAAAACAAACTCCAGCTGCTGCCCAAACAGAAAACTACAAGATCTTCACCAAAAAGAATGCCAGGAACTGCTGGTGGAGAACCCAAAAAGCAGGAGAACAAACACAGAGATAAGAGCAAGGGGAGAAAAAAAGGTAATAAAGTGGGAGACCTGAACGAACTGAACTGAGGGTTTACTGAAAGGTTTACCTGCAACAGGCCAGAACACAAAACCTGAAAACTTCAACCAAGAAAACACAACAGACTTCAAACCAAAATTCTCCAAACTAAAGTTAAAATTGGTCCAGATATAAACAATGAAAGAATGAATTCAATATCCAGCAGCTTCAGAGGAGAAGAACGGCCTCAAAAGGAACCAGCACCTCTTTAGCTCCACCATGGGAGGCGGACTATGAGCTATGACACTGTCGGGACACCTGAATGATAAATATCAGAGATTTAAAAAAAGACCAGGTTTTTCGTAACCCTTTAACACCTGAGACGTCACTGACGGCGCCAAACAGCACACAATTTGACATGCCGTAACTCTTCAACCGTTTACACCATTACGTAATCCCACTGGATTCTGATGCTGTTCCTCTGCGTCAGAATCCAGTGGGATTATGTTGAACTGTCGATGGTTGAAGAGTTACGGTAGCCGAATAGTTGGTGTTCAAGTTTCACTCTGATCATCTTTTAAGCTGTTTTCAAAGCCCTTGCAGGGGTCTTTTCATCATGATTTTGACGCTTTAGCTGAAATCTTCTACTGTTGTATTCTAGGACAGTTTCCGCGGAGCGGCAGGAGTTCAATAGAAATTCACCTCTGAGTTGTGGGCGGGACTGTTGGGGCAGAGCAACCCCACCCTACCCCTTCCCCTCCCTATTGAGAGCTGTCTGTTTACATGCCCTACCACTAGCTTACGGCCCCTCACACCCCCAACATGACATTAGCATTGAAACAAAAACAGCAGCAATATCTTAGCTATCCAGCCGCTCAGACGAGGAAAACATAGACGTTCATGGATCTATTTGTCTGACAGTGAATGCATCAGAATGGAGCTTGTGACACACCCTGCGTATTTTCTATTTCTTCATCTGCTCCTGATTCACAACATCTTGAAGAAAGAAATGAAGAAAATAAATAAATTTTTAGCTTAATTTTCCTTCATCATCATAAAAATGCCACAAAAATGTGTTAAAAAGGCTAAAAACACAATTTTCATTGCAGTGGGTCTTTAAAGAGCTAAACACAACTCACTCCTCATTGAGACTTCAGAGGACTTCAGGTTTCTGGACTAAAACTGTTGACTGTAACAGGAAACACAGAAAACAGGTGATTGATGAAAGACTCCAAATCTGTGGGTTTCTGGGAGCTGCAGCTGATATTTGTTTCCTCTATTCTTCACTCAGCTGATGCTTGACAGGATTCAAATGTGAGCTGCAGCTCAGAAACCTCCACCATGAGTCTGACCGCCGCTAAAGGCCCCCCCCTTCATGAAGGGGAGCTCTGTTGGGCTCCAGGAGACCGCAGAGACCGAGGTGGGTCGACGTCCCGCCTCGCTCAGATGTTGGGGCACATTTGCCTGCCGTCATTTTTCTTCACGGATTCATGCAAACATGCAAAACTCCCCAAAGCACATCAGGGAACAGTGGGAGAACAGTGGGAGAACAGTGGGAGAACAGTCCACACATCTGCAGGCAGAGGAGACGCTCGTGAGGAGGTGGGTGTTCCATCCATGTTTGTGTTCACTCACTGAAGCTGCTTTCTAACCCAAACAGAAGAATTCTGAATATGTATATTCAAGAAAAATATCAAGCAAATTTATTTTAAGTACAGACTTACAAATGGTTGTTTAAAAATAAAAAAGAACAGAACCGAAAAAGATAAAAATGACTTTTGCCATGTTGTGTCAGTAAAAATTCCTGTTAACATCCCTTCAGGCGTCGCCACAGTGAATCAGCTTTTGGTGGTTTGCCGGAGAGTTTTATGCCGGATTCCCTTCCTGACGTTACCCTGTAGTTAAACCGGGCTGGGGACCGGCACAGGGAGACCCAGACCGTTAGGTTGCATCGTTAAGCAGTAGCGTGAAGGGTCTAGCTCAGGGATCTGGATGAAGCTCGGTGTTCCCCCGGGGAATTTACTGATAGTAAGAACCTTAAAATAAAGGTAAAGTTTTCCAATTAAAACCTGAGTCATATTGACTTGTTCTGTGGGTTTTTGGGTTGTCCGGTCATAGTGGCGGCATCTTAAGCTACGTTCACACCAGGTTGGGTAACGCACGTTCAAGTGACCACTTCCAATGAAAACAATGTAAATGTGCAGTTCTGCCTTTTAGGGTCGTTCCTCTCGTGTTCCTGCCTGTTTTATACAACCGTTCTCGGACTTAGCATACAAAATGTGTTGAACGTTGAACATGCATTGAAAGCTAAACCAGTCAAACTTTGACCAATCAGGGATTTAGATTTTGTAGTGACGTGTGGATGGCGTCCTTTTCAAAACCCAGAAGTGCCAACCGTTTGAAAATTGATCATGGAGGAGAAATTAATAATTGTGATTTGTGCTCAATTAGGATTCCGTCCCGGCCACTTGTGGGCAAAGGCAGGGGACATCCTTGACAAGTTGCCAGTCTGTCGCAGGGTAGAATGTCCGCAATCACACAGCCATTCACACTCACTCTCACACCTAGGGACAATTTACATTAACCAATTAACCTATGAAGCATGTTTTTGGATGGTGGGAGGAAGCCGCAGACCCCAGAGAAAACCTGTACATGAACGGGGAGAACATGCAAACTCCACACAGAAAGGTCCCCATTGATGTTGTGTTATTCAGGTCCCCCAGCCGGGACTTGAACCGGAGGCCTTTTTGCTGTGAGGCAAGAGCGCTAACCACTGCGCCACCGTGAAGCCTTTAATTTATCGGAATAGAGGCGTGAAAAAGCCTGAAGCAAGATTAACCACACTTGAACCACTTTGACATTTTGCATGAAGCGTTGTCTTCCAACTGCAGGTGGCGGACATGCGCTACTAAACTGTAGAAAAAGAAGAAGCCCCTCCCTGATTGTCCAATGTGAACACTAGGGTCGTTAAGCAATTTCTTGAACGTGCGTCACATCTCTAAAGGGGAGCGCAGATGTGACTTTTACTGTAGTTCCCTTGTGGCTCGTACAGCCACCTCAAGGGACGCCAAGAAAATGGAATGTACCATTGTCATACTTGTGGTAAGTGTATCATTATCAGTGTATTCTTAACCCTTGTGCTATCCTAGGCACTTTACCGTTGGGAGTTGGGTCATCTAGATTCACTAGACAGAGCTCTGAACCTTTTTTTTCAATGATTTGTGATCTTCACTGATTCAACGGATTACATTACATTTATCCACCTTTATCCACCTTTGTCATGGTAGGGAGAACATGTCAAAGTAAGGGTGGGGTCACCTAAGATAGCACAAGGGTTAAGGCTTTGCCACACTCTAGTCGTTAGGAAGGTGTGAGTGCTGGCTCCCTACTTACCCTTACATGTTGTATAAGTTCCATGAGCAGTCTACAACCTTGATAATTCCTCTGAGCCACCTGCATGTCCCATTCAGGTTTGACTGGTTTCAGCTGCAAATAACACATAACTACCTGTATGGACAGCTGGGACTAAGCCTTTAACACATGAAAACGTCAGAAAATAACATTCTGAAAACAGAAACTCATCTTTCTCCAGTAAATATTTTCTAAGGTCCTTGGTTGGACCAAAAGGTAATGTAGGGGGGACACCTTCTTTTCCTTTTCTTTTAGTACATTTATGTACATGGTACATAATTTAACTCTTACCTCCCTTGTTTTTAGAGCAGTTAAAGCTTCAGTTAATGCATCCTGACCAACTCTTGGTCTATTTCCATCATTCCTGCCATAATCTCATTTTGAAAAGCTGTCATGGATCAGCTGATGCTTAGAAATGTCTTGTCTTCATGACTGCAGGAGATCTTAGGGGAACATTTTCCTCTGCAGTGAAACCAAAGAAGAGGAACCACCAACTCTTTTTTAAGGTAAACTTTCTCTGAACAGTTGTAGACATTAAAGTGAACAGTAATCAAAGTGTCCCTGTTTCTTCTCAGGACTCACCATGTTTGGACTCGACTCTTTTAACAGCACATTTAATTTCGACCTAACCTCCTACGTAAAGAACGAGTGCGGCAGCCTTTTTCTGGACCTGGAGCTCTTCAAAGCTTTCCTGGTCACCAACATGGTGCTCCTCCTTCCTCTGCTCATCTTTGTCCTGTTCATCGGCGCCCAGCAGTGGATTGAGGAGCCGCCGCCACCGCACCACCTCCTCAGACAAAGCGAACGCCAGTCAATCAGATGTCTTCACCTACAACATGGTTGCCATGGAAATGTGTATAGCCCTGATTGTTGTCAGATATTTATTCAGTAGTTTTGCAAACGATTCGGCATTCGAAATCTCAAGGTTGGTCTACAGCTCCTGGTGTGCAAAGGTCCAGTTTCTGCTGCTGACCTGTGTGGAGTTCTACCTGGCGGTGGTCCACCCGGTCATCTACCTGAGGCTGAAGAGCTCAGGGGGGGTCTGGATCAGGGGCATCAGCGCGGCTGTGGTTTGGCTGTTGTGTGTTTTGGCTGGAGTTGTGTCTTATCTGTGCACAAACACTGTCACCATGATTCTGTGTCTCTGCCTCCTTGTGTTGGACTTGGCTGTGGTGTCCTTCTGCTGCATCTCCGTCCTCTGGACGCTGAAGCGTCCGGGTCCTGGAGAGAATGCAGAGGACAAGGTGGACCCTTCCAAGCAGAGAGCTTTCCAGACCATCCTGAAGATAATGCTGGTGATCTGGCTCTGTTTGCTTGGAATGCTGGTTTTCTACATCATAGAAACTGTAAATTCTCTGGTTAAAGAACTTTACTGTTTTTCGACTTCGGTAACATTTTGGTTGACTCTTCCCTGCAGTTTCGTGTTGCCTCTGTTGTTCTTGCAACGAGCAGGAAAGCTGCCGTGCCGTAAAGCGTAAAGGAGAGCCACGCTGAACTTCCTTTTTTAACATTTCAGTCCATGTCTGTGTTGACTGTAGCACTGACTGGGTCGATGCCTTAAAGGGAAGTTCCTCAAGGTCTCCCTGGAAGTTCTAACTGTATCAGAGAACTGGACTGAGTCACTGTGATGTCATCCATGGAAAATGGTTCACTTCCAGCTCCAAACAAATGAAGTCAGTTCTGTCAACATCAGCAGGTATTGGTCCGAGTCAGTCTGACTCATTGTTTCTATGCCAACCACTAACTCCAATCAGGAGTGAGCTTGTTGGATGGCCACACCCCTACCACTTGATAGCACACAACACTAAAATTGTCAAACATTTTGAACGTTGAACGTGGAGGCCAGCAAGCTCCACCTACTTTAATTGAGGCGTCTGATTGGTCCGTTTAGAACTTGAATGACTGAGTAACAGCTGTTTTTTTCTATAGAAGTCTATTGGATTTTGACTTCTTGGATCCACCAAGTACTTCCTGTATGGATGCCGGGGGGGGGGGGGGAGGGGTCACTCAGTCCAGTTCTGAAAAAACAGTTGAAAGCCAAACAGGAATTTGTGTAATTATAGTTAAAAAATAATGAAGTTGTTGATCTTTTAATGTATCTTTCTGTCTTTCTTTCTTTCTTTCTTTCTTTTTATGCTAAACTGTGAGCAGAGCAGAAGCATAAAGTTCCTAAAACCTTTTCATTTGACAGAATGAGAAGTTAAATGTGTGCTGTGGACAGGACCCACCTGTTCTGCTGTGTTAGAGTTACTACAGTGTGTGCTGTAATTCATCTTTATACATTTTGTTTGATGTGTTTGGAGACTCTTTGGTTGAGTAAAGCCTCTGTCACATGCATCCGTATTGGGGTTGACTTGTACAGGTTCTGTGGGTTTTTGGGTTGTCCTGGTCTGTAGAGGGTTGTAGAGAGGACTGGCTGCCTCTTAATGATGTGTCTTACAGTTCCCTTGAGGCGTACGGCCACCTAAAGTGACATTTTGAAAATGGAACATACCACTGTCGCTCGTGGGGTAACTGGAGGGCTGAGAGTAGCAGGTAAGGTCCAGAGATCTGTATAAGTTCGGTCATGGTGGAGGTACGCTTAGCAGGCTTGAAGATCAGCTGTTTAACACAAAAAAAGCAGCTGCGGTCCAAAACTGCCGCTAACTTTGAACCAGGCATCACTTTATCTCATCAGTTTAGCGTCTCTGTGGTTCACACAAACTACACGCTGATTGTCTCATTTCCTAGTTTCTATCAGTCCGTATGTCAACCCTGTGTCCCAGCTACTAAAAAAATGACTTATGGTGACAGCGATGATCCAGCCGTGGAGAATACCCAGAAAACAATGTTATTGTGTCTATGAAGACTCTCAGTCATCCAGTTTGATTCCATCATAGTAGAAGGTTTAGGGCAGGGGTGGGCAAACTACGGCCGCGGGCTGGATCCGGCCCGCCGCCATCTTTGGTCCGGCCCACTGAACAATATCAGAGACCCATGTTTTTGTTTTGTTTTATTTGGCCACACGATCAAGACGTGACATTTTCTTCCACCTTCTGCAGTCTGTGTCCCGACCTGAAACCTGATGAAAATCTCTGTCAATCAGAACAGAAGACAGTCTTCTCTTTCTACGTCGCAGTTCATCTTTCCCGGTTTAGCTCATTCTTTTAGAGCGATCATGCTGCCTTTTTTACACAGCGCACCCTGTTCTGTGTCCTGATTGGCTGGAGGCCCTGTCAATCAATCTCCTCAGTCCGTGTCTCCTGTACGTGGAGCTCTTCAGATCAGAAATCTGTAATTGATCAAATCTGTGTTTTCATTCTAAGATCCTGGACCTAATTTCTATGAAGGTTTGAGAATTTAAACAAGAGAAAAGGCTGAAATTATTCATGTCTGTCTGAGAAAAGTACAGAAAGTGAACAGTGAGGAGTTTTACTGTCATAAACATCTGTGATCATTCTCCATGGATTTCACCAATCACAGTTATTTTTAGAACGTAACTCCTGCAATAAACGAGGAACTCTGTACTGGTGAAAAGGTAACGCAGACATATGTGTAGCTGCAGCAGAAGACATGGAAATGTGCTTTTTCAGTATTACTGGATGAGAAACAGACGTGGAGAACACAGCAACAACGCTTGGTGCCAGCCTCAAAGTCTATAAGGATTATGAAAAGAGAGGATCCACTATTTATTGGTTTTTTTAATGTATCCGTATATTTTTCCTACATTTTTGTTTGGTCATTGTTTTATTTCATAAACAATGTTATTTATTTTATTAAAAGGATCATGAATGAATTAAACTTTATTCATAGCACTTTACAACTCCTTGAAGGTACCAAAGGGCTTCACGATAAAAAAGATCTAAAATGGGAACAAAAGTTTTAAACTAAAAAATCTAGAATATTTTGTTTTAGAATATAATTTTCAGTCCAAATGTTTTCATCGACATTCCATGTTATATCATTCTCACTCCACGCATCTGCCCCTGGTCTGGCCCTTTTATTGAATTTTAGAACCCAATGTGGCCCCCAAGTTAAAATAATTGCCCACCCCTGGTTTAGGGGCTGTCATCTAGACTTAGTTTTAAAAGTTAGAATGATAGATAGACTCTAACTTTAAATATTAAGTCCAGACAGCCCTAAACCTACTATAGTTATTGTGATTAAACAGAATGTCTTTCTACATGTTCATAAACTCTGCAGATTGAGGGTAAACCATTTTTCCTGTGAAAAAAGTCAAACATGTTCCTGCTGTAAACGATTTTCATCCCAGGTCATCAATATTTTGGCAGATTTTAATGCCGTTAATTCTTGTTTGCTTCTAACTGTAAACATTTTGGGAAAACTCCTAAACATGTCAATAGATGGATCATGTCTGAGCAGTTGTGTTACTGAAAATGCTGAGGCTTAGTGACAATAAAGGACATGATAGCATTTACACTATGTAACATTTCTTCTTCTTCCTTTATATAATATTATATTATATTATATTATATTATATTATATTATATTATATTATATTATATTATATTATATTATATTATATTATATTATATTATATTATATTATATTATATTATATTATATTATATTATATTATATTAAATGCCCCTCTCTCCCTTTCGTGGGTGGTTTCTCACTCAAGCTCGGGTCCTCTACCAGAGGCCTGGGAGCTTGAGGGTCCTGCAGTATCTTAGCTGTTTCTAGCACTGCACTTTTCTGGATTGAGATGTCTGAGATCTTTCCAGGTAGCTGTTGCAGCTTTCCTTGTTGCCTGCTCCAGGTTGCCATTTGCCTGTGGAATTCCGAGGTACTTGTAACTGTCCTCAATGTCTGCTATTGTTCCTTCTGGGAGTGAGATCCCTCCTGTGTGGACTACCTTGCCTCTCTTTGTCACCATCCGGCTGCATTTCTCAAGCCCGAATGACATCCCAATGTCAGTACTGTAGATCCTGGTGGTGTGGATCAGGGAGTCAATGTCACGCTCGCTCTTAGCATATAGCTTATATATATTAAAAACTTTAACGCCCCTCTCACACTCCGCTGGTGGTTTCTCCTCCAAGCTCGGGTCCTCTACCAGAGGTCTGGGAGCTTGAGGGTCCTGCAGTATCTTAGCTGTTCCTAGCACTGTGCTTTTCTGGATTGAGATGTCTGAGATCTTTCCAGGTATCTGTTGTAGCCACTCCTCCAGCTTGGGGGTTACTGCCCCGAGTGCTCCAATTACCACAGGCACCACTGTCACCTTCACTTGGCTGGGGAATATACCAAGGTGATGCTCTGTCCCCACTGCTGTTCTGCATAGGTCTGAACCCCCTCAGCCAAATAATCAACAAGACTGGCTATGGATACCGACTCAGAAACGGGGCCCACATCAGTCACCTCCTCTACATGGATGACATCAAGCTATATGCTAAGAGCGAACGTGACATTGACTCCCTGATCCACACCACCAGGATCTACAGTACTGACATTGGGATGTCATTCTGGCTCGAGAAATGCAGTCGGATGGTGACAAAGAGAGGCAAGGTAGTCCACACAGGAGGGATCTCACTCCCAGAAGGAACAATAGCAGACATTGAGGACAGTTACAAGTACCTCGGAATCCCACAGCCAAATGGCAACCTGGAGCAGGCAACAAGGAAAGCTGCAACAGCTAAATACCTACAACGAGTAAGGCAAGTCCTGAGAAGCCAGCTCAATGGCAAAAATAAGACCCGGGCAATAAACAGCTACACACTGCCAGTTATCAGATACCCTGCAGGCATAATAAGATGGCCAAAGGAAGAGATACAGACCACGGATGTTAAGACATGAAAGCTCCTCACCATGCATGGAGGGTTCCATCCCAAATCCAGCACCAGGAGACTATTTGCTAGCCGCAAGGAAGGAGGACGCCTGGCTCCGAGGTTGGGGTCTTCAGGTTCTGGTGAACTGGGAGGGTTACAGTCCAGAGAAACGGTCCTGGAACTCCCGTTCCCTAATCCTGGATCTGTCCCTCATTGAGGATTTCTACCAGGCCCACCTGGACCGGCGTCCTGGACCGCCCGGCGACAGTAATTGAGGGGGGGGTACTGTCATAGTGCCTCTGGCAGTCTCTACTGGGTGCCTCTGGGCAGTCTGGGTCTGTCTTGTTTTGAGATCATAACAAATATTATATTATATTATATTATATTATATTATATTATATTATATTATATTATATTATATTATATTATATTATATTATGTTCCATTTTCTGTGAGCTCTGGGTTCATCCCTCCTCCCCGGCTTCCACCTGTGAGCTCCGTTAGGGGTAGTTTAATAAAGTTAGATTAGTTTTTGAAGTCTTCCTTGGAGATCTTTGATTTATGTATCTGAACGGAGCCTTATGCCAAACTAAAAGAAAATGGAATCAATCTTCTTTACTGCATGAGTTGTCTGACTGAAGTCATGTTATATTATTGACATTTAGAACCCTCTGTGGCCCACAGGTCAAAATTTTTGCCCAACCTGCCTTTAGGGGCTCTATAGTTGGCCAACTAAGCAAAAAAGAAACATGCTACTATTAAAAAGATTAATAGATAATGGTAAAGGATGATAGTAATGAACAGAGAGATGAATTCTTGTGTTTACAGCTTAGTGTTCCTGTGTGGGCAGCAGCTGACACTTAGTTCATCAGTCCACCGAGGCGAATGCTGCGACGAGATTCAAATGATCCAACAATCACAGCTGCAGATGATTAAAACCAGCCATCAGTCATGACCTGGTGTCTCCTCAGCCTCAGAGCTTCCTCACATTCACATTCTCTGCTTTATCTGTTCCCTTAAAACCACAAGAGTTGCTCCACACTCAACAAGGAACCATTGAAACGTAGAACCTTAACGTTTTTGTCAAGTTGAAAGCTCGCGTTGGCGGCTTGAATTGATTGCTTTGACCCGTGCAGTTGGAGGCAATCATGCAAAAACGCCATAAGCATCTGTCCTTCTAAAAAACTGTCCATCACCCGTGACCGTCCTCACAGCCACCTGTGCTATAAAAGTTGTCCAACCTCAACTCGTTCTGAGAGGAAGGAGACGGACGGGGAAGAATCGGTAGGTGTTCTCCCACGATTCAGTGCTCACTTTGTTCTGATGGGTTGACCGTTGCCGTGTGGTGGAAGACGCCGTCTTTAGATATGGACTCAATCCCTGCAGAACACTTCCAGTGTTTCTCCTTCATGTATTTCACGCCAGACTTTCAAAACTCTCAGAGAAGCTTTTCTATTGAACAACAGCAGCTTTGTGGGTTTTTTCCAGCGGTTTGAATGTCAGAGGGCCTTCTGGATCATAACTACACCAACGGTTCCTGAGAGAACCACAAGTCTGGTATAAAAACCCAGAACTGTCTCTAGTGGGAGAGGTTTTTATCATTTTCTTACCTGCTCTATCCAGAGTCTGTTCCGGCTACTGTTAGGCTAAAGCGGGGTAACCCTGGACGGGTCTGTGGCAGGGCGCTTTCTGTAACTAAAGAAACTATCAGAGGTCAGTAGTTAACAGTTTCATCAACAGATAATCAGAAACTGATGCCGTTTATATGGTGATTCTCAAACAGGTTCATCTTTTCAGACAGATGTTTCTCTGAGAAACACAAACGTTTGCGTTGCTCCGTCTTGTTGTTCATGAAGACGGTCATAGATGAGGGTCTGGGACTGCTGGCTGTCGCTCCTCTTTTCCTCACAGAGAGAACTGATAGGAAAGCAGTTAGACAGGATTTGATGGACAGGGGTTAAAAACGGATCAACTAGATTAAAAAGATGTTCACTTATAGAAGTCTTCTTTTACTATATTGTGGTTCACTTTCATGGTCTCACTGTTTGTGTTTTTTTTTTTTGTAATTTTGCATCTTCGTTTTCACACTTCATTGCGTTCTGTGTCCTGATTGGCTGTAGGACTTACCAATCAATCTCCCCTGAGTCATTTTTTTTCTGTATAAAATCGTGATCAGATCTTTGCTTTCATTCTCTAAACTTGGACTGATTTTTCTATAAAGATTTGAACTTTGAGATTTTAAACAGTTTAAAATGTAAAAACATTTTTAAAAAATTGTTCCAGTGGGTTTTTCAGGGTTAAATAAAGGTCACTATTTTAGTCATTAAATTTTTCCTTAAACATATTTTCATCTATTCTTAACGTCTTTTAATTATGATGATTTTAGCCAAAATCCTAAAACCTGTATTATAGTTCTGGAGAAGGTCAAAAATTCCCCTCTGTTGCTGTTAAACAACCCCGTCCCCCTTTCCCGTTAACCATCACTGAGAGCTCTCTGTTCACCGTTAGCTTACAGCACCTCAAACCCCCAACCTAACATTACCGGTGCAACAAAATCAGTGAGCAGTATTGAAGCTATCCAGCCGTAGAGTTTGATGAACAAAAGTTTTTTCCAACTGCATTTATTCATCTGCTCCTGATCCAAAACAATTTGAATAAAGAAATACTCAGAAATATAGTTTTAAGCTTAATTTTCTTTAAATATGTTCTCCATCATCAGAAGAATAAAACAAGAACATGTTACAACAAAAACCGTTTAATTTGTCTTCCTTTTTCTCAGACTTTCTTGTAGTTTCATGGTGGTTGTTGCTAAAAACAGAGATGAAGATGTTAATCTGATGCTTCATCGTTTCACTTCTCAGTGCAAAGGCTCCATTGATCTGCCATCTGGTAGAACACTCCATCATCTGCAAACCTCTGCAGTAACATCTGGTCCTCACAGCAGCAAGAAATCCTCGGAAGAACAACAGTGAGGTCTTTTCTGGTGCATCTCAGTTTAAACTGCACAAAAACAGATTCACTAAATGATTTCATGCATCTGTCCTTCCAGATGTTTTTTGAACCAGACCCGCCGTCTAACTCATCAACAGACACATCAGCCGCTCTGAAACCTCTCCATTCCGATTTGATGCAATGGGGCAACTCCTCAGCAGACACATCAATCATTCAGAATCTCCTCCTTTCCCTTTTGATGCAATGGGGCAACTCCTCAACAGACACGTCAACCTTTCTGAATCCTCTCCATTCTGATTTGATGCAATGGGGGAACTCCTCAGCAGACACGTCAATCGTTCAGAATCTCCTCCTTTCCAGTTTGATCCGATGCGACATTTTACGTGCTAGTGGCAAAGTCTTTCAAGCTTTTGTCTTCTCCAACATTCTGCTCGTCCTTCTTCTGTCCACCCTGGTCTTCCTCGTGGCTGCCCAGCGATGGATGAAGCAGCGTCGTACCTCCTCTGAAGCAGCAAACAACCGTCAGTCAGACACCTTCACCTTCAACATGGTAGTCATGGAGATGGCCGGAGTCCTAGTCAACTCTTGCTTCTTGGCCTTTCATTTTAGAGAACTTGATTATTATAAATTTTTCTCGAAGCTGTTTTACATCATTTCTTGTGTGAAGGTCCAGTTTCTGCTGCTGACCTGTGTGGAGTTCTACCTGGCAGTGGTCCACCCGGTCATCTACCTGAGGCTGAAGAGCTCAGGGGGGGTCTGGATCAGGGGCATCAGCGCGGCTGTGGTTTGGCTGTTGTGTGTTTTGGCTGGAGTTGTGTCTTATCTGTGCACAAACACTGTCACCATGGTTCTGTGTCTCTGCCTCCTTGTGTTGGACTTGGCTGTGGTGTCCTTCTGCTGCATCTCCGTCCTCTGGACGCTGAAGCGTCCGGGTCCTGGAGAGAATGCAGAGGACAAGGTGGACCCTTCCAAGCAGAGAGCTTTCCAGACCATCCTGAAGATAATGCTGGTGATCTGGCTGTGTTTGCTTGGAATGCTGGTGTTTTTTGGCGTGGAAGTGAAGCAGATCAAAAAGTGTTTTTCTGCCGTCTTTACATACTGGTTGACGTTGCCCAGCACGTTGCTGTTGCCTCTGCTGTTTTTCCAACGCGCAGGAAAACTGTCATGTTGCAAGAAGTGAACGATGGGTTTCCATGAATCCATGTGTCGTTCTCACCGCTTTTCCAGTAACAGTAACAGAGACTTCTCCTGCCTTTATGGGGTTCTTCCAAAAACACTCTCCTGGGCCCATTTTCAGACTTGATTCTGCATAATTCTGTTTTCTAACATCTATTTTTTAAAGCTTACACCTACAATGAGAAGATAGCGACAGTTACTTGAAGGCCGTGTCACACTGCCAGTTACGTAATTTGAACATGATATATGCGCCACGTACATGATATAAGAGTTATACATTGGTGGTTGATCCATGAAAATTCGGTTAGGCATACCAACGGTGTTAAAGATGAAAGTCACAAGTTTTCACATGGAGCTCGCAAAAATCATGCACGATTGTGTAAGATTTATGAAATAATTGTGCATAAATTACGTAAAATACATAAAAACTGTGTCTCAACCGACCAAAAATTGCAACAGTTTAGAACTGAATTCACGTAAAGACCCATCAGCTGAAACCCTCAACGGACATCTATGCACATCGAAGAATGACTGACACACGAAACGCTTATGAAATACATAGATCACGCATGGACAAAAGATGTTTTATACGTGGAAAATGCGCTAAACGTACGTAGTGGCTGTATGACAGATGCAAACACGAGGAGATGATACATATAAGTGAGGAGAGGCATTCCAGTTCACATGTAACCGGGATAACTTTTATGTTATTTTATAATAGCACAAAATCAGCTCAAGTGTTACCATACCTGAGAGATTTCTAAGAGACTGTTGCATTACACTCTAAGTCAAAGCCCCTCCCTCCTTTTTTTCTTCTTCTCCTTCATTTGAACCCCCTATATATTCTAAGGGCAACAGTTCTCCTCCCCTTTTTGTATGACCTCCTGTTAGAGGTGGGTGCCATCATACTGAAATAATCTTGCTATCCTAATCCATCCTATTGTTTATTGTCTTTTTTTTTGGTGTTAATTTTTATTTGTATAATTATAACAATATTTGTGTCTAACTTGTGATGTGATTATTATAAGATATTGATGTTTTAGGAGAAATATTTTAGTTGATTTGCTGTTAAAGCTTAAATTTTGTTTTGTTTGTATAGGAACTGGAGTGGGCAAAGATGATACAAGTGTATTGTGTTTCTGTGTATTTGTTACCAGGAATAAACGGATGTTAACACTGTGTCACGCCAACTAAATAACCAGCACAACGCAGAAAGAGGCCGGTTACACACAACCAAGGTTGTCTTGAGGCTCTATACAAAAAATGCAAATAAAAAAAAAAACAGAAACAAATAGACCAGAAATGATTATTGTTGTAATACAGAAGTCCCTACAATTAAGTTCAAAACAATACAGACCATTCTACTGTTGCCTGCTTTTCTTAACTCTTTTCTTTTTTTTAACTTGTGGAATAAGGCAACAAGTTTCTGGATGTTTATTATTACAGTGAGGTTCAGATGTAATACAAATCTCAAAGGGCGGGGCCTGTCCACACACACTCAAATGTTATCAACACACCTGTTAGCTTTTTAGGTTGGAGCTGGAAGTAAACCATTTTCTCTATATCAGGGGTCGGGAACCTTTTTGGCCGAGAGAGCCATAAACGCCACATATTTATTAATGTAATTTCTAAAGAGCCATACAATAATGTAGCGTCCCTGTCCCACACTGAGGCACGGAGACTTAACCTCTTTTAAGGTTCTTTATTCTGGTTACTGCAGACCGCAACAAACGCCGTACAATTAATAAAGTAACTCCTCAATCTCTCCCGCTGAGACGAGAGCGCTTCTCCTAACTTTATATTCCCCCCTCCCGCTCCAGTCCTCCTATTTCCTTATTCGGCCCATAGCTGAACCCCATTGGTCCAAACTACCTAACAACAGGCTGAGTGACAGAACAGAGAGCCAATCAGATCTCTGCTTGATGTGTTTGATGAACTCCAGAACTTTTAACGCGGCCCAACAGCGGACCCAACTCAGTCCGCGACAATATGTTCAAAACCAAAAACACAAGTGAATGTGAGCATTTGATGTAATTTCAACATTTTTAAAGTATAATAGGTCTGTGGATTCTTTTTAATAACATCGTTATTAAAAGCATAACGGTTATGCTGTTGCTAATAAATGATGAGTATTTCTGGTGGTGGTTTTGCTGATGGTCTAGTCTGGTTGATCCGTGGTGAGTTTCTGCTTCATGCAGGCGTTGAGACTTTAAACGTGATCGTAGGTCTGAATGTTCTGTAGATGTGACAAAGACTCACATGCAGACGTGGAGACAAACACACACTCACACACTGCAGTGAGTGACGGGCAGCGGGTTTCACGTTATTACAATCCCTGTGCGATTCACCTGCTGCCTGTGAGGAAGAAAGCAGAGGGTGGGGGGCACCCCCACCCTCTGCTTTCTTCCTCACATCCCGTCCCCGCATCTGCGCGCTCTTTCTCAGAGACGGGAGCGCGCAGGTTTAGGCACGGCAATTAATAGGTTTCCTGCTGGAATAAACTCTGTGAAATAGTAGATAATAGTAAACTGAGTGCTGGCGCAGATTTTTCTCTCCAAGCACCGCTACTACTGCGCGCCCCTCTGGCATCGCATCGCGCATGAGAAGGACTGGTCTAATGAAAAAAAAATGGTATAAATAAAGATTTGTCTGCGAGCCATACGTGACCATCAAAAGAGCCATATGTGGCTCGCGAGCCATAGGTTCCCGACCCCTGCTCTAGATGATGTCACACTCAGGTCCGGTTTTCTGATACATTCAATGATCAGGACCAGGCTTTTAATAGTATGTGGCATCATGAGCCTAGTTTCCACTACGTGGTCCGGTCCGATCTGGTTTACAATGGTCCAGGCAATTCAGGCGGGAGTTTCTATTTAAAGTCGGACCGTCACGGCACAACAACAATGGAGGTCATCCAGCAGCTCATTTTTCCCGCTTTACTTTTGGGTCTTCGTAGATACAAAACATTATATTAACATAAGAGAAGACTGTGGGCGGTGAGGAGGAATCTAAATGCTTCCTTGGAGCATTGCTTTGTCATAATGACCTTCAGCCAATCAACAGGTTTCAACAGTAGCTCCGCCCTAAACAGTCCATTCAATATTTTTGTGGTTTTATAATCAATGGGGGCCCAAAAATGGTACCAGGCCCGGCTTAATGAGTCCATTTTATAATGGTAAAGCTAAAAATACCGGACTGTACCCTACCACGCAGTGGAAACAAGGCTTTAGTTTCTTTTATTATTGTATCCAATAGTTTTCTTGACACATATTTTATCAACTTTTGTCATCTTATGTCGTTGTTTATAATTGTCTGGATTTTTTCTTGATTCTCTTTTTATGATTGTGAAGCGCCGGATGGCGTTGTGAAATGCTGCGGTGAAATAGGGGTAGCTTGGGGGTGTCAGGGGCGGTAAGGTAGCAGGAGCGTGCATAAACAATGGGGTGATGGGAATTGTGGGTAGGCAGGCTTGATCCGCGCAACTCAGATATGAATTTCTGATAAACTCCTGCCGTTCTGAAGAAAACAGTCCTAGAAAACAACACAGGTTTTTTAGATTTTGGCTAAAAACGGCATCATCATAATTATTTAAAAATAGATCAACAGGTGATTGAAGTGGGACTTTAAAGACTTTATATAGTAGATAGACTGCAGTTCTATAAATGTTAGTTCTGTGATTTTATAAGACTGGCGGAAAAGTAGAAAACAAAAGTCATTTATTCAGGCATTTGATTTATGACAATAAAAATAAACTGCGTTTGGAAATTATCGTACAAAGATTTCAAGGTTTGAAGCTTGTTTGTTGTGTAACAGTCTTAGTTTTTCTCAGACAAATCAATGTGTTTAATCAGAGTTGATCCACATGTAAAGATGGGTGCGTTCACACTGGGACAGTCCAAACCGGTGCAGACGAAACCACACAGACACATCATGCAGTTACAACCACTGCATTCCTGACAGGAGCTCTGGACTCATAAAAAACAGAGAAAACGGACTAGTTTAGGGGATGGTGTGTTTTAGTAAGTACCTACACCTCCTCTCTACTTTCATTAGTACATTTGATGCCCTTCAAAGCACACTGAGACACTGTACATACACAGGACACCAATCACCATGAAGAGTAGCAGTAAAACCAGATGTAGAAGGAAACTGTTCTATAAAGTCTCCTTACCTGCCCCGTTGGTACAGAATATTCTGTTGTGACTCTCATCACAGTTCATCTTCATTCTCAAGTTTCTCTCCTCGGGTTGCCTTTAACGTCTGACAATCGAACTGATGTGGACCAAAGACACCAGTGTGAATGCACCCCAGAAGATCCATGCATACATAGAAGAGGGTTGGATTGTTGTAGCTTAAATGTGGTTGACTATGGGGGATTTAAGTAATGGAAAGATTTCTGTGTAAACTGTTTGATGTTAAATAACACTAAGGATTTTTACTGTAGTTACATGAAAATAAAAAATGGACTAACACACTTTCAGTGACACATTTGTGAGCTTTGTTTTCTGATCTGAAATATGCATCAACTATGGCTTTAAATGAAATAATTTTATGGATGGATGGATGCATGGATGGATGGATGGATGGATGGATGGATGGATGGATGCATGGATGGATGGATGGATGGATGCATGGATGGATGGATGCATGGATGCATGGATGGATACATGGATGCATGGATGGATACATGGATGGATGGATGGATGGATGGATGGATGGATGGATGGATGGATGGATGGATACATGGATGCATGGATGGATACATGGATGGATGGATGGATACATGGATGCATGGATGGATACATGGATGGATGGATGGATGGATGGATGGATGGATGGATGGATGGATGGATACATGGATGCATGGATGGATACATGGATGGATGGATGGATGGATGGATGGATGGATGGATGGATGGATGGATGGATGGATGGATACATGGATGGATGGATGGATACATGGATGGATGGATGGATGGATGGATGGATGGATGGATGGATGGATGGATGGATGGATACATGGATGGATGGATGCATGGATGGATGGATGGATGGATACATGGATGGATGGATGGATGGATACATGGATGGATGGATGCATGGATGGATGGATGGATGGATGGATGGATGGATGCATGGATGGATAGATGGATGGATGGATGCATGGATGGATATATAGATGGATGGATGGATGCATGGATGGATAGATAGATAGATAGATAGATAGATAGATAGATAGATAGATAGATAGATAGATAGATAGATAGATAGATAGATAGATAGATAGATAGATAGATAGATGGATGGATGGATGGATGGATGGATGGATGGATGGATGGATGATGGATGGATGGAGGATTTGGTGGACTGATAGGTGGGCGGTTTGGTGGATGGCTAGATAATTGAGTTGGTGGATAGATGGTTGGATGGATTGATTGTATGTTTACATTACATTACTGGTATTAAGACAGTTCTTGTTGTGAATTTGGGCTACATAAATTAAAACTGAATTGAATTAAACTGGTAGCCAGGGTCCCCCAGCCACCCACACAGGGGATATCAGATGGGGGAAATCCGCCCACCGGGCGACCCAGTCAGCTACCACAGGAGCAGGGCCAATGGAACTGCCACAGGGGCCCCCCAATGGGGGTTACAGGAGCATGGAGAATGCAAGCTTCCCCATTAAACATAAATCTGTAAAGTTATTGCTCAGAGTTTAGTAAGTTCACTTTAGAATCTTTCTATTGAATTGTGTGTGTTCATGATCCTTTTGATTTTATGTTTTACATCTATCCGCACAAAGCCCATTGAGACGACTGTTGTTGTGATTTTGGGCTATACAAATAAAATTGAATAGAATTGAATTGAATAGGCGGATGGATGAATTGATGGATGATCATTTGGATAGTAGAATTCATCTGTCATGGTTTATGTTTTATGTTTTAATGTTCTGTCTTTTCTAATGTAATAAAAAATCTTGTGATACTGTTGGTTAACTATTCCCACAGTCCCACAGAGTTTCTTATTGTTAGCAGTTCCTCCTGTCATGTCTGAACCCGTGTTATGGCTCTCACTCTGACATATCTGCACTGTTATCATGGAAACAGGATGTGGACAGCCCAACAGTCAATATTTACCTAAAAATGTTTTTTTTTATCATTAAGAAGTAAAGAAGTAAAAAGAACCATACAGCAACTAAAGAGGTCTTAACACTGACAGTGGAAAAGAGGCAGAAATAAAAGTGACTGACAACATTTCTACGTAGTTTCACCATGAAAAAGCCTGACCTGTCTGCAGCGATGGACTGATGGAGATCTTCTACTGCTGGCTGTGAGGATCAGTTCCTGCTGAAAACATTCAGATTCTTCATCTTCCTCCCTGTGTGTAGGAAAACAGCTTCTCTGTTTAGTGTCTGTGGTTTTATACCAAACCTGCTGAACACTAGTACAAAAGTATTAAAAGTATTAATCAAAGTAGAATTAAAATATAAACGTGATAAAAGTACTAATAGATTTACTGGTATAAAATTAAAAATATACTAATTAAAGCATTAGTAGAAACATATAAAAGTATAAAAGTACTATTCAACGTACTAGTATGAAAGTAGATTATTATGAGAAGTACAAATCAAAGTACTATAAAAAAGAATATTAAGTATAGGAGTACTAATTTAAATACTGGGATAAAAATATAAAAGTACTTATTGTACTAGAAAAGAAGTGCCAAACAAAGAAGACAAGCCTCATTCAAGGAAATAAGGAATCTATATATTTACAGCGGCGGCATTTTACAGCCACAGAAGTGTTAGCTCAGTGGATTAGATAGCGGGTTTATCACACAGAGATTCTGAGTTCGAGGCTGGCTTCAGACTTCGGTTACGTAGTTTCTTTGCTTTCCCTTTCTTGATAAAATTGAGTTCGACTAACTCAATTATATTTCATTACATGGAAGAATTGTCTTTGAGGTGTGGTTACTCATATTTATTGGATGGAAATCCTGCCCACAATTAAATTGAGTTCATCCAATGAGTTATTTTTTTGAGTGTACCTGCCTCCTCCCCCCTTCCTGCTCTGCCTTGGATGCGACCAGCTGGTTCCACTTACCTCGTCATCTTCCCCGCCTTCTTAAGGAGATCCAGGACCTTTCTTCGGTGCCAGTTCGTTGTTACTCCCACGGTGCTTATGTCTGGCCAGCTCAAGCTTTGTACCTTGTCTGATCTCAGCCTCGCTAACTGTTCCTCTCTGCTCCGCTCTCAGGAACCGTCTTCATCACAAGGGAACCTCGGGTCGCCGTCCTCTGCTCTCGCTCCTCATCCTTCTCCTCGGACTCAGCCAAAGTCACGCTCTCTGGTTCATCCTGCCACAAACCTCCAGTCAGCCGCCACGCTGCATCAAGAATCCAGTTCTATACTCACCTCCTGTGAATTAAACCACCTTAACTTACCTCACGTCTCCAAGTGTTCTTCTGGGTTCCAGCGTTTGGGTCGGTCTGAATATTCCACGAGACCATAACAAAAAGTATAAAAATACTTATAGAAGTACAAGTATAAAAAAAAAAAGGATCAGACATATCAGTAGGAGAATGGCGAGTAGCCTGCTCAAAGGCACAAAAGCAAACAATAAACTCAACATTTAAGCTTTCACAGTATAAGTGGTTGATGTGAGTTTACATTATGCCTGTTAGATTAAATTAAAATGTCCACATTCCAGATACTTGCTCAAAATGCAATGAGGAAAAAGGAACACTTTTTTTACTGTATATGGGACTGTAGAATAATAAAACATCAGAGAAATTATCAAACAAATGATCTCAAAAGAAATAACACTGGAACCAGCCTTTATTTTAGAAATCTGTCCAAAAAATAATAGATATACTAGATCAGAAAAATCACTTATAGAGATGTTTATTGCAGGCTTAAAGGTCAATAGCAATTAACTGGAAAAAGTGCACAGGACCAACACTAAAACAATGGACTAAACTGATGTTAACTGTACTGCTGATGGAAAGTCGAACATTTTTGCTAAAAGGAAAAAAGAACTTCTTTGAAGCTATTTGGAGACCATGAATCTGGCATGGATCTGTCTGACAGTCATGATGTTTGAAACTTCAGCCTGAACTGAACTGTATGCTGTATCTCTACTCATTTTTCCAAAAAAAAACATCAAGATTGTGTTAAACTCATACTGAGTATTTTATAAGACAGACAAATTAACAAATTACGGTGTCTGAGAAAAAAATTGTATGTACATGTTTTTACATTTTTATTTTTAAATGCTTGTTTGTGAGAGTGTTGTAATGCAAAAAAACCCCAAAACAACAACATATTGTTGGATAACAAAATATGGCTTTATGGTTTCCTCAGTAGCTGCTGAGTGCCGCCACCAGAAAACTAAAGTCAAAGAAGTGCAGGACTCTCCAACACAGGAAACAGAGACAAGTCATTCATTCATTCATTCTTCTTCCATTTTGTCCCTTTCGGGGTCACGGGGCTGCTGGAGCCTATCCCGGCCATATGTGAGCAAAGGCAGGGGACGCCCTGGACAGTTCGCCAGTCTGTCGCAGGACAGAGACAGGAAAATAAACAAATTTTTAACACAAGAATGTTGTTAAAATACCTATGCTAGATGAAGCACAGACACCTTAAAACACCAACTACACCATGAATAATGGATAGGTCATTTCACTTCTGCAGCTGTAGTGGACATTCCCAGTCCTGATGCCTGTGGGCCGCACCCAACGGCATGCACGGGTGCCGGCCGACGCCCGTCCATCATGGGAATACTAGACTCCGGTGGCATTTGGCGAGTCAGGGAGACGCAATGAGGTGACTCCAAAGTCCAAATGCACCAAATCCCCAACACCTAACAAACAGCACCTAAAAATACAAGTAGATTAACCACACACATAACCAAAGTGAACATGACTAAAAACAATCATATCTTCTCCTGCAGCCTAGGAGGACGACCAGCAGGAGTCACACGAGCAAAAACCACCTGTGATCCATTTACAGTGAGGGCAAAAACGCAGCCAAACAGTGCCTGATGCTGCAATCAGGGCTCTTATTACCATTGCTGAGGAGTGGATCAGTGGATTCTGGGTAAAGGTTGTCATTGAGATCCTTCCACATGTCAGCGTGTAAATGAAGTTATCAGGAGGATGAAGGCTCCTTTTCAATAAAGTTACTCCAACTGTTCTCCATCTGAGGAGAGAGAACGCCGCCCTGGAACCAAGAACAGGATGAAGAGCAGATCGAACACCTGCTTTTCTCCAGCAAACTGACAAAAAAACTCAGTTTTATGATAAACAGCAAAATGCAAACATGCAATTCTCTGAATAAAGCAGCAGCAGCAACATGTTGATGTTTGGTTGTTCAGGATGTTCAGGACAAAACTCTTTGCATTCTTGTTCCTGGAAGTACTGAGGACTGTCAGGTTTTTATTAATCATGGCAGCAAAGCAGACATTTTCATATTCTTTCTGAGAAACGTTTTGCATCATGATGGGTTGTTGGTTTACATAATCGCAATTTATTTGAATGTTCATATCTTCAGTTTGTCCAAGAGCTGGAAAAACAAACTCCAGCTGCTGCCCAAACAGAAAACTACAAGATCTTCACCAAAAAGAATGCCAGGAACTGCTAGTGGAGAACCCAAAAAGCAGGAGAACAAACACAGAGATAAGAGCAAGAGCAGAGAAAAAGGTAATAAAGTGGGACACCTGAACGAACTGAACTGAGGGTTTACTGAAAGGTTTACCTGCAACAGGCCAGAACACAAAACCTGAGAACTTCAACCAAGAAAACACAACAGACTTCAAACCAAAATTATCCAAACTAAAGTTAAAACTGGTCCAGATATAAACAATGAAAGAATGAATTCAACTTTCCAGCAGCTTCTGATGAGAAGGCAGGATCATACCAGCATACATGACTTTACTATGATCATCTGAAATCAGCAAAGGTAGAACAGCCTTTGAGCAATCCCTGTGAGACTTTAAAGAAAAGCTCTGCTTTGGTTAAAAGGCTAAGATGAAAGAAGAAAATCTATTTCCTTTTTCAAATTTCATCCCAAACGTTTGCCTTACATTTTAGTAAACATTTACAGTGTGATGTCAGACATCCAGGATCAGGTTCAGCATTTTTAGCCAAACTACCGTGTGTGCTGATCTTTGCTGTCATTCATGTGGAGAAATTTATCAGAACTATACGTCACTTAAAGAAGGATGGATGCGTTTAGAAACACTAGCAGACAAAACTATGTCATCTGCAAAGAGGTCAACAGAGAACCAGTATGGACCAAGAATGGAGCCTTAAGAGGCTCCAGCAGTATCTGTGGATTCCATCCATTCACAAAACATTGATGTTCTTTGAGGTTCTGGGGTTCTTAGGACATATAAACAACAGAGACAGGGGAGGAACCTGAAGTATCTAGAAACTAAAAACAGCATACAGTTTTGACTGTATGTGGGAACTGTGGGACGTCACCCAAGGAAAGCGGCTTACTTCTGGCTCCAACCAAATGAGACCAATTAGTCACTATTTTGTCACGATAGTCATTTAATTCAATGGCTGATTGTTCAACTAAACTAAACGAGACTAGACTAAACTAAACTGGGCATCCCTGCCCTTTGACCCTCCCTCCATTTGCCTGCAATGATCCAGGAAAATATTCATGCAAAAATGTTCTAACCTCTGAATAAAACCTATAACTATCATGGTCCACTAATTAAGCAGATGCCTGTGAGAAACATGTTCAGCATTTGAGACCAAATCAAAGTCTTCACTGCAAACTACAGATTAGAAAGGATTCAAGTCACTGAGACTTCTGTCCAAAACATCCGTTTTCTGACACCAGACTAAAAGAAATAACAAACCTCTAAATGTAAAAATAAGGAAAAGCAGCTTTTTAAAAAACAGTGTTGAGCTTCTCTGTAGCTTTTGGCACCAGAGAAGCATCAAGTCAGCTGCGCTGTTCATTCATGTAATACTAGATGTTCTGGGAATAGGTTCATATCAATCTTTTGTCATCAGCTCTGTGTCTCGTACATTTCCATGATGTTTTTGAAACCTTTTATTAGAAAGCTCAGATTCTAAATGATCCATAAAAACACATTAGTTTGCTCTAATTAGCCGTATAAATGCAAAAGACCCAGAAGACCCATGAACCTGTACCTGCTGGCTGTCAGGCACAGATGTGATCGCTACTGCCAACACGGCAACTCTAGTCTGGAGAAATGGTGGGTAAGTGATCTCAAAATTATTTTAATCTGTTGTTTATGTCAAACTTTGATTCTGAGTTTAAGGCCTTAGTCCCAGCACCTGAACCAGGGTTGACCGTATGTGTGGAGGGTCGTAGGAGCAGCTCTACGACCCTCCATGGACTCATCAAGGCTCTTGCAAGGGGGGCGATGCCCTGCCCCTTCCCAGTGCATAGAAACGACCAGAAAAACAAGGGTTTTCCTTTATTTCCGTTCTTGCGCCAGAAGCTCAGCATCCTTCATATCAACCTCATAAAGTTTTAAGGTCTACCGCTATGACGTCTGTCCACAGAGTACGGGGTTTACCTCGAGTTCGTTTCCAGCCTGCAGCCCTGGATTAAACTGCAAAATGACTCACGTTGGATGGTAAGAGGAAGGACAGGGAACATGGACAAACCATCCACTTCTGTTGCGCAACAAGGCAGGAGGCTTGGGGCTGGCAAGTTTGGGCTCTTAATGGTCTGTTAGAGATGCGTTGGGGCCACTTGATGTTCCCGATGTCGAAGCCGTCTATCCTTGCGGATAAGTTCTAATTTAAAGACCATGTCAACCATGAAGCAGGATGGAGAGTACTAAGTTGTAGATCTGGAGCTTTGTCTTGTATGTGATGTTACGATGCTGCCAGAATGGACCCAGACAACCCAAAACCCCACAGATCTCGTACGATGGGTGCACATCACTAAGACACAGGTGTTACCGATGGTGGAAACTGAGACTAAGGCTGTATTCAGACTGGACACTTTCTGTTCACTTAAAGTGAATCACAGTTGGTTTATCCCTGATGATTTCCTTCTCTGGTTGCTTTGCTCCGCCCTCATAATTCCTGGCCAATGACTGAAGAGATCTTTAGTCAAGTGCTTTTCTTTACAAGCATTGCTTCGTAACAGAATAGTTGACGGCAATAAAGACCAAATGCAAAGTTTAGGACTCGGTTTTGGGTCAACAGACTTTTCCAGTCTGAATACACCCAACATGTTAGCATTAGGAACCATAAACTTATGACTAAACTTCTCTAAACACAGTTCTGGCTGAGAGAGACTAGACGGTAAGATGTCCAACGACTCAACCATCTGAAGGAACGTCTTCAAGTTGCAGCCAGAAAGGTGTTTCTTAAAGGGTCGTGGACATTGAGGTAGCTATTTTAATGGATTTCTCTTTCATATTTACGTTGAATGAATGTTCTTTCTGTTTCCCAGAATGTTTAAAGCTCTTCCTTTGATGTTTTCCAGACCTCCGTCACTATGAAAATAGAGAACTTGACTTTGGAGGCTCCGCCCTCTCCAAACTCGTCTCGGTGCAACAATCAGTTGGAAGATGATCAGATCTTCGTTGCCTTTTTGCTCAGCCACATGCTCCTCCTCCTTCCTCTGTCGGCCCTCGTCTTCCTTGTTGGTTGCCTAGGACGGATGAAGCAGCGTCGGATTCCCTCTGAAGCACCAAACGCCAATCCCTCAGATGTCTTCACCCACCATATGGTTGCCATGGAGATGATTGGGGTCCTGGCCGGAGCCTGCTTCTGCATTGGCGTCTACGTTGGTCACCGGCAGGTCTGCATGTACAGCTCAGAGATGTTTTACATCACTTCCTGTGTGAAAATCCTCTTTCTCATGCTGGCCTGTGTGGACCTCCACCTGGCTGTGGTCCACCCAGTCACCTACCTGCGGCTGAAGAACTCTGCGGGGGTCCGGATCAGGGCCATCAGCGTGGCTCTGGTTTGGCTGCTGTTTGCTCTGTGGGCAGCTGTGACATATTTATGCAGTTTCACCATCAATTTAATCTTGTTTTTCTGCCTGGCTGGATCTGTTCTGGTCGTCGTGTCGTTCTGCTGCATCTCTGTTCTCTGGACACTGAAGCGTCCGGCTCCGGGACAGAAGGTTCGAGAGCAGGCCGACCGCTCGAAGAGGAGGGCCTTCTGCATCATCGTGAAGATCATGGTGGCCATTTGGGGGTGTCTGGTTGGGATGGTCATTTTGTATGTACTCGACGCCTCGGCCTTGTTGGAGAACAACCTGTGCGTCATGTCAGCGTTTGCGTTCTGGTTCACTCTGCCCAGCAGTTTGGTGCTGCCTCTGCTGCTCCTGCAGCGAGCCGCCAAACAGCTGCGCTGCAAACACCGTGAGACCTGAGACGGCGCTCTGTGAAACGTCTGTGCAAGGACAATTCTGCCATCAGCTGCTGCAAACGGGTCTTCACTCTCCTCCTGAAGTCCCAGAGACTGCCGTCAAAGCGTTCAGTCATGACGGAGCAGAAGATCCACAACTTTCTGTGTCTGCAGCTCTGAGTAGATCATGACGGACAGCACTGATGCTGCTTTCAGAGGAGAAGAACAGACTCAAAAAAGAAACCAGCACCTATTTAGCTCCACCATGGGAGGCGGACTATGAGCTATGAACTATGATTGGGAGACTCTGTGTCACTGTTGGGACACCTGAATGATAAACATCACAGATAAAAACAGACACCGTCAACATAACTCCTCTGGATTCTGATGTGGTTTCTCTGCGTCAGAATCCAGAGGAATTATGTTGATGGTTTTGACAATTGAAGAGTTACGGTAAGAAATGTTCCCTTCCCCTTCCCCTCCCTGTTTCTGAGAGCTCTCTGTTTATATGCCCTACCACTAGCTTACAGCCCCTCACACCTCCAATGTGACATTAGCAGTGAAATAAAAACAGCAGCAATATCTTAGCTATCCAGCCGCTCAGACGAGGAAAACATAGACGTTCATGGATCTATTTGTCTGACAGTGAATGCATCAGAATGGAGCTTGTGACACGCCCTGCGTATTTTCTACGTCACAAATACGATCTTTTTCCAACTGCGTTTTGTCACCTGCTCCTGATTCACAACAATATGAAGAAAGAAATGAAGAAAATAAATACATTTTTAGCTTAATTTTCCTTCATCATCATAAAAATGCCACAAAAAATGTGTTAAAAAGGCTAAAAACACAATTTTCATTGCAGTGGGTCTTTAAAGAGTTAAACACAACTCACTCCTCATTGAGACTTCAGAGGACTTCAGGTTTCTGGACTAAAACTGTTGACTGTAACAGGACACACAGAAAACAGTTGATTGATGAAAGACTCCAAATCTGTGGGTTTCTGGGAGCTGCAGCTGATATTTGTTTCCTCTATTCTTCACTCAGCTGATGCTTGACAGGATTCAAATGTGAGCTGCAGCTCAGAAACCTCCACCATGAGTCTGACCGCCGCTAAAGTCACCTCCCGTCATGAAGGGGAGCTCTGTTGGGCTCCAGGAGACCGCAGAGACCGAGGTGGGTCGACGTCCCACCTCGCTCAGATGTTGGGGCACATTTGCCTGCCGTCATTTTTCTTCACGGATTCATGCAAACATGCAAAACTCCCCAAAGCACATCAGGGAACAGTGGGAGAACAGTGGGAGAACAGTGGGAGAACAGTCCACACATCTGCAGGCAGAGGAGACGCTCGTGAGGAGGTGGGTGTTCCATCCAAACTCAGACACTACTTCAGGTTCTTGCAGGAGTTTGTCTCATTGTTTTTCCTTTTGCTGCATGTTTGGTTCTGTTTGAAGGATTTATTGTTCGATCAACCAAAACATTTGATTACTGCAAATAAATGACTTTTCCATGGTGTAGGAGAATAAATGAGGTTCCTTTGTTGGTTTTTCCTGAACCCAGAGTGCCTGAATCATTGTGATTGATTACAGACTCACTCCGTTGACTGGAATAGCTTCGTCATATCAGGTCTGATTGTGTAGAAATGTTTGTGTTCACTCACTGAAGCTGCTTTCTAACCCAAACAGAAGAATTCTGAATATGTATATTCAAGAAAAATAACAAGCAAATTTATTTTAAGTACAGACTTACAAATGGTTGTTTAAAAATAAAAAAGAACAGAACCGAAAAAGATAAAAATGACTTTTTCCATGTCGTGTCAGTAAAAATTCCTGTTAACATCCCTTCAGGCGTCGCCACAGCGAAGCAGC
The DNA here is from genome assembly GCA_023969325.1 of Oryzias curvinotus. Taxonomy (NCBI): domain Eukaryota; kingdom Metazoa; phylum Chordata; class Actinopteri; order Beloniformes; family Adrianichthyidae; genus Oryzias; species Oryzias curvinotus. Next base: position 1,412,551 of record CM043723.1, read on the forward strand.
TTTTGGTGGTTTGCCGGAGAGTTTTATGCCGGATTCCCTTCCTGACGTTACCCTGTAGTTAAACCGGGCTGGGGACCGGCACAGGGAGACCCAGACCATTAGGTTGCATCGTTAAGCAGTAGCGTGAAGGGTCTAGCTCAGGGATCCACACTGGATGAAGCTCGGTGTTCCCCCGGGGAATTTACTGATAGTAAGAACCTTAAAGGAAAGATAAAGTAATCCTATTACAGCCTTAGATACATGAACTCATTCGGGTTCTTTGGGTTTTTGGGTTGTCTGGTCATAGAAGAAGTGCCTAAATACATAGAAAAGGAAAGAAAAACAAGGAAACAGGGAAGTTTTCAACTTGAACCCAGTTCCCAGAAATCATCTTCAGCTACATTTACACCAGGCTTGGTAGCACACGTTCAAGCAACCTATGAAAACTGGATGTAAATGTGCAGTTCAGGCTTCTGCGTTTGTTACTCTTGTGTTCATGCGTAGCTACGCTTGTTTCTACAACCATTTTTGGGCTACAAAATGCGCATTTATTGAATGTGGATTGAAAGTTAGATCAGTCGAACTTTGACCAATCAGGGACTCAGATTTGGTGGTGACGTCTAGAAGCCACTTCTGAGTGTTCAATGTGAACACAAGGGCCGTTTATTGCATTGTTGAACGTGCGTCACATCTCTAAGGGGAGCACAGGTGTGTCTTGTACTGTAGTTCCCTTGTGGCTCGTACAGCCAAGTAAAATGGAATGTACCATTGTCTTGTGTGTGGTAAGTGCATCATGAAGTATTCTTAAGGCTACGCCACACTCTAGTCATTAGTAAGGTGTGAGTGCTGGCTCCTCACTTTCCCTTACTTGTTGTATAAGTGTTCTCTACGACCTGTCGCCCGCTGCATAAAGTAGACAAAACATCTACATGATCATTTTCTTTTTACGGGTTCCCTGAGCGGTCTACAACCTTGATCATTCCTGTGAGCCACCTGCTTGTCCTATACAGGTTTGACCAGTTTTCCCCTGCAAATAGCCCATAACTACCCATGAGGAGAGCCTGGACTAAGACATGAAAAAATGTCAGAAAATACCATTCTAGAGAAACAAAAATGCACTCTTACCTTTTTCTAGTACATATTTATCAAGGTCCGTGGGACCTTGATAAATATGCTCCTTCGGGCTCAGCCCGAAGGAGCGACGTGGGACCACTCTCCTATGGGCCCACCACCCGTAGGAGATCTCAAAAGGGGCCGGTGCATTGTGGTTTGGGTGGCAGTCGGGGGCGGGTGCCTCGGCGGCCCAAACCCCGATCATGGAATCTGGCTTTTGGGACATGGAATGTCACCTCTCTGGGAGGGAAGGAGCCTGAGCTGGTGCGAGAGGTTGAGAGATACCGTCTAGATATAGTCGGGCTCACCTCCACACATAGCCTGGGCTCTGAAACTCAGTCCTTAGAGAGGGGTTGGACTCTCTACCACTCTGGAGTTGCCCAAGGTGAGAGGCGGCGGGCTGGCGTGGGCTTACTCGTGAGCCCCCAGCTCAGCCGCCAAGTGTTGGAGTTCACCCCGGTGGACGAGAGGGTCATGTCCCTCCGCCTCCGGGTGGGGGACAGGTCTCTAACTGTGGTTTCGGCTTACGGGCCGAACAGCAGTTTGGAGTACCAGGCCTTCTTGGTGTCTCTTGAAGGGGTACTGGAAAGTGCCCCAACGGGGGACTCCATTGTCTTCCTGGGGGACTTCAAAGCCCACGTGGGCAATGACAGTGGCACCTGGAGGGGTGTGATTGGTAGGAAAGCCCCCCCTGATCTGAACCCGAGTGGTGTTTTGTTATTGGACTTCTGTGCTCGTCATAGTTTGTCCATAACGAACACCATGTTCGAGCACAAGGGTGTCCATCAATACACCTGGCATCAGGACACCTTAGGCAGGAGGTCAATGATCGACTTTGTAGTTGTTTCAGGTGACCTTCGGCCCTGTGTCTTGGACACTCGGGTGAAGAGAGGGGCGGAGCTGTCCACCGATCACTACCTGGTGGTGAGTTGGATTCGCTGGCGGGGAAGGAGGCCGGAAAGACTTGGAAGACCCAAACGTACTGTGAGGGTCTGCTGGGAACGTCTGGCTGAGCCCTCCGTTAGGGAAGTCTTTAACTCCCACATCCGGGAGAACTTCAAACAGGTACCGAGGGAGGTTGGGGACATTGAGTCCGAGTGGACCATGTTTTCCACCTCCATTGTCTCTGCTGCTGCTCGGAGCTGTGGTCGCAAGGTCTCTGGTGCCTGTCGCGGCGGTAACCCCCGAACCCGGTGGTGGACACCGGAAGTAAGGGATGCCGTCAAGCTGAAGAAGGAGTCCTACCAGGCCTGGCTGGCCTGCGGGACTCCGGAGGCAGCTGACAGGTACCGGCAGTCCAAGCGAGCTGCGGCCCGGACTGTTGCGGAGGCGAAAACTCGGTCCTGGGAGGAGTTCGGTGAGGCCATGGAGAAGGACTATCGGTTGGCCTCGAAGAAATTCTGGCAAACCATCCGACGACTCAGGAGGGGAAAGCAGTTCTCCACAGGCACCGTTTTCAGTGCAGGTGGGGAGCTGTTGACTTCGACTGGGGACATTGTCGGGCGGTGGAAGGAGTACTTCGAGGATCTCCTCAATCCCACTGACACGCCTTCTTTTGAAGAAGCGGAGAATGAGGACTTTGGGGTGGGGCTGTCTATTACCCGGGCTGAAGTCACTGAGGTAGTCAACGAGCTCCTCGGTGGCAAGGCCCCGGGGGTGGATGAAGTCCGCCCTGAGCACCTCAAGTCTCTGGATGCTGTAGGAGTGTCTTGGCTGACACGTCTCTGCAGCATCGCGTGGCGGTCGGGAACTGTACCACTGGACTGGCAGACAGGGGTGGTGGTTCCCCTCTTTAAGAAGGGGGACCGGAGGGTGTGTTCCAACCATAGGGGAATTACACTCCTCAGCCTCCCTGGGAAAGTCTATGCCAGGGTACTGGAGAGGAGAGTCCGTCCGATAGTCGAACCTCGGATTCAGGAACAACAGTGCGGTTTCCGTCCTGGTCGTGGAACAGTGGACCAGCTCTACACCCTATCTAGGGTGCTGGAGGGTTTGTGGGAGTTCGCTCATCCAGTCCATATGTGTTTTGTGGATTTGGAGAAGGCGTTCGACCGCGTCCCCCGTGGCATCCTGTGGGGGGTGCTCTGGGAGTATGGGGTCCGGGGAGCCTTACTGAGGGCTGTCCGGTCTCTGTATGACCGGAGTAGGAGCTTGGTCCGCATAGCCGGCAGTAAGTCAGACCTGTTCCCGGTCCACGTTGGACTCCGGCAGGGCTGCCCTTTATCACCGGTTCTGTTCATAGTTTTTATGGACAGAATTTCTAGGCGCAGCCAGGGGCCGGAAGGGATCTGGTTTGGGGACCACAGGATTTCCTCTCTGCTTTTTGCAGATGATGTTGTCCTGTTGGCATCATCGAACCGGGACCTCCAGCGTGCATTGGGGCGGTTTGCGGCCGAGTGTGAAGCGGCTGGGATGAGGGTCAGCACCGCTAAATCTGAGGCCATGGTCCTTGACCGGAGAAAGGTAGTCTGCCATCTCTCGGTGGGTGGAGTGTCCTTGCCCCAGGTGGAGGAGTTTAAATACCTTGGGGTCTTGTTCACGAGTGAGGGAAGATCGGAGCGTGAGATGGACAGGCGGATCGGAGCGGCGTCCGTAGTTATGCGGTCGCTCTATCGGTCCGTCGTGGTGAAGAGAGAGCTGAGCCGAAAAGCAAAGCTCTCAATTTACCGGTCGATCTACGTTCCAGTACTCACCTATGGTCATGAGCTATGGGTCATGACCGAAAGAACGAGGTCCCGAATACAAGCGGCTGAAATGAGCTTCCTCCGCAGGGTGGCTGGGCGCTCCCTTAGAGATAGGGTGAGAAGCTCGGTCACCCGCGGAGAGCTCGGAGTAGAACCGCTTCTCCTCCACATCGAAAGGAGCCAGTTGAGGTGGCTCGGGCATCTAGTCCGGATGCCTCCTGGACGCCTCCCTGGAGAGGTGTTCCGGGCATGTCCCACTGGGCGGAGGCCCCGGGGAAGACCCAGGACACGCTGGAGAGACTACGTCTCTCGGCTGGCCTGGGAACGTCTCGGGGTCCCCCCAGAGGAGCTGGAGGAAGTGGCTGGGGTGAGGGAAGTCTGGGCATCTCTGCTCAGTCTGCTGCCCCCGCGACCCGGTCCCGGATAAGCGGAGGAAGATGGATGGATGGATGGATTTATCAAGGTCCTTGGTTTAACCAAAAGATTATGTAGGGAGGATGACAATTTACAATTGTTTTTAAACTCCTAACTTACTCCCTTGTTTTTAGAGCAGTTAAGCTTCAGTTGATGCATCCTGACCAAATCTTGGTCTATTTCCATTGTTCCTGCCATAATCTCATTTTGAAAAGCTGTCATGGATCAGCTGATGCTTAGAAAGGTCTTGTCTTCATGTCTGCAGGAGATCTTAGGGGAACATTTTCCTCTGCAGTGAAACCAAAGAAGAGGAACCACCAACTCTTTTTTCAAGGTAAACTTTCTCTGAACAGTTGTAGACATTAAAGTGAACAGTAATCAAAGTGTCCCTGTTTCTTCTCAGGACTCACCATGTTTGGACTCGCCTCCTTAAACAGCACATTTTATTCTGAGCTGATCTCCGTCATAATGAAGAAATGCAACCCTTTTCTGGACCTGGTGCTGTTCAGAGCTTTCCTGGTCACTAACATGCTGCTCCTCCTTCCTCTGCTCATCTTTGTCCTGTTCATTGGCGCTCAGCAGTGGATGAGGAGCCGCCGCCACCGCACCACCTCCTCAGACAAAGCGAACGCCGGTCAAACAGATGTCTTCACCTACAACATGGTTGCCATGGAAATGTGTGTAGCCCTGATTGTTGTCATATATTTATTCAGTAGTTTTGCAAACGACTGGACATTCGAAATCTTAAGGTTGATCTACAGCTCCTGGTGTGCAAAGGTCCAGTTTCTGCTGCTGACCTGTGTGGAGTTCTACCTGGCGGTGGTCCACCCGGTCATCTACCTGAGGCTGAAGAGCTCAGGGGGGGTCTGGATCAGGGGCATCAGCGCGGCTGTGGTTTGGCTGTTGTGTGTTTTGGCTGGAGTTGTGTCTTATCTGTGCACAAACACTGTCACCATGGTTCTGTGTCTCTGCCTCCTTGTGTTGGACTTGGCTGTGGTGTCCTTCTGCTGCATCTCCGTCCTCTGGACGCTGAAGCGTCCGGGTCCTGGAGAGAATGCAGAGGACAAGGTGGACCCTTCCAAGCAGAGAGCTTTCCAGACCATCCTGAAGATAATCCTGGTGATCTGGCTGTGTTTGCTTGGACTGTTGATATTCTACATTATAGAAACTGTACAGTCTCTGGTTAAAGGACTTTTCTGTATTTCAACACCAGTAACGTTTTGGTTGACTCTTCCCAGCAGTTTTGTGTTGCCTCTGTTGTTCTTGCAACGAGCAGGAAAGCTGCCGTGCCGTAAAGCGTGAAGGAGAGCCACGCTGGACTTCCTTTTTTAACATTTCAGTCCATGTCTGTGTTGGCGTAGCACTGACTGGGTCGATCCATTAAAGGGAAGTTCCTCAAGGTCTCCCTGGAAGTTCTAACTGTATCAGAGAACTGGACTGAGTCAATGTGATGTCATCCATGGAAAATGGTTCACTTCCAGCTCCAAACAAATGAAGTCAGTTCTGTCAACATCAGCAGTGATTGGTCCGAGTCAGTCTGGCTCATTGTTTCTATGGCAACCACTAACTCCAATCAGGAGTGAGCTTGTTGGATGGCCACACCCCTACCACTTGATAGCACACAACACGACATTTGTCAAACGTTTTGAACGTTGGACGTGGAGGCCAGCAAGCTCCACCTACTTGAATTGAGGCGTCTGATTGGTCCGTTTAGAACTTGAATGACTGAGTAACAGCTGTTTATTTCTATAGAAGTCTATTGGATTTTGGCTTCTTGGATCCACCAAGTACTTCCTGTTTGGATGCCGGGGGGGGAGGGGTCACTCAGTCCAGTTCTGAAAAACAGTTGAAAGCCAAACAGGAATTTGTGTAATTATAGTTCAAAAATAATGAAGTTGTTGATCTTTTAATGTATCTTTCTGTCTTTCTTTCTTTCTTTTTATGCTAAACTGTGAGCAGAGCAGAAGCATAAAGTTCCTAAAACCTTTTCATTTGACAGAATGAGAAGTTAAATGTGTGCTGTGGACAGAACCCACCTCTTCTGCTGTGTTAGAGTTACTACAGTGTGTGCTGTAATTCATCTTTATACATTTTGTTTGATGTGTTTGAAGACTCTTTGGTTGAGTAAAGCCTCTGTCACATGCATCCGTATTGGGGTTGACTTGTACAGGTTCTGTGGGTTTTTGGGTTGTCCTGGTCCGTAGAGGGTTGTAGAGAAGACTGGCTGCCTCTTAATGATGTGTCTTACAGTTTTGAGGCGTACGGCCACCTAAAGTGACATTTTGAAAATGGAACATACCACTGTCGCTCGTGGGGTAACTGGAGGGCTGAGAGTAGCAGGTAAGGTCCAGAGATCTGTATAAGATCTGTCATGGCGGAGGTACGCTTTGCAGGCTTGAAGATCAGCTGTTTAACACAAAAAAAGCAGCTGCGGTCTAAAACTGCCACTAACTTTGAACCAGGCATCACTTTATCTCATCAGTTTAGCGTCTCTGTGGTTCACACAAACTACACGCTGATTGTCTCATTTCCTAGTTTCTATCAGTCCGTATGTCAACCCTGTGTCCCAGCTACTAAAATCGATCCAGCTGTGGAGAATGTCCGGAAAACAATGTTGTTGTGATTAAACAGAATGACAGAATGTCTTTCAATGTTCATAAACTCTGCAGATTCAGAGTAAACCGTTTTCCCTGTGAAATAAGTCAAACATGTTCTTGCTGTAAGCGGTTTTCATTCCAGGTCACCAACATTATGGCAGTTTTTAACCCTTGTGCTTAAGGGTTATGGGGTCCAGATGACCCCCCCCCCTTCCATTGAGGTGTTCTCCCTGCCATGACAAAGGTGGATAAAGGTGAAGAGGATTACATGTAATTCATGGACACCAGTGAAGATCACAAATCATTGAAGAAAAAAGGTTCAGAGCTCTGTCTAGTGGGTCTAGATGACCCCACTCCCAATGGTAAAGTGCCTAGGATAGAAGAAGGGTTAATTCTTGTTTGCTTCTATCTGTAAACTTTTTGGAATAACTCCCAAACATGTCAATAGATGGATCATGTCTGAGCAGTTGTGTTACTGAAAGTGCTGAGGCTCAGTGACAATAAAGGACATGATAGCATTTAGACGCCTGTTTTTTGTGTCGTAGGACACAAGCAGAACGTGAAAAACAGGTTTGGTTTTTAGGTTTCTGCCTTAAATATTTAGGAACTTTCGGTTTAAACTGGTAATAATGGAGAAGGACCATCAGACCTAAGACACTCCAGCAAAATATTCCACGCCTCTGGAGAGGAAAGCAGTTCGCCGTCTACCGTGCCGTTCGTGAGATGTGGGCGGGACTAAAGAGATCCTCACAATATACTTTCCCCCTCCCAGCGACGTCTTCAGGATAGGTCAACATCTCACCAGCCGCACGGTAGACTGTGAACTGTCCATCACCTCATACATGCTCTTGAAGGTAGTCAGGAGTTCCTTGGTGGAACCAGGGTGGATGGGGGCCACCTGAGTACCTCAAGTCTCTGGACGTCATGGCGCTGTCGTAGGTGATACGTTTTTATGACGGCGTGTGGCTGTTGGAGATGGTGCCTCGTCACTGACAGACCAAACTCAACCAGGCTTTGATGTGCTTCAGCAGCCTGCAGCTGTGTCTGTCCTTCAACAAGCAGGACCAGAAGATGGGTCCCAACAGGGAGATCACACCCCTCAACCTCCCTGGGAAAGTCTACTCCAGGAACCCGGGGAACCGAATTTGACTTTGATCTTGTCCTCCAATAAAACAAACTTCAAACTTTAAAAAGACGGAAATCCATAATACAGTTGTATGGCTTTTTAAGTTAGGGATGTAGAAAGAGCTTTCAAATAATTTTTCAAAATACAGACGACCATTTGCAAACATTTAAACCAATAACATTGATATCAAACATTTTACATCATATAATACTTCTTTTACTTCTTTTATATTATATTATATTATATTATATTATATTATATTATATTATATTATATTATATTATATTATATTATATTATATTATATTACATTACTGTAATGATTGATATGATAAGATATGACATTAAATGATATGATATGATATGATATGATATTAACATTGTGGAATAAGCAAGTAGTTCCCTAAGCTAACATCATGTGCTAACATTAGCATATAACCATTGCATCTTTTAATAATAGTTTGATGTTCTCATTTTCATATTTAGAGACCAAACTGACATGAGAAAATATGTTTTTCCTCAAGTAAAGACATCATATTTTTCCAGCTTTGTTTAATTCTAGAGAATGACCTCGCTGTTGTTGTCAAGTATGCCCCCCTCTGGTCACCAGTGCGAATCAGCTATTAACTTACTACATCTCCCAGCTGCCTCAGCATGCGGTTCCTGAGTTTTGCTCACCTCAATCCCATTGACCATGATGTACCTGAGTCATAAGCCACACCTGAACTGTGACACCTGACATTTGATCTCTGAAACTCCCATGTTTGTGATTGACCCTCCCTTAGCCTTGCAGACTTATAATGGTGATTGACTCCCATCAATCCTTCAGTTCAATAAACCGTCTGCCTATTGGTAACCATTGGCTACGAAGCCCCTGAAGGGACACAGACGTTTTAAAAGTAGTACTGGTTTCTATAGCACACTAAGCTGACTGGTTCACAATTGAAACTAACTGAAGCATGCCAGAAAGTAGAAGTTAAAAAAGGGACATAGTGGACGCTGGCTTCTGATGCACACAGGAAACCAGCACCAACTGTTTTTTACTTCTATGTTCCTTTAGGGCAAGAGTGGACAAACTATGGGCCTGGGGCCATATGCTGCCAGTTAAATGACCCATCTGGCCCACCAAACTGAAAAAAATAATATTGATCATTCTTATAAAGGTTTTATTTTCCCTGTAATTCTGGAGTCCATCATAAAAGTGGCCTTTGCTTAGCTGTAGAAAGTTATTCAGCTCGGGAACCATTTGGTGGATTAACCCCCCCAATGAGAGTCAAGCAGGGAAGCATTGGGTCCCATTTTTAGAGTCTTTGGACCCTCCAGTCACAGGCTGGACACTCTTCCACAAGGCCACTGAGCTGGTTTTGATTTTCCCGAGGGACATCAATCCATCACTGCAATCGGCTCTAAAATGGCAAATGATAATAGTAATGAACAGAGAGATGAATTCTTGTGTTTACAGCTTAGTGTTCCTGTGTGGGCAGCAGCTGACACTTAGTTCATCAGTCCACCGAGGCGAATGTGCGACGAGATTCAAATGATCCAACAATCACAGCTGCAGATGATTAAAACCAGCCATCAGTCATGACCTGGTGTCTCCTCAGCCTCAGAGCTTCCTCACATTTACATTCTCTGCTTTATCTGTTCCTTAAAACCACAAGAGTCGCTCCACACTCAACAAGGAACCATTGAAACGTAGAACCTTAACGTTTTTGTCAAGTTGAAAGCTCGCGTTGGTGGCTTGAATTGATTGCTTTGACCCGTGCAGTTGGAGGCAATCATGCAAAAACGCCATAAGCATCTGTCCTTCTAAAAAACTGTCCATCATCCGTGACCGTCCTCACAGCCACCTTTGCTATAAAAGTTGTCCAACCTCAACTCGTTCTGAGAGGAAGGAGACGGACGGGGAAGAATCGGTAGGTGTTCTCCCACGATTCAGTGCTCACTTTGTTCTGATGGGTTGACCGTTGCCGTGTGGTGGAAGACGCCGTCTTTAGATATGGACTAAATCCCTGCAGAACACTTCCTGTTTGTCCTTAAATGTATCTCATGCCAAACTTTAAAAACTCTCAGAGAAGCTTTTCTATTGAACGACAGCAGCTTTTTGGGGTTTTTCCAGCGGTTTGAAGGTCAGAGGGCCTTCTGGATCATAACTACACCAACGGTTCCTGAGAGAACCACAAGTTTGGTATAAAAACCCAGAATTGTCTCTAGTGGGAGAGGTTTTTATCATTTTCTTAACCTGCTCTATCCAGAGTCTGTTCCGGCTACTGTTGGGCTAAAGCGGCGTAACCCTGGACGGGTCTGTGGCAGGGCGCTTTCTGTATTTAAAGAAACTATCAGAGGTCAGTAGTTAAGATTCAAGATTCAAGTTTTATTGCCGTTTGCACATGCGGTACATCGGAATTTTTCTTTGGCATCTCTCATGTCAGGGTAAGTTAGAAAAGGACAAAAAAAAATTTGAAGAAGAAATAATAAAGAAAATAAAAAAATAAATAGAATAAAGTTAAAAGTCAAAATTAGACAACAAATTTACATGGTGTATAAGAAAAATATATAAATATCAGTAAAATATGATAGTGAATATTGCAGCGACCCAATCTGTACAGAAGCATTATTGCACATAGAATTATTGCACATATTATTGTTTATTGCACTTAGTAATTTAGTCCAGTCTTCCCTCTCTGATGTCCTTTCCCAGCATTCTGATTGCTGCTGGGAAGAAGCTTTTGTGGAAGCGTTTGGTGTTTGCATGGATGCTTTCAGGCCTGCTACGCCTGAGGTTGTGGCCTGAGTCCACACACTGGATCAGTCCATGAGCAGGGTGGTGTCTGTCTCTGATGATCTTAGTCACTCTCCTCCTGCGCTGTTTGTAGATGGTGTCCATGGATGGAAGGTTGCAGCCTATAATTTTTCCAGATGTGTTAATGACCCTCTGCAGCATCTTCTTCTCTTTTAAGGTGGTGTTACCGAACCAGGCTGTTAGTCCGCTTGAGAGGATGCTTTCCACAAGCCCCCTGTAGGCTTGGGTGAGGGTGCGGCGCTTGAGACCGGCCTTCTTCAGCAGCCTGATGAAGTACAGCCTCTGCTGGGCTTTCTTCACTGTGGCAACAGTGTTTTTTATCCCAGCTGAGGCTGTTTGTGATCTGCAGACCAAGGAACCGGTGGCAGTCAGTCCGCTCCACCACAGTCCCGTTGATGATGAGTGGTTGATGTGGCGGTGCTTTCCTTCTGTAGTCCACGATTATTTCTTTTGTTTTATCTACGTTGAGAACAAGGTCGTTATCCTCTCCGTAGATGGTGATCCTGTGCACCAGGTCTCTGGATACAGACTCGTCCCCTCCTCTGATGAGGCCGAGGACGGTGGTGCCGTCTGCATACTTAATGATGATGTTGTTGGAGTCGGGGGAGGTGCAGTCGTGGGTGTAAAGTGAGAAGAGCTTTGGACTGAGGCAGCACCCCTGTGGTGTACCGGTGCTGACTGTCAGCTCAGCAGAAACCTTCTTTCCCATCCTCACCACCTGTGGTCGGTCAGTGAGAAAGTCAAGAATCCAGTTTCTGGTGCGTGTTGGTATTCCCAGTTCTGCGAGTTTATCAGTCAGCATCAGGGGTCTGATGGTGTTGAAGGCAGAGCTGTAGTCCAGGAACAGAATCCGGGCGTACGTGTTCTTGGTGTCCAGATGTTGCAGGGTGGAGTGAAGTGCCAGTGCCACCGCATCTTCTGCTGATCTGTTGGGGCGGTAGGCGAACTGGTGGGGGTCTACTGATTCGTCGACCAGGGAGTTGATGTGGACCAGAACCAGCTTTTCCAGACATTTCATTGCTGCAGGGGTGAGAGCCACGGGTCTCAGGTCGTTCATCGCTGCGACGTGTGTTTTCTTTGGGACCGGCACAATCACAGAGGACTTGAAGATACGGGGCACCATTTCCTGCGATAGCGAGAGGTTGAAGATGTCTGTATACACCTCTGCTAGCTGCTCCGCGCAGGCTTTCAGAACCCTTGGTGAAACGTAGTCCGGTCCCGTCACCTTGTGTGGGTTCACCTGCTTCAGGGCCCTGAGGACCTGTGTGTGAGTCACCTGCAGCGCAGCCTCTTCTGGGGCCCAGGAGGTCTTTTGGGGGACCTCTTTGTTGTTCTGGTCGAACCTTGCGTAGAAGCTTTTAAGGCTGTCTGGCGGGGTGTTGTTCTGGAACTCTGATCTGCTGGTGTTTGTCTTGTAGTTGGTGATGGATTTAATCCCCTGCCACAGGCCTCTTGTGTTGGTTTCCCTGTGCCCGCTCTCAATTTTCTGGCTGTAGCTCCTTTTAGCAGCTTTGATGGACTTCTGGAGGTCATAGCGGGCGTGTTTGTATGCTGTGCTGTCTCCTGATTTGAAGGCTGCACGCCGTTTGTATATTTTTGTTCGCACATCTGTGTTGAACCAGGGTTTTTGGTTAGGGAAGATGCAGATGGTCCGCGTTGGAATGCAAATGGAGGTGCACCAGTCTATGTAGCTGCTTACTGTGTCCGTGTATTCATCAATGTTTGGTGAAGCTGCTTTGAAGATGCTCATATCTGTGGCCTCCAAGCAGCCTTTCAGTTGTTCCACAGCTTTGTCAGTCCCAGTCATTACAGTCCTGGTTGTGACTGGATCTGCTTTAAGCCTCCTGGTGTATGTGGGCTTCAGCAGGATGGCTAAGTGATCGCTCTTTCCGAGGTGAGGCTCGGGGGTGGCAGCATATGCGTTTTTGATGTTGCTGTAACATTTATCCAGAACGTTTTTTCCCCTGGTGGGAAAGTCAATAAATTGGTGGAATTTTGGTAGACTTTTCCGGTGATCACAGTGGTTGAAATCTCCTAGGATCACAAATGCAGCACCAGGGTATTTGTTCTCATGCCTGCTGATCATGTTGTGCAGCTCCTGGAGTGCAGCTGCCTCGTTAGCTGAGGGGGGAATGTAAACAGTGCTCACAATGATACACTGCAGCTCCCTCGGTAGGTAGAATGGCCTACACTTAACAGTCAGATATTCCACGTTTTCAGAGCAAGACTGTGAGATGACGGTGTTGTTGGAGTTAACAGTTTAATCAACAGATAATCAGAAACTGATGCCGTTTATATGGTGATTCTCAAACAGGTTCATCTTTTTAGACAGATGTTTCTCTGAGAAACACAAACGTTTGCGTTGCTCCGTCTTGTTGTTCATGAAGACGGTCATAGATGAGGGTCTGGGACTGCTGGCTGTCGCTCCTCTTTTCCTCACAGAGAGAAAGCAGTTAGACAAGATTTGATGGACAGGGGTTAAAAATGGATCAACTAGATTAAAAAGATGTTCACTTATAGAACTCTTCTTTTACTATATTGTGGTTCACTTTTATGGTCTCACTGTGTTTTTTTTTTAAATGTGTAAATCCTTTTTTTCACACTTCATTGCGTTCTGTGTCCTGATTGGCTGTAGGACTTACCAATCAATCTCCTCTGAGACGTTTTTTTTCTGTATAAAATGTGTTATGTTTGTCAAATCGACATAAATCTTCCATCGTGATCAGATCTTTGTTTTCATTCTAACAGTGTTATTTTAGGCTGAAAACTACTTCTCTGATAGCATTTGAGACATTAATTCATTTTTAAAGTGCCTCTAGTCAGTTTTGTCAAATTGTTTCTTTCTAAACTAAACAAAAATGGCTAAAGGACAAGAAATGTAACAGATAAATTATTGTTTTTGTTGAATAAATGTTGAGTCAAAACTGAAGGGCTGTGAAACCCTAACACAGTAATGACAGCTGCTTGTCCCGTCCCCTGGGTGGCGCTGTCACACCATTATGAGTTGACCGGGTCCTCCCTGCAGCATGTGACATGTCTGTGGAACCTCTTTGTGTGTGTGCATGCTGCTGTTCTGGAACCATCTAGCAATTAACAGAAACCCAGAATAACATTTAAACAGGAACAATTCTGTCAAGTAGTGAGGGGCTGGTGAGCGCGAAGGACCCAAAATGCATAGGCGGAGGCACACGGTTCCAGGGCAAGGGGTTTATTCTAATAACAAAAGGCGCTGCAAAGCAGGAAAACAAACTAAACTTACTGTGGTACAAGACATGAACATGGCAGAAGGAAAGAGACGAAAGAGACGAAAGAGACATTAGTGACGTTAATGGACCAGCACAGGAGGAAGGCAGAGACGAGATTTAAATACAGACAGGACAGACAAGACACAGGTGAACATGATCAGGACAGATTGGGACAAAGAAAGTAAAACTCAAAAACATTACAAAACAGGAAACCTTTCAAAATAAAACAGGAAACAGAACTCAAACATGACAGATACAAGACAGAAAGCAAAAAGCAATACAAACACACCCAAACCGTGACAAATTCTTTCAAAAATCTAAAAAGATTTTTTTTTAATTGACACAGTAGGTTTTCCAGTGTTTATCAAAGAGCTTTTGGTCATTAATTTAGTCATTAAATTCTCCCTTGAACATCATAGTTTCTGCAGAGGGTCAAAATTCAACCCCGTCCCCCTTTCTCCCATCACCGAGAGCTCTCTGTTCACTGCTATACACCCCCTCAAACCCCCAACCTAACATTACCGGTGCAACAAAATCAGTGAGCAGTATTGAAGCTATCTAGACGTACAATTTAATGAACACAATTTTTGTCCAACTGCATTTATTCATCTGCTCCTTATCCAAAACAACTTGAATACATTTATGGAACTTTTCACTCTTTTATCCAACACTGGGAAAATTGTTTTTATTTCTGGACCTATTCCCACACTTACTAGAGGATCTACTCGTTTCAGCAGGATCCTCTCCCTCCACACCTGGCTGCTGTCCACCTCCCACACGCTCAGGTTTGGTTTTATTGACAATTTTAACCTTTTCTGGAATCGCCCCTCTTTTTACAGACCAGATGGACTTCACCCTAGTCTGATTGGTAGCAGTATTTTAGCAGCTAACATTCAACATACTGTTCATTGTTTTAAAGAGGATTGACTGCCAGCTTCCTTAACTTCCCCAGAACCTGAACCCGGATCACACCAAATCTCTGTTCTTCCCCTAGGCCCCCTTCATGGGTTATCATCCAAACCCCCAATAACACCTGCCACGCTTCCCATACAAACTATAATAACAAACAGATCTGCAACTCAATTCAAAACTTCTAACAGGAATTATAAAAATCTAAAAGCAATCCATATCCAAAATACCCTTCACGAACCTGAAAACAATAATCTGCCTCAATTGAATCTGGCACTTTTAAATGTACGCTCACTATCAAACAAATCATTTCTTATCCATGACTTAATTTTAGATCATAACCTAAATGGCCTGCTTTTAACAAAGACTTGGAACTGTGGTTCTACTGGTTCACTGTCTGAAGCGACTCCACCCCTTTTTACTTTACAAACAAAGACAGAAAACAAGGTAGGGGTGGGGGACTGCTGCTATTGTAAGAACACACTAGAGAGTTTTGCCTTGATTGATGCTGCAAAGCTTCGTAAAGTGATTTCCCAACTTAAGGGTAAAACCTGTTCTCTGGATCCCATCCCCACTTCTCTTTCTGTGTGTTCATCCTGTGAGGAGGAACTCCTGAACATCGTTAACCGCTCTCTTCAGACTGGGATCTTTCCCACATCCTTAAAGACTGCTATGGTGAGACCCACTCTGAAGAAGGGTGGCTTAGATGCTTCAAATCTAGATAATTACCGACCAGTGTCAAACCTGCCATTTTTAAGTAAGATTTTAGAAAAACTAGTTTTTATCCAACTAAATGCCATCCATCTTCCTCTGCTTATCCGGGACCTGGGTCGCGGGGGCAGCAGTCTAAGCAGAGATGCCCAGACTTCCCTCACCCCAGCCACTTCCTCCAGCTCCTCTGGGGGGACCCCGAGATGTTCCCAGGCCAGTCTAGAGACGTAGTCTCTCCAGCGTGTCCTGGATCTTCCCCGGGGCCTCCGCCCAGTGGGACATGCTCAGAACACCTCTCCAGGGAGGCGTCCAGGAGGCATCCGGACTAGATGCCCGAGCCACCTCAACTGGCTCCTTTTGATGTGGAGGAGAAGCAACTAAATGATTTTATCAATAACAATAATATTTTAGAAAAATTTCAGTCTGGTTTTAGATCACATCATTCCACAGAGATGGCGCTGGTCAAGGTTATAAACCATCTCAGGTCCAATTTTGATGAAAAGAAAACATCTGTTTTAGTATTTCTGGACCTGAGTGCAGCCTTTGACACAGTTGACCACTCCATTCTTCTAAACAGACTGCATGACATGGTTGGAATCACTGGAACGGTGTTCAGTTGGTTTGAATCCTACCTCACAGGAAGAGATTTTATTGTCAGTGTGAATGATGCATCTCTCATGCCTCTGGGAGGCACGGACTGACATGTGGTGTGCCACAAGGTTCAGTCATTGGCCCCACACTTTTTAACCTCAACATGCTACCGCTTGGTGAACCCACGGCGAGGCCTCCTTTCAACAGTCTGGGCCTCGTCTGTAGAACAGCCTGAGGACGTGAGGGCTTCAGCCACTGTGGAAGTTTTTAAGAAAAAACTTAAGACAGATCTTTTTAGTAAAGCTTTTACATAGTTTTCACTTTTCCACTTGTTTTTACTGGGTTTTATAAAATTTTAACAGCTAATTTTATTTGTTTTGATTTTAATGGAGGGATGTGTATGTGTTGGTTTTTTGTGTGTTTTAATAATTCATTTATTTTATTATTATTTGTATTCTTTTTACTATGTTTATTATTATAACTATTTTATATATATATATATATATATATATATATATATATATATATATATATATATATATATATATATATATATATGTGTGTGTGTGTGTGTGTATTTTTTAAATTCTTTTTCTGGGAAGCACTTTGAGATGCTATGTAGCATGCAAAGCGCTATATAAATAAAGTTGAAGTTGAAGTTAAAGAAAAACTCAGAAATGCAGTTTTAAGCTTAATTATCTTTATGTGTGTTCTCCATCATCAAAAGAGAGCAGGAGCGTGTTAAAAACACCACTGTCATCACAGTAGGTTTTTAAAGCTACATAAACCGTTTACTTTGTCTTCCTTTTTCTCAGACTTTCTTGTAGTTTCATGGTGGTTGTTGCTAAAAACAGAGATGAAGACGTCGATCTGATGCTTCATCGTTTCACTTCTCAGTGCAAAGGCTCCATTGATCTGCCATCTGGTAGAACACTCCATCGTCTGCAAACCTCTGAAGTAACATCTGGTCCTCACAGCAGCAAGAAATCCTCGGAAGAACAACAGTGAGTTCTTTTCTGGTGAATCTCAGTTTAAACTGTACAAAAACAGATTTACTAAATGAATTCATGCATCTGTCCTGTTCCTTTCAGATGTTGTTTAAACCAAACCCGAGTAACTCCTCAACAGACACGTCAATCATTGGGAATCTCCTCTTCTCCAAATTTGTGCAATGCAGCATTGTATATGCTCGCGGCCACCTCTTTCAGGCTTTTGTCTTCTCCAACATTCTGCTCGTCCTTCTTCTGTCCACCATGGTCTTCCTCGTGGCTGCCCAGCGATGGATGAAGCAGCGTCGTACCTCCTCTGAAGCAGCAAACAACCGTCAGTCAGACACCTTCACCTTCAACATAGTAGCCATGGAGATGGCCGGAGTCCTAGTCAACTCTTGCTTCTTGGCCTTTCATTTTAACGACCTTGATTATAGTACATTTTTCTCAAAGCTGTTTTACATCATTTCTTGTGCAAAGGTCCAGTTTCTGCTGCTGACCTGTGTGGAGTTCTACCTGGCGGTGGTCCACCCAGTCATCTACCTGAGGCTGAAGAGCTCAGGGGGGGTCTGGATCAGGGGCATCAGCGCGGCTGTGGTTTGGCTGTTGTGTGTTTTGGCTGGAGTTGTGTCTTATCTGTGCACAGACATGGTCACCATGGTTCTGTGTCTCTGCCTCGTTGGGTTGGACTTGGCTG
The DNA here is from genome assembly GCA_023969325.1 of Oryzias curvinotus. NCBI lineage: Eukaryota > Metazoa > Chordata > Actinopteri > Beloniformes > Adrianichthyidae > Oryzias > Oryzias curvinotus. Next base: position 1,430,408 of record CM043723.1, read on the forward strand.
TGGTGTCCTTCTGCTGCATCTCCGTCCTCTGGACGCTGAAGCGTCCGGGTCCTGGAGAGAATGCAGAGGACAAGGTGGACCCTTCCAAGCAGAGAGCTTTCCAGACCATCCTGAAGATAATGCTGGTGATCTGGCTCTGTTTGCTTGGATTGCTGGTGTTTTTTGGCATGGAGGTGTTGGTAATGCTGATTGACCTCAGAACGTGTTTTTCCACAGTCTTTACATACTGGTTGACGTTGCCCAGCACGTTGCTGTTGCCTCTGCTATTTTTCCAACGTGCAGGAAAACTGTCATGTTGTAAGAAGTGAATGAGGGGTTTCCATGAATCCATGTGTAGTTTTCTCCGCTTTTCCAGTCACGGTAACAGAGACTTCTCCTGCCCTTCCAAGGTTTTTCCAAAGACACTCTCCGGGACAGATTTTCAGCCCAACAGTTAGACTTGATTCTTCATAGTACTGTTTTCTAATATCTAGTTTTTAAAGTTTAAACATCTAAACTAAGAAAAATATATTCATGATAGCAACAGTCTCTTAAAAGCTGTGTCATACAGCCAATTACGTAATTTGAGAATGATATCCATAAATCTTCCTCCGCTTATCCGGGACCGGGTCGTGGGGGCAGCAGTCTAAGCAGAGATGCTCAGACTTCCCTCGCCCCAGCCACTTCCTCCAGCTCCTCTGGGGGGACCCTGGGGCGTTCCCAGGCCAGCCGAGAAACGTAGTCTCTCCAGCGTGTCCTGGGTCTTCCCAAGGCCTCCCCCCAGTGGGACATGCTAAACACCTCTCCAGGGAGGCGTCCAGGAGGCATCCGGACAAGATGCCTGAGCCACCTCAACTGGCTCCTTTTGATGTGGAGGAGAAGCGGTTCTACTCCGAGCTCTCCGTGGGTGACCGAACTTCTCACCCTATCTCTAAGGGACTGCCCAGCCACCCTACGGAGGAAGTTCCGTGTTTCTGCTGCTGACCTGTGTGGAGTTCTACCTGGCAGTGGTCCACCCGGTCATCTACCTGAGGCTGAAGAGCTCAGGTAGGGTCTGGATCAGGGGCATCAGCACGGCTGTGGTTTGGCTGTTGTGTATTTTGGGTGGAGTTGTTTCTCATCGGTGCACAGACATGGTCACCATGGTTCTGTGTCTCTGCCTGCTTGTGTTGGACTTGGGGCCAAGACATGATATAAAAGTAGTATATTGGTGGTTCATGCATAAAAATCTGTTAGACATACCAACGGGAAAAAGTAGAAAAGTCACAAGGTTATATATGCAACTCGCAAAACTCATGCACGATTGTGTAAGATTTCTGTAATAATTGTGCATAAATTACGTAAAATAAATGTAAACTGTGTCTCAACTGACCAAAAATAGCTGCAGTTCAAAACTGAATTGACGTAAAGACCCGTCAGCCGAAGCCCTCAACGGACGTCTGCACACATCTACGAATGACGAACGCAAGAAACACTTATGAATTACGGATATCACGCATTGCAAAAAAATAAATTTTATTCGTGGAAAATGCGCTAAGTGTATGCAGCGGCTGAATGATTGAACCAACCACCAGGAGATGATGCATAGAAGTGAGGAGAGGCGTTCCATGAAGAATTCCTTTCATTTACAAAGTTCACAACATAGGTCGTCTTCAGGCTCTATACAAAAAAACATAAACAATCAAATAGACCTGACATTATTATTGTTGTAATACAGAAATCCCTAAACATGAAGTTCAAAACAATACAGAACATTCTCCTGTGGCCTGCTTTTCTTGACTCTTTTCTGATATTGTGCTCTACAAGAGACTGACAGATGACATCAAAGGGTTTCAGATGTAGCCACCATGCTCTTAACACCTTCAGAGCCACATCCCTGTTTCCAGCTCTCTTTTTGTGATCTGTTACCTTTGTCAACATGTTCTTAAAAATCGTTGTTTTTTCAAGATATTTTTACTCAAGTGGCCAATCAGGTGGCTGAATTAAAGTAGGTGGAGCCTGCTGGCCCCCATGTCCAATGTTTAAAACGTTTGGTGGATTTCGTGTTGCCCACTTTCAATTGGTAGGGGTGTGGCCTTCCAACAAGCTTACTCTTGATTGGCGGGTGTGATTGCCATAGAAACAATGACTCAGATCGACTTGGACCAATCACTGTTTATTAACAACAGCTGGTTCCAACATGGCGGCATCCGTGTCACGATAAAAAAATGGAGACAAAATTGACTTCATTTGGTCGGTCCAGTTGGTCTGATACATTCAATGATCAGGACCAGGCTTTTAATAGTCAGTAGTTGGTTGCATCTCGTTTCCACTAAGCGGTCCGGTCAGATCTGTTTTACAATGGTACAGAAAATTTCCACTTAAAGTTGGATCGTCACAGCAACAACAATGGAGGTCATCTAATTTTCCCACTTTTCTTTTGGTTCTTCGTAGATAAAAAACATTTAATACTGTTTGAGAGAAGAGTGCAGGCGGCGAAGAGGAATACAGCAGCTTTCTCAGAACATTATTTTGTCATAATGACCTTCAGCCAATCAACAGGTTTCAACAGTAGCTCCGCCTTAAGCAGTCAGTTTCATTTTTTTGTGGACCTACAACCAATGGGGGCCCAAAAATGGTACCAGGCCCGGCTTAATGAATCTATTTCATAATGGTAAAGCTCAAAATACCGGACTGTGCCCTACCACACAGTGGAACCAAGGCTTTAGTTTCTTTTATTTTTTTTATCCAATTTTTTTCTTGACAGATATTTATCACGTTTTGTCATCTTATGTCGTTGTTTATAATTGTCTGGATTTTTTTCTTGATTCTCTTTGTATGATCGTGAAGCGCCCAGCAGGCGTCGTGAAGTGCCGTGGTGAATTAGGGAGCTTCGAGGGCTGATTATTCTTTCTCGCAAACGTGTTGCACCAGTGATGGTAGCTTGGGGGTGTGGGGGTGTAATGAACTCCTGCCACTCTGCAGAAAATGTGTCCTAGAAAACGTCACAGATTTTTAGATTTTGGCTAAAAACTGCGTTATCATAATTAATAATAATTATGTGAAAATATTTCAACAGATGATTGGAGTGGGACTTTAAAGACTTTATATAGTAGAGAGACTGCAGTTCTATAAATGTTAGTTCTGTGATTTTATGAGACTGGTAAAAAAGTAGAAACCAAAAGTCATTTATTTAAACTGTATTGTAGATAACGACTGTCTTTCAGGTATAGACATTTAAAGTCTTACTAACTGGCTTCACTGTGTTGCTATGGATACAAACAGCTAAGTATCATCAATGGAACATCTTGACAGCTGTGGCTTTTAAATGAAATACTTTTATGGATGGATGGATGGATGGATGGATGGATGGATGGATGGATGGATGGATGGATGGATGGATGGATGGATGGATGGATGGATGGATGGATGGATGGATGGAGGATTTGTTGGATTGGCAGGTGAGTGGGTCGGTAGAATTGGTTGGTGCACTGATGGATAGATAAATTGATGGATGTTTAGATGGATAAACAGGTGGATAAATTGGTAAATGGATGGAGGATTTGGTGGATTGATAGGTGAGGTGGATGGCTAGACAATTGAGTTTGTGGATAGATGGTTGGATGGGTAAATAGGTGAATGCATGAATTGATGGAGGGTCATTTGGATTCTAGAATTCATCTGTCAAGCAGCATGTCTTTTCTGTCTAAAGTTGATTGTTTTTTATTGTTTAGATAATACAATTTTAATATTAAAATATTATAGTTTGTATAGAAATAGTACACTTTCATATTTCTTTTTAATAACATTTTTGTGCCAAACCATCAAACCACCTCAGTTGCAAAAAACATAGAAGGATTTCAATGTTTCCAGAAATCTACTTCTTAATTGTTCCAAAATCATATTTTCTTTTACTTTGCATTCTTCGGAGGAAGTGACCAAAACACATGAAGACAAACATCAGAAAAGGCGATTTCATGTAAAGATGTTTTCCTGGTGGCGGCACGGATCGGCTGTGAAGCGTTTGCTCTGTCTCTGCTGTCGGAGGATGGAACGGGTCAGAGGAGCCGCAGCAGATGCTGCTTTGCCTGTGGATTCTGCCGGATCACAGACCAGCAGCCAGTTCTTTGCATGATGCAAAACCAGCACATCATAATGTTTTATTGAAGTTTATCAAAACCTGAATATTTCCATCATTTTCATGATCAGGTGCCTTCTTTGTGCTTGTTCTCTGATCGTCTTATTTTCAAACAGGATAGAAGATCATGAGAATTCTAATTGATTTGATTTTGATTTGATTTGAAATTGTTTATTTCAAGCAATCAAATAGGAATAATACACAAAAACAATACAATCATCAGTTATACATTCGTACAATAACTAATCAAATTTTGGATAATTAGACACATTAATTGAAAATGGAAGCTAAATAAACCAAGTTAGCCAAAGTATGTAAATGTAGACGCCTTTGTAAGCCTTTGTACTAAAAACAGTGTATGATTTGAATAAAAGGACCGTTTTAGATGATGAAATGCTGAAGTTTTGTGCGTCCTTGGCTCTAGTTTGATCATGGTTTTGTTTTTTTCGGTGGGCCTGTTCAACCTCATAAACCTACCATAGATATCAATGACTTTCTTGAAATAGAACTGTCTTTATGTCAACAACGAATTCTTGCCATTGGGGGGCAAGCCAACTCCCCACCCATCTGGCGGTGGGGTGGACCCCAATGACCGGCAGAGGGGTGTTTTCAAAACAAAACCTGCAATGTTTTTCAAATGATTTCCAGGAATGAGCATTAGGAACCTCGTAACTAAATCTATCCATCCATTTTCTAAACTGAATCTCTGTACTGAATCTCTGGGTCATGGGGATGCTGGAGCCTATCCCAGCTACTGTTGGGCTAAGGAGGGGAATATCCTGGACAGGTCGCCAGTCTGTTGCAGCTCAGGACTTGATGGATTTTCCAAAAACATCCCAAAAAACATGTAGTTAAAGACATATTCAAAAGTCTTTAGGGTGGGAAGCGTCCTGGTTTTCTTAAGCCAGCGTTTGAGTCAGCTTGTTATTTGGAACCTGCTTTGGCTACGTAAACCAATACGCAGAATTACAGGCTTCTGCTCACCTTTGTCGATGTGAGTCAGGATTCTGGTAAACTCCCCCCAGTAAATTTACTTCTTCATCCTGGACGAGCCCCCAAATTGTTTATTTTCCTGAGCTGCTGATTCCGGATCAGTTTCTTCCAAACCTTTTCTAAATTTCTTTCATTCCAACTTTTCAACATGAGTCTTGGTCACACACAGTTTTTGGACTCTAAATGCTGTTTCTTCATTCTGTTAGCTTGGTTTATGCTAAACTCATTTTAATATATTTTTTAAACCATATATATGTTTCTTTATTCTTTACAGCTAATACACTCCCCACTCTTTAGCAGTGCTATGACAGATGTCTGTTCATTCTTTTTATCATTGACTAAATTCATTTGATGCCCTGCAACAGTCTGGCAAACTGTTGAACAGCACCTTCCCCCAACAGTAACTGGGTTGGCTCCAGCGTGACCACAATAGATATTTTTTTAGTTCTGAAGATGGACGGAGGATATTCATTTGACGTAAAATCTAGACCATTTGCATTTTATTTTTTCTTTGAAGTGTATTTCCTCTGAAAGACCATTTCTTCATTGGGATCTATCTATCTGTCTGTCTGTCTGTCTGTCTGTCTGTCCATCCCTCCGTCTGTCCATCCGCCTGTTCACTTAGTAGGGAAATAAACAGTCTTTTCTATAGTATCAGATTTATTTAAGCATGGTAAAACACATACAAAAATCATCCACAAACTCTATTTCACACTCATGTTCATTGAAACCACTCTCATAGATTTGGAAATATTTATCCATCCTATAAAATTTTGAAAATCTTTGGAGATGTAGTATTATACTAAAATAATAGAACATAAATAATAAATAATTATAAATATACTTTCTCAGTATCAAACAATTTACTAAGAGAAAATATCAGAACACTAAAAGAATTCCTACAACTAAAGTCAATGTGTACAGATTATAATTTCATGCTATCCATCATTCAGCCTGTTCTCTGCCAGAACCAGAATTTCTCAGTGACTTCCAAGATTAGAATAACCAACCTGACACTAATAATTGTTAAATTACAGTCTGGATATCCTTTTAAAGGTCACTGCTTTAGTTTTAATTCATGAAACCTTTGTCTAATGCATCTTTTGAATTAGACTTTTTTAATTTAGGGAGCAGGAATTTTGATTGATAGGTTGAAAAACCTTCACTTTACTTTATCCCGTCCAAAATTGCAGACTTATTTCAAAACCGATCCTATAATGTATTCATTTTTATACTGTCAACCATCTTTCTTTCCATTTTACGACCGAAGTTGGAGGCGGGTCTAGTGTAAATATGCCTACGGTTTGTTTGTGGTGCGTCTTTTCCTCCGTGTCATCATTTCTCTCCTTTGTAGAAAGAGCACAGGAAGAACAAGACTGCTTGGTACACTCAGCCAGGATGCAGAGAAGAAGCTCTCACAGTACTGTAAATCTCGTTTCCTTGGTGAACCTAACAGAGAAATCGAGTAGCTTTGTCCAAAAAATTTTATCAGCAGCACCACGGTTATGGCCATGACGGTGTGGAAGGCCCTCCGCTTTGACTTGTCACTTCCCAAACCCGGACGTCTGAGCACGCAGAAGATGGCTAAGGTGCAATACCAGACCACCACTACATTAAAGGCCAGGGCAAAAAAGTAGAAGTCACTAGGGAAGAAGGGAAACATCTGAACTCCAACCCCCAACAGTCCAAAGGATGACAGGAACACTAAAGCGATGGCCGTGTTTCTGACCCGGACCCCCTGGGCCTGTTTCAGCCTCATGTAGGTGATGGGGTGAACTACAGCCAGGTAGCGCTCTATACACGTCAGGAAGTGAAATAAAGTCTGCAAAGAGTTGGTCAAAAACACACAGTAATAAGAGAACTTCATCAAGTCCAGACTGCAGTAAAACAAGTTACAGAAGTAGGAAAAAAGACCCAACATGTAGGTCATGTCCACAGCGGCCATGCAGTAGGTGAACACGTCAGTGTGGCTGGTCGGTTCTAGAGCCGAGCTCGTCTCCCTCCACCGTCTGAAACCCAGACAGAAGATGAGGACGCACAGAGGAAAGCTGAGGAGGACGTTGGTGAATGTGAGGGAGGTGATCATGATGAAAGAGAGCTTTTCATTAAAACATAAGAAATCAGCAGGATAGAGGGAGGCGTTCTTTGAACAGCTGATTGCAAATGTCTGGAGGATGGTGGAGGAGGAGTTGACCGGCATTTTTATGGATGTCAAACTGCAACGGAGAGATGGGAGACAAAGAATTCCAGTCATTTTAACGTGGTTTCCCAACAGAAAAATACAGGTTCATCATCTGCATACGCTGAGGAAAAATTGTAACAACAATACACTATTGTTGATGTAAACATGTTTGTGAATTTAAGGGATCCTTCTAAACTAAACAGATTATTTCTGATAATGTCTATGTCTGGAACGGAGCTATGGCTGCCCCCCCAGCAAAAGGCTTTACCCCACACTTGGCCCCCCCCCAATTTTTGATTCAATATTAACATCATTATTGACCAAGATTGACAAATAATCAGTACAAGCTTTCTAAGCATAACAAAGAAAGCTAAAGCAACATCTTTTAAATGAAATCAAAGCATTAACAATAGTAAAATTGTTAGAAATACATATTTTTGATCCCTTTAGTTGTTATGGCCTTCGGCTCTGGTGTTCTGCCATCTGTCCAAAGTCTTCTGCCCCTTCCCGCCCCTATATAAAATGTTCTAGCTCCGCCCCTGGTCTATGTTGACATTTAATTCAATTTCAGAATTGATAGAAAACCATCATGAAATGTCAGTAATGCGAAATGAAAGAAAATAAATGACAGTTCAGTGACCAGCAAACACATAGACGCAAAAACTAAACTAAAATGAAATCCTGTTTTTCCTCAAGATAAATTCAATGTTTTCTTAGAGTTACATTTTTAATTTAAACATTAGACTTTTATTTTACTACTTAAAAGTTTAGCATTCTATGAAAATGTTCAGGTGTAACAGTTGCTCTTTTGCATGGATTGAAGTCAAAGTTTGATGTTAACATTTGTTTTTGTCAAACAAGAAACGCTGTCTATACATTTCTAATAGGTTCATGTATACCGGTAACAGCACTTTGAAAAAATAGGGAAAATAATCTACTATAAATGTGTATGCCTTTAGATAATAATAATTATTGTATAATATTTTTACTTTTATTTCATTTTTAATGAAAAGTGGACAAAAATTCTGGCTTTTTGTTCTTGAAGAGACTGAATTTCTGTTGAGTTTGTTTCATTTTGAAAGAAGAGTTGGTATCTATAAAACATCTTAAAAATGACATTTCAGAACTCCAGAGGAACATAATAATTTCCACAGACTGTGAACATTTTAAAAATGCTTATACTTATACTGCTTATACTGCATTTCATATTAAGGGGAAAACATTTCAAAATAAAACCATTCAGGGTTGGGGTTATACCAATCATCTTTTTAAAGTCACATTTTCTGCTGCCAGTCTTCACAAATGTTTAAAAATGATATTTCTTAAATGTCGTGAAACATCTCGTTTCACAAAGACAGGAATCAAAACGTCATCAGTAGCTCTTTCAAAATAAAGCACATACTTACGGGTCAGAGTGAGTTTGTTTGTGTGAGGACACGTCCTGTCAGACGAGCGATGACAGACGGCTCCTCTGCTCTTTATTTGCTTAATGACGGTGACGACAGCAGACAGTTTGCATGATGGAACATCAGCCGTCAACTGTTTGTATTCTAATGTTGGTGAATCAATGCTTAAACACAAACTGTCCTCCGGAAAAAAATCTTTATAGGCTTTGCCTTTTGTTTGTCTACAACCTCATTCAATTCATCGGCCACCATATTAGGCACACCTGTCCAACTCCTCGTTAATGCAAATTTCAGCAACTCGATGTATTTAAGCCTGTAGACTTGGAGCAGATGATCTGCTGCAAAACGAGCATGAGAACCGAGAAGAAAGGGGATTGAAGTGACCTTGAATATGGCATGGTTGTTGGTGCCAGATCGGCTGGTCTGAGGATTACAGAAACTGCTGATCTACTGGGATTTTCACCCACAACCATCTCTAGGGTTTACAGAGAATGGTCCTAAAAAGACAAAATGTCCAGTAAGCAGCGGTTCTGTGGACAGAAATGCCTTGTTGGTGCCAGAGGTCAGAGGTCAGACTGGTTCCAGCTGATAGAAAGACAGCAGGAACTCAAAGAACCACTGGAGCCAACTGAGGTCACAGAGAGAAAGACAACAGAGAAGAGCATCTCTGAACAACACGTCCAACCTGGAGGCAGATGGACTACAGCAGCAGAAGACCACACTACCACTGCTGTCAGCTAAGAACAGGAAAGTGAGGCTACAATTCACACACAAGCCGCGTTTACATGGGCAAAAGTAATCGGAAAGAACGCCTGATCGAAAAGAAAATGTGTCATGTAAACACGCCGTTCGGTATACTCTGCCCCGGTCAGACTCTTTCGGATCAAACTTTCTTTCCGATGGAGATAGGTGGGTTATACCGATCCTTTATCCGATCGTTGGTCATGTAAACGGTCATTCCGATCGTGTGTCACTTCTGCTCTGGTTTACGTCATTCATAGACGGTGTTTCGCTGAGAGAAAGCTTTGGAGCGCATACAGGACCAATCAGCTGCTCTGCGGCGGCCCCCTGAAAAGCGCCGCTCTGCTCTCGGCCCGCTGGCTCTCTGCCTCTCTTTCACCCCTCAGGAAGGCGCTGCCGGGGAGGAGCGCTTCATGCCCACTGAGGTCTGGACCCGGCACCCGAGCTCTGCGTTCGGGCTCCGGTGCCAGTAGACCGAGTGAACCTCAGGATTTATTAATGTGTTTGGGGGGGGTGCTTTGTTACGTGTGCGTTTTGTTGTGTTGTTATGTGTGAGAATTCGAACTGTGAGCCGACCCGCCGCTCTGGGTTAGCGGCTGCAGGACTCACGAGAACCGAGCAGAGCTCGGCCCATCAGCTCACACATTTGGGTCGGTGTGTGAGCTTCAGAGCAGAAATGCCGCTCAGTCCTTAGAAACTGTCCAAACAATCACGTGGATTTGTGTTTCCAGTTGTGTCCCGACAAAATAAAGGCTTATTCCCAAACATTTACGTGCAGCCAAGCTAATGTTGTTAGCTCGTGTTTATAGCCTCTCCTAACCCTGGCTTCAAGCTCCCCCTGCACAAAAAAGCACCGACCACACGGATTAAATATAAAACGATGAGCGAATAGACGCTTCATAATATTCATAACATTAATAAAAGCAAGTTTGGAAGATCGTCTCGTATATTACTGAGCTGCTGCATAAATGTATGTGACAGCAAAGGGTTGTTTACAACGGGACACTTCCTTCCGGGAGTTTTTACACTACTGCGCATGCCCAAATGATTTATTCTGACCAAAAGTGTGACCCATGGGAACGTTTGTTCTAATCGGAAAAAGGTTTTCTGGGCCCATGTGCACGGGTGAATTTTAACCCGACCATTGATCCCATCAAGATATTTTGCCCATGTAAACGCGTCTACAGACTCACCAAAACTGGACCATAGAAGATGGAAAAACCTTGTCTGGTCTGCTGAGTCTCCATTTCTGCCACATTCAGAAGCTCTATAACCTTTCTATTTTGTTCGGGCCACCTCCATGCCCTGTACAGTTTGGACCAATTTTCGCTTGCAGACACCTCGTATCTGCCCGTAAGCATGGTTGGTACCGGGACTTTAGCAGCTGCAGCCTCAGGTGACTGTGGACAAACCTTGGATGTTTTCAGAACAAAAGTTTTCATGGAGCTTAAAACATTTTAAAAGAGTTTGTTGCTAAAGTGTTGAATCTGTGTTTTTAGTTCCATTTCTGTGTTTTCAGGAGATAATTCCTGTGGGAGAAACAGGACATCAGACAGACTTAATGGATTTATACTGATTCATAAACATCTCTAAAGATCTGTTTCTCCAGAACTGAGTCTTTGATGACGCCTGTGGAATCAAGCCCATCACAAAAACCAGACATGAGTCCGGTTGGATCCAGTTCCCGTCTGTGTCCAGGTCCTTCAGATTCACGTCTCCACAGAGAGGTCTGCTCACCTGCAGCGGTTCTTCTTCCGTCTGATCTGAGGTTTCCGTGATCTCAGATCGGTCTGAAGAACAAGTCTGTTCAGGGCAGAACTAATGAATCCTGGGACATTGAGTTGGGGGGGGGGGTCCACCCATCCAGAGACTGAACTTTACTCCTTTACTCCTCAATAGAACCATGAAAGGCGGGTTCTGCAGGAACTCCTTTCTGTTCCTATTCAAAATCAAACCTGAACAAAGAACTGACCAGACTTTAAATGGATCAAGTTCTGTTCAGGTTCTGCTCTCTGGATCTTTCAGTTTAGAGGTTTGATGCCACATTATGTTTAGCATTTCATCTTTTTCTTCAGATTTCTGTGATGAAAAATAACCTTTGTCCATAAGGGTTCATGGTTTCGTCCTTTTTGTTATAATCTAAAGTTGAAAGCTTTTGCTGTTACACAATAAACAAATCAAAACTTAACCAGTGATGTCATGTGACTGGATTATGAAGCATGTGATGAGGACTGTCAATGACTGACAGCTCAACAGATTGTATGTAAAGAAACAAGTTTTCAGACTCTGACGGGACTCCCGAACATGACAGAGGAAGTTCTCTTTCTGTTCACAGATATTCTGCTGAGTCAGCTTTAGTGCACACAGACCAGTACATCATCTCACAGCCGCAGAATGTCTGCTTTGCCTGATTTGAATCATCATCATCTGAGCTCCACAGATCATTTGAATCAAGTCAAATCTCCACCTCAGTTTGAACAAACACATCATTAGTGATGGATCTGGATTGATCTAGTTTTTGATGGATCTAGATTGATCTAATTTTTAGGAGGACCTCTTCTCCATCCACAAGGTTTGGGTGAACCTGTTGACAAACCCAACATGGAAAAAGAAAACGTCAAGAACAATTTCTTACACAAAAAGATGTGCTTCAAGGATAGGAGTCCATACTTTCTAACCACAGGTGTGAGTTCTGATTCAGTTTTGGACATCTGTGAGCCTGAGGGCTGTTTCTGACAGAACAATACCACCAATGGTTCCTGAAGAACCACAAAACTCTGAACAATCTAACCTCAGTACAGGATAAAGAAGGAGGCCGGTTCTACAGCTGTAGTGTGTCATCGGCACTGGAGTCTCCTCCAAACCAAACAGAAATGAAAAAATACAAGATAAATCAGGACGATCACATCCGTCTACAACTGACTTGACCAAATGGGAGTGGAAGACTGAAACAGAGTATGTCCACCAAAGCTGCCAGCAACTAGACTGTGTCCGCCAGCAACTAAACTGTGTCTACCGGCAACTAGACTGTGTCCACCGGCAACTAGACTGTGTCCATCGGCAACTAGACTGAGTCTGCCGGCAACTAGACTGTGTCCATCTGCAACTAGACTGAGTCTGCCGGCAACTAGACTGTGTCTGCCGGCAACTAGACTGAGTCTGCCGGCAACTAGACTGTGTCTGCCGGCAACTAGACTGTGTCCGCCAGCAACTAAACTGTGTCTACCGGCAACTAGACTGTGTCCACCGGCAACTAGACTGTGTCCATCGGCAACTAGACTGAGTCTGCCGGCAACTAGACTGTGTCCATCTGCAACTAGACTGAGTCTGCCGGCAACTAGACTGTGTCTGCCGGCAACTAGACTGAGTCTGCCGGCAACTAGACTGTGTCTGCCGGCAACTAGACTGTGTCCGCCGGCAACTAGACTGTGTCCACCAGCAACTAGACTGTGTCCGCCGGCAACTAGACTGTGCCTGCCAATGCCACTAGCAACAAATCAACTACCGACAGGAATCAGTTCGTATCCACTGACGACGCCAGCAACTACTCTGCGCCCACTGGTGCAAATCCTGGTCGGGATCTTTCTGTGTGTGTCATGGTTGGGGTTTCTTTGTATTGGTTTTGCTTTCTGTCTTGTTCTGTCATGGTTGAGTTCTGTTTCCTGTTTTATTTTGAAAGGTTTCCTGTTTTGTCATGTTTTTGAGTTTTACTTCTTTTGTCCCAATCTGTCCCGATCATATTCACCTGTGTCTTGTCTGCCCTCTCTGTATTTAAGTCTTGTCTCTGCCTTCCTCAATTGCTGGTCCATTAACGTCTCTTATGTCTTAATGTCTCTTCGTCCCTGACTGTCATGTCCATGTTTCATGCCACGCCACAGTAAGTTTAGTTTTGTTTTGTTATCCTGCTCTGCAGCGCCTTTTGTTTGTAATTAAACCCCTTGCCCTGGAACCGTGTGCCTCCTGCCTCTGCGTTTGGGTCCTTCATGCTCCCCAGTTCCCCACACCCTGACAGTGTGGAGTTTGGTGACCTCAGTGGACACAGTCTGGTCGTTCATGCGTGGCAATAATAGGCTCATTGGTGACTGTATATTGTCCCTTAACTGTCTGGTGTGAACCAAACTGGAGGCTCATTGCATGTCGTAAAACCCCAAAAACAAACAACTATTTGAATCTGTGCTCGCATGAGGACATTTTCACTTCACTAAAATGTCTTTTATAAGAGTGACATGGAGGACACACTCCTGAGAGACAGTCAAATTCTCTTTGTGGGGGAGTTCCTCAGGAGTCCGTTCTGGAGCCAATCCTCTTCTCTATGTTCCATTTTTTTTAAATTAGTTTTTCTTGTAGTTTTTTCTTTTTTCATTTGATAGGGGCAATGTACATTAATAGACAGAGATGTAAATGAATCGGAGTCCAGTTTTGATGATGACGCTCAGGTTGAGAAATGAACGTAAGTAAGAAAATGGCAGCAGAGCATGTAGAATTGTCAAAGTTATTGTGTGGATCCTCAACAAAAAACACAGCTTTGATTAGTACTTTAATAGTACTTTTATACTTTTACTTTGTTCTAGTACTTCAATTAGTACTATACATTGTGTACTTTTATACCTTTGACACTTTTTTACTTTAATGCTAGTACTCAGATTAGTACTTTTATACCTGTATTTCTAAGTAAAAGTAATTTGATACTTTGTATACTTTTGTCTATGAAGACTCTCATTCATCCAGCTTGGTTCCATCATAGTAGTAGGTTTAGAGGCTGTCATCTGGACTCAGTTTTCAAGTTAGAAGATGTTTCACCTCTCATCCAAGAGGCTTTGTCAATTCTGGAAATTTTCAATACTACAATTTTCATACTTTTGTACCAGCATTTCAATTAGTGCTATACTTTTTTTTTTTTTTTAACTTGTCCTGTCCAACAGCTGGGCAGACAGATGAGAGCTGAAGGCCTCTTGTGTTGGAGATATTTTGCTTTAACAACAGGGGTTATTAATCTTCAGACAAACCAGAGGAATGTCTGAATAAACCCCTTTTGTAGTTGAGGCCAAACTTTATTAAATTCCATCATATTAGAAAATCTTTGGTGCTGGACCGGACGGAAAAGGAAAGGAGGGAAGAAGAGAGAGGGATGTTAGAGAGGAGGGGGGAGAGGAGGGTGATAATAGGAGGGGGGGGGGGGTAGAACCATGAAGCAGCATAAAGCAACAACTTTACTGGATGTTTATCATTACGGTAACGTTCAAGTGTAATACAAATCTCAAAGGGCGGGGCCTGTCCACACACACATTCAGATGTTATAAAAACACCTGTTAACTGTAAAGATGTCCACATGTCAACATGTACACAAAACATGAACACAATACAGATATTGTTCACACACGCATACTTATGCCTTTAAACCAACTAGTGTGAAATATTTCATTCATTCAATCCTGCAAATTATTAGTGTAAAGGTGAGCTAACACCTGTGCTCAGGTGAGTGTTTAAGTTCTTCTAAATGAATGGTGGAATGTGAAAAGAAGGAGGGAGGGGTGACCAGCCATCCCCACACCAAGACCCCCACCGCAGCAGCAGCGGCAGCCAGAACCCCCAACGCCACCCGGCAGCAGGCAGAGAACAACCGCCCCCCGGGCGATCACATCCGCCACCCCGGCCAGGGCCAGCAGGACCACCACGAGGCCCCCAGAGCCAGAGAGCAGGGAGGCATGGGGGGAAGAGAGCGCCGCCCCAGCCCAACCAGGGGAGCAGCCCCCCGCCGCGCCGGGAGGGCCCAACGCAGGCCCCCACCCGAGAAGAGCGCCCACAGCCCCAGACGAGCACCTCGTCACCACCCAGGAGTTCTGGGTATCCCCCCACCCCAACCCCAGGTACGAGCCAGGACCCCCCAAGGGAGACCCGCTCTGCACTCCAGGCAGCCACCCACCCGGCCTACGGTTGGTCCAGGAAGGAGCAAGGCAGGGGACAGCCGGCCCCGCCCAGGAGGGGGGCAACCCGGAGAGAAGAGGGGCCCACAAGGGGTGTTGTTAACGTGGCCCAACCAGGCTCGGCCACAGTTGGAATGTGGGCGGGGGGCCAGCGCCCAGGGGCAAAAACCCGAACCCACCCCACAAGGAAACGGGCACCCCCGGCTCAGGTGTAATGTGAACTCCCTCCCTGCGCGGAGAGAGCCCCACCGGGCCCAGGAAACCGGCACCCAGGGGACACGGCCGCCGCTGCCAAGGGCCCAGTACCCCCCACCAGGGATGGGGTAGGGGACAGATGGACCTTGGACCCACCTTCCTTGTATAATGTGTGTGCTTGTGTTCGTAAGGGTGTATGTGTGCATGTGTGTGTGTTTGTGTTTGAATGTATATTATGAGAAGTAAAAAGGTGTGTGTACTAGGGGGGTGTAGTTAAAATTGGTGGGTAGGGCACAGAGAGGACATTCCCTGATTACTCACAGTAATGTCCCCTCACCCTCCCCACCAAGGGTCCCTAAATGTCTAAGGTGCGGTTAAAATTGGCGGGTAGGGTGCTAGGAGGACATCTGCTGCTTGCTGGCAGTGATGTCCAAGCACCCCCCCTACCAAGGGCCCTACATGTCTAAGGTGCAAATAAAACCGAGAGAGGGGGGGCCCATTCCATACGGCAACCTTGGGAGGGAGACCACTGCCAAGTAGCCCCCCCCCCCCCCCCAAAGCGCATCGCAGGCTAAACCCCCCACCCCCTCACCCTAATATGAGATTATATGAGGAAGGGGGTGAGTTGGGGACAGCTGGCAGACTGTCTCCCGGTGGTCAAACATCCGTCCCCCAGCCCCCCCCAGCATAGGGCCCAGGTCCCCCAGCCTCGGGGCCCCATCCCCCGAGGCACCGACGCCCCAGGCCCAGCACGACCCACCCCACAGAGAGAGAGAGGAGCCAGAAAGCGCCGCCCCCCCCCCCCCCGGAGCAAGCCCAGGCCCCCACCCCCAGGCGCCGGCCCCGAGGAAGCTCTGGTCAGGCCTCGATGGGACCAAGGCAGCCAACCGGCCGGGGCAACCGCCGATTGCCACCAGCGGAGACCCCGACCCGTCAAACCCCCAAGGTCCCGTACCCATGGCGCCCCCCCCCCCCCCCGGAAAGCCCCCCCACAAGACAGGGCCGACAGACCCCCCCCCCACCCCCCCAAGACCCCGCAGCCGCAGCGGGTGACGCCCAGAGCAACCGGGGGCCCCAAGAGTGTTGCCCTGCCCCGCCCCAGAGCCAGGGAAGGGTTGATCCCAGCCCCAGGTGTAGACGGGCAGCCCATCCAGTGCCGCTGGACCCACCCCCCCCGAGCAGGACCCCCCGCCGACCCCCCCCAGCACGGACAAAGAGACCACCCCCCCAAGCCAAGCCAGACCACCACCCAACCCCCCCACCACGCACCCCCCACCGCCAAGCCCAGAAGACCACGCAGCGCCCAGCCCGCCCCGCCCAGGCACCGGAACCGACCCCCCAACGAATGGGCTCCCCACCAGCCCCCACCGGGCAGCAGAGGCCCCGACCCCCACCCCGCACCACGGCAGAAAGGCAAGGAGCAGCAACAACCAGCCCCCCCCACCCCCTAAGTCATGGAGTTAGCTATGGGAGACCAGAGAGACTGAATTCTTTCCAAGTTACTTGAACTTTGGGCTGACATTTTTTCCAAGCTGATATGATCAAAAAGCAGATTTCTGTATTGACTTATATTTATATTTTTCTTGTTTTTCCAATTTATTAAGATGGTTTTTTTAGCAATACAAAGAGTTATGAAAATGATATTTAATAATTCTCCGTCTACATCGATGGCACTCATGTCACCAAGAACGCAAAGTGACGGTGAAGCTGTGATTGAAACCTTAAGCCAGGCTGATAGATCGGCACATACCTGCTGCCAGAGAGCCTGGACAGGTGTGCAGAACCACAGTGCATGCATGTAACTATCAGGTAGATTACTGTCACAGTGTTCACAAATGTCTGAGTTACTGAGACCCATCTTGAACATCCTCTGTCCAGTGTAGTAAATCCTGTGAAGAGTTTTGAAATGGATTAGCTGCAGATTTGGACTTTTAGTCAGTTTAAAGGTGTTTAGACAAAGTTCTGACCAAAAGTTTCCATCTGTGCTGATGCTCAAATCTGCATCCCATTTTGTTATTGGAAGTGAGATATTATTATCTAATTTACATAAAAGTTTGTATATTTTGGAGAGAGTTTTGATCATTGAAAAGTTCATCAGAGAGGTAACTACCTCTGGTAGCTTTAAATCGTTGTCTCTGTATTTAAACTTTTTAGTAATAATAGACTTAAGTTGCTGATATTCCAAGAAGTTATTTATTCCATGTTTGTCTTGTAGTAAATAGCTCCTGGGGAGTTATGAATCTTCTGTCAATAATTAAGTGCTCTAGTAGTGTCACGCCCCCTGCTTGCCAAGCTGGGAAGTGTATCATCTTTTTGTTTATGAGGATGTCTGGGTTGTTCCAGATGGGTGTCATTCTGCACGGTTGAATTGACGAGTTAGATATTTTTATAAATTCCCACCAGGCTGTTAAAGTTGCGTTTATATTGATACTTTGGAAACAGTCCTGTTTTTGAACTGTTTGGCTAATAAATGGAAGATCTGACAGGTTGATCTTCCCACATAACGCCTGTTCCAAGGCTTTGTCAATTCTGGAAATTTTCAATACTACAATTTTCATACTTTTGTACCAGCATTTCAATTAGTGCTATACTTTTTATGCTTTTATATTAGCACTTTGTTTGGGACTTTTATACTAGTACTTTTACTAGTTCAGTACGTACTTCTATACTTTTATTACAGTATTTCAATTAGTACTTTTATACTTTTCTTTTCTAGAACTTTGATTTGTACTTTTTATACTAATCTACTTTCATACTAGTAAGTTGAAAAGTACTTTTATACTTTTATATGTTTCTACTAGTGCTACAATTAGTATCTTTTTACTTTTATACCAGTAATTTGATTAGTACTTTTATCACGTTTATATTTTTATTCTACTTTGATTTATACTTTTAATACTTTTGTACTAGTGTTCAGCAGGTTTGGTATAAAACCACAGACACTAAACAGAGAAGCTGTTCTCCTCACAGACAGGGAGGAAGAGGAAGAATCTGAATGTTTTCAGCAGGAACTGATCCTCTCAGCCAGCCGTAGAAGATCTCCATCAGTCCATCGCTGCAGACAGGTCAGGCTTTTTCATGGTGAAACTACGTAGAAATGTTGTCAGTCACTTTTATTTCTGCCTCTTTTCCACTGTCAGTGTTAAGTCTGACCTCTTGAGTTGCTTTATGGTTCTTTTTCTATTTTTATTGATTAAAAAAAGATTTTTAGGTAAATATTGACTGTTCGGCTGTCCACATCCCGTTTCCATGGTAACAGCACAGCTAAGTAAGAGTAATACCTGTAACACGGGTTCAGACATGACAGGAAGAACTGCTAACAATAAGAAACACTGTGGGACTGTGGAAATAGTTAACCAACAGTATCACAAGATATTTTATTATATTAGAAAAGACAGAACATTAAAACATAACTAAAAGAAGAAAATACTAATATTTGATTTCATTTTTATGTATTTCGTAGTGACAATGGTCCAAGCGGGGTAATGCCCTTTGGGGTGTCCATCATCGGAAATGGATGGACTTTGTGGAATCAACCGTCCTTCATTCATGTTGGACGGTGTGATGGAGACCTCGTCTGGCATTGTCCCTAACCCCTAAGTAACTATGTGAGGGTTTTAATGCTCCCGTATCGCTTTGTTTTTTGCCTTTAGAACTCCTACCACTGGTCATGTTAAAGTTTATACTTAGTTCCAAATATGAATCAGCTGTCGTCATGGCTCTTCAGCTTTTCTTAACACATATCATTGAGCTGGGATTTATCCTTAAGTTTTTAAAAAAAATCTAAAAAAATGTTTGAACTTGGTCGTTGAAGCTCATAGGAATCATCACCCAGAGTTCTTCCTGCATACAGACAGTTTTCCGGTTCTGTGCAGAAACAGCAGCGGGAGAACCAGACTGCTAGGCACCGTCAGGCAGATTGATGAGTCCGTCAACACACAGGAGTATTCGGAATGAACAGAAATCAGACTATCTAACCCCAAACAGATGATAAGCCCAAGAAACCGAAGGATCAGCGCCACCAGAATGAACAGAATCATGTTGAAAGCCCTTTGCTTGGTCGGGTCGACCTTCCCCTTGTTCCTGCCCATCTCCCTTGGTCTTTCCCGGGTCAAAACCCAGAGAGCAGACAGGCAGCAGAAGAGAATGACAAATATGCAGACGCCTAAGGAGGACAGAAACAAGGCGACGGGAAAGTTCGGCAAGTACAATTCCATTACT
Source organism: Oryzias curvinotus (assembly GCA_023969325.1). Lineage (NCBI taxonomy): Eukaryota > Metazoa > Chordata > Actinopteri > Beloniformes > Adrianichthyidae > Oryzias > Oryzias curvinotus. The sequence continues at coordinate 1,450,166 of CM043723.1, forward strand.
CCCACCCAGCACAAGGACTTCATCCAGACAATGACGCTACAGATGTTCCTGATCCAGATCCCGTGTCTCCTGCTCAACTGCATGTATTTGATGGGGAAGACTACAGCCAGGTAGCGGTCCACACAAGCCAGCACGTGAAATACAGCTGCTGCAGGAAAACAGACACTGAACAGAAGGATTCCGGCCAAGGCTAACGCCTCATTTCCGTTGAAGTTGCTCAGAGTAAACAGGATGGATCCAGAAACGTTGATGATCTCAAAGACGGCCATGTTGTAGGTGAAGAAGTCAGAGTGGCTCATCGTCTCCCGGGCAGCGGACGAGCGCTGCCGTCTCCATCGGCGGACACCCGTGGACAGGATAAAGATGTAGAGCGGGAGGAGGACCACGTTGATCAGGGTGTAGGTGGTGTAGGGCTGCGATGCTGCCCACCGAGCTGTGGCATACTGAGAAAAAATATGTGATGGAGGCGTTGAAGGGTGGATGAAAGGCACGGGACGGGGAGAATTTGATAGACATTCCTTCTGGCGACAGAAAGAGGAGTTACACTGAACCAAAATCACCAAAACTGGAAATGAAGCAACTTCAGTCCAGAGACCATAAACCAGAAACACCCTAGCAGTTTAGATTGAGATGGTTTCTGGTCTTAACGCCTCTTCCAAAACGTTCAAAACAAATATCACCGGTCCATTTTCTAAGGTCTAAAATGTGTTTGTTGACATTGAAATAGTTTGACTCTAGTCAACAGAAACATTCAGGGAACATCCAGAGATTGACCAGCCGATGCTTAGACTGTTGGTTTTCTCATTGGTTCCACTGATGGTTGAGGAACCGCTTTGAGTGTTCCAGCCATGGTTCCTTCAGGAGTCCAGGTCAGTTTGAACGTGGTGTGTGGTGGACCGGTGCTCCTGTAGTGCTGTTACAACAAAAATAGAGATCAGAGCAGTACATTACCACAGAGGACGAATTCAGACATTCCTTGTCTGAAAAAGACATAAAATTATTAAACTCAAACTGCGGAAAAGTTGGAATGCTCCTTGACTTCTAGGGTTTTTCCCAGATAAACTTCTAAAATTATTCTCTTTTACCTTTATTTGAAACATAATTTTGATCTCCTTGTATAGAATTGTTCAAATCAAACATGGACACAAAAACGACTTTTCAAGAGAAAGTTGGCAGAGTGACAGAACACGAGTGAGTCCGACCTCGTCAGCAGGCAGATGAAGGTGAATCCTTCTGCAGACTCCCACTCCAACAAGACACATGCATTTATACCAAAATTCTGACTGCAATAAACAGAAAAAAGAGGCTTTGCATACCATGAAACCACCACCAAGCAAATATTTAAATCTAATCTGACAGCTAAGACAGATGTGAGCTGACTTAAGTACACATGAACGTGTTTGTGACTGAACTTTAAAACCTACAAATAATCCACTTAAAGCAAGATAGAGAAAAACCCACATGAAGTATTTTCTTTTTGATGTTTACGTCTAATGTGTTCAAAGTTGATCTTGGTCTTAGAACCTTAGGTTCTCCCTCACTCAGAACAGTTGCAGGACTTTTGGATTGAAACTGTACTATACCAACTCTGTGGGTATTTAAATAAAAACTGCATTGACTTTGCTCTGCGTCATTGTCCCAAACGTTGATCTCAGTTTGGTCCATGAAGGAACCAGAAGAGTTCTACTCTCAGGTTTGAAGAGGTTAGTGTGAAGAAGTCAACTACAAACCCCTTCAGATGAAGGACTAAAGCTGGGTAGACGTCAGCAAAAATATATAATATGAAGAAAGTTTAGCCTCAAATACAAGGGGGTTTACATAAATATATACCTCCCGTGTCCAAAACTGCATAAACCCCTGTGGTACCAGTAACATCTGTCCACCACTAGAGGGCCCCAGCTCTCATCTGTTTGATCAGCTGCTGGACAGGACACATTTAATAAATAGTTACGTAAATAAATAAACAAATGAACAAGCAAGCGAGTGAGCCAACAACCAACAAACAAACAAATAAATAAGGTAGGTAGAGTTGAATATTTCTGTCCACAAGACAGCAATAACTAGCAAACACATTTGACGCTGCTGTGGTCTTTTTTCAAACACTGGATGGTTGACTGCAGGTTAATTGATAATTTATTGAACAGGACCGTGGCCATCACCAACAACAACAGTGTATAAACTGTCCAAGTCGTCATTGTAAATGAAAACCAACTTCTCTGGTTAAAGGCTAATAAATGAAACATAAATCATAAAAAAAGCCAAACAGTAAAGAAAATGAGACTAATGAAAAGTATTTAATTCTTCAGTCATATTTTTTTTATAATATTAGAACAAGACAATTCATTCAGTGAAATGCAAATTTTAACACGTAAAGAAGAAATGTGCTCGACTCATTTAAACCATTAAATTACATTTTAAATTGTTCATCTAAAATCATGTTTTCCTAGTTTTGTGTTTATCACCTTACTCTCTACCTGCCCTCTAAGTTATTTATCAACCTTAAACATCAGTGATAACAGCCAAAAAGGAACCATCTACCGCAAATTGGAAATTCAGAGCCACAGTCAAAGCAGATGGTTCAGGGATGTTTTACATCCAACAGAGTCCATGTCCCCACATTACCTGGGATAATGAACCAAAAACCATTCCCGGATTAATTTTTAAAGCACTGCTATGGAAGTGATCCCCCAGTGGGCTTTTAATTCTCCCAAGAATCCATTTCCATTAAAAAAAGAAAGAAAAAAAAGACGCTATTATACTGAGTCCATTACCAGAAAATGTTAAAGTGTGTCTGCATTTAAGGTAACACAATCTGTCTCAGAATCACTGAAGGATCATTTCAACAGTTACCAGCATTTTTGACAAACCCAAGCAGAGACTAAAATGTCCAACAACCGACTTTCACTAAAAAACTAATAAACGTCGAGAACAGATACATTATTTTCTAAGGCAGAAGAAAGCACAGCTGAGTAGACTGACGGTAAAGTTAGATTAATAACTAAAAACAATGTTTTAATTAAATCTTTTAATTTTTTTTCCAGTCATGATCAGCTAAGCTGGTTCAGGATGACCCTTTTTTGCAGGAACAGCACAGGCAGAACCAGATTACTTGGCAAACACAACCAGCATCCAGAAAGGAAACTGACGCAGTAATTTAAATCGCCGATTTCCCCGGAGTGGAACAAGGTTACGCTAAAGCATTGCCCTGCAAACCTTATCAGCAGCACTACGGTGATGGCCACGACGGTGTGGAAGGCCCTCCTCTTTGATTCGTCATTCCCCACACCCGGACGTCTCAGCGCGCAGAAAACGGCGACGGTGCAGTACCAGACGACAACCACAACCAAAGCCATGGTGCAACACATCACATCACTTGGAAACACGGGAAGCATTTGCCCCGCATAACCCACCATTGCAAAGCAAAACAGGAAAACACATCCGATGCCCGCGTCTCTGATCCGGACCCACTGCACCTGTTTCATACTCATGTAGGTGATGGGGTGAACTACAGCCATGTAGCGCTCCACACAAGTCAGGACGTGGAAAATAGTCTGTCCAGTATAAGAAAATATCAAACTGTGATATGCAAGCAACGTTATCGTCAGTTTACAGACGTAGAAGTTCAGGAAGTACAAAACCAGTCCTAATATGCAGCCCACGTCCACAGCTGCCATGCAGTAGGTGAACACATCGGTGTGGGTCGTTGGTTCTGCAACAGAGCCGGTCCACTGCCTGAAACCCGTCCAGAGGATGAAGATGCTCACAGGAAAGATGAGGAGAACACCGATGAACATGAGAGGCATGATCAGGATGGTGGAGATCTGGTGGTCATCAGTGCACTTAAAAATGACAGGATAGATGGAGGAGTTGTCGGCACAAAACGTTGGTGACGCCAAGGATGTGTTGTGGGGAGGGTTGACGACCATTTTTAGGACTTCAATCCTGGAAAAAGAGAGAAAACCTGTTTTTTTAAACTGAAAATCACTGTTGTTGCTAGTTTGTCATCTAATGCTGCTTTCACACCGGGTTCAGAAACATGGGTTTGAGCATCCGCTTCCAATGAAAAGTCTATGTAACTTTGTGTAAATGCAGGTTCTGGGATTTCTCGTTGAAACCCTTTTGTTCACACCTCCCACACAAGTTTTGGAAGGGCTTTGGAAGTGATGAATGGGTAGCGTCCTTTTTAATTGAAAGAAGTGCCAACGGTTAAAAGCGTAATATGCATCTGCATATTATGAGTCATTGTTTTTATTTGTCCTCAACTTTACAGACCCCCGAAAAAGGAAGTTTGTGGTACTCTGTCTTAGAAGATTCAGAAACCAAAAGAAAAAAATGTTTTTTGAGGAACAAAGGAACCGATAGAGAGATTGTACAACAGCACTGTAGGGGATTTAATCTTACAACTGAGGCAGTATTTTATCGATAGATAATGTTGACTTGACATCAGTCATAAAAATTGAATTACCAATGGAAAGGCAGTGTTTAAAGTGCAAATATAAATATATTTTTAAGTGTTTGATGTAAGTAAAGGACAAGTAAAAAAAATGTTTGATGTAACTTACATAAAAAGCAAACAATACGTTTTGACTTGCTTAAATAATCCTGGCTAAATAACAGTAGATTCATTGAAAAGCATAAACGTTTTAAAAAGTGAGACCACTTACTGAGCAGGACTTTAGTCTGTCCAGGATCAGCTGCTCTGTGACAGACAGGTCCTGTCACAGAAACCACCGCTCTGCCCATTAATATTGCCTAATGGCTAAAAAGCTGCTGGCACTTTGCATTATGCAAAACCACTTATGTACCCCTAATATATGTAATGTATCTGCACAGAAAAAAACTTGATTCTTTATTATATTTTTAACAAGGAACATTGAAAATAAAAACATTATTCAAGTTTGAGTTGATTATGTTCAAATGTCCAAAAGGGAAGAGAAACTTTGACGTAACTTCCCTCAATCTGCAGGCTATTCGCCAATTAAGCCTTCATTCTAAACCAACGGCTCCATTCCCCACCTTCTCAGCCAATCACAATCCTAGTTCTACATTCCAGACGGTTTCACCGGCCCTCCCCCACCACGTCCCCCACCTCCTCCACAATCATTGGTCATGGACTGGTTCTTAACCACCAACAGAGTCAAGCCTCTGCGGTTTATTCGTCTATAGTCAGAGTTTAACCCACCAGCAAACAGGACGCCATCCGCCCAGAGCCGAACCGCCAACAGCTATGGACTTATTTCATGAACATTTTTCTGGAACACAAATGAATCTTAATTCTACTTGCATTTCACAGATCTCTCCTTATTGAAATCAGGTCAAAAATTTTAAACATTTGGGTATTTTTGAAGCTTTATTGTCATATTTTCAACTGAATCTCCGCCATAATGAACAAAAAGTCTGAAACCCCAAATTACAATGAACACTCAATAAGATAGAAGGATTGAATGGCTCAGGGAAATAAAAGACCATTGAGATGAGAGGCAGGGGCATAGCAGGATGGTCCTCCAATCAGTAGAGGGCAGTCTCAGCAATGAAAATCAGGGACTCTAGAGACTCCAAACGGCAGGAACAACCGGGTCCAGAGAAAGACAACAGATGATCCACAGCTGGTCAGGGATCAGCCATCCAATACAGATGAGATGTTTAGGTTGAACCAGGTCAAAACTAACTCAGATCAGGACAGAAAAACAGGTAAAAAATCCAAACAGGACAGAAATAACAACAGGTAGACCTGAGGCTCAATGCAGTCCGGCACCAGAGAAGATGGTAGAAGAAGAGTGTATAGAAGGAGCCAAAGCTGATGTCAATTAATAATCATGACTTTAAATGTTAAACTATTATATAACAACCCTGTAATGTACACATTTTATTTATTCATTTTGCCGTTTTTTCTGCGTTTCATTTGTAATTTTCTTTCTTCTTTTTTCTTGACTAACATTTTTGAGGTTCGCTTGAGTTTTCTTTCCTGTTGGAGCTGCAACCCGGCAGGTGTAGCATCCCTTTCCTCTGCAGGAACAGCACCGGTAGAACCAGACTGCTCGGCACACACAGCCAGCAGCCAGAAAAGAAAGTCACGCAGAAATTGGATTCATAGTTTTCCTCGGAACCCAACAGAGTGATGGAGAAGCACTGGCCAAAAAACCTCAACAGCAGCGCCACCGTGATGGCCGCGACGGTGTGGAAGGCCCTCCTCTTTGATTCGTCATTCCCCAAACCCGGGCGTCTCAGCACGCAGAAAACGGCCGCTGTGCAGAAAGCAGACGACGACCACAACGAAGGCTAACGCAAACAACAACAATCTGGTGGGAAAGACGGGGAAGAGCAGCGCTCCAAAACCCACCAGTCCACAGCATGACAGGAAAACACAAGCGATGGCCGCGTTTCTGACCCGGACCCCCTGGGCCTTTTTCAGCTTCATGTAGGTGATGGGATGAACTACAGCCAGGTAGCGCTCTATACACGTCAGGAAGTGAAGGAATGTCTGTCCACAGTTAGTAAAGAGGATACAGTAATAAGCAAAAGTCATCAAGGTCACATGACAGATCCGCAAGGCGTAGAAGTAAGACAAAAGTCCCAAAGCGTGGCTGTTGTCCACAGCGGCCATGCAGTAGGTGAACGCGTCAGTGTGGCTGGTTGGTTCTGGAGCGGACCTCTTCTCTCTCCACTGTCTGAAACCCCACCAGAAGATGAGGACGCAGACAGGAAAGCTGAGGAAGAAGTTGGTGAATGTGAGGGAGGTGACCAAAATGATGGAGGTTTTTTCACTGAAGCATAAAAAAAGGACAGGATAGAGGGAGGAGTTCAGTAAACAAATGGGCGGAGACATGTGGAAGATGGTGGAGGAAGAGTTGACCTGCATTTTTTATGGTTTCAAGCCTGTAAAAAAAGACAAAGACTTTCATTGGTGGTTTAGGATCTAACAGATACAAATAAGTATCATCTGCATATAATGAGAACATTTGAGTTTTAATCAGAAAGTCTCACAGATAAATATGGAATATGGAAATGAAAATATGGAAAAAAACATCCCTACTCTGCTAAGACGGCCTGTTGGTGGGATATTCAGAGGAACTGGGCTCTGGCCTAGTGTAGGGCATCCACCCTGGAAGGTCATGGGTTCAAATCCATGCCATAGTGACAGCTAAAGACCCTTAGAAATAGGAACCACTTCTTTCCTGCTTGGTCTTTCCTGCTTGACCCTCAGCATAAAGTGGTTGGACTGGGGGGGTAACTGGGGGTGGGAGCTTAAAATCTGAACATGTTAAGTTCTTTTTGCACATTTTATCTAAAAGTATTCAAAACTTTGTTCTCTGTGTTTGTGTTTCTTGTCTGCGCCGTAGAAACGAGTTGAAATTGGAGACAAGTTTGAGACAAAAGGCGTGACTAACTGCTGAGGTAAACAACTGTAGTTATTGTTTTAAACAATTCAAAAATCACCAGGATTTTCATTTGAGTGTTTAGAGAACAAGTAAAAATGTTTAAACCAGATGATTTGATGAGTCACAACGGAAATGACATAGTTTCATTACTGAACTTTCATCTTCTAGAGCATTTCAAAATAAAAGCCCAATCAGACAAAAGTTCACTCGTATTTTCAATTTGATTCACATCTTCAGAAGGCAAAAATTCAAAATGTTTTTTGAAAAACAAAAATGGATTTTCCCAAAAGCAAATATTTTACTTTAGACAATAATTACCATGAAAAACAGTAATACTCATTCCTGGTTCCACAAACTGAAGCTTATCAGTTTAACAGATACAAATACTGAACATTAATTTTTCTATAAAAAGAAAACACACATGTACCAACACAAAATCCTTCAAATCTAAAAACCAAGCTCATTTCTTTAAAATCTGCTCTTCTGCTTTAAATACCGTTTCCACCTTTTTCTTAGAATAAACTGAACTTACGTGTTTTGCTTGCGTTTATTTTGGCATTCAGCGGCTCGTCTTTTAGGACGACCCTTTCAGAGTAAACAGACGTCTGGACGAGCCAGACAGAGCCGGCTGTTTGCATCATGCAAATCCACTGTTATTGTTAGGTTAGTTTGTGTTTGTGTTTGTTTTTTTGACAGGTGTGTGTCTATGGAAATACTTCACCTATCAATCACTGTCTGTTTTGGCTTTACTGTCACAGAAAATTAAAAGCAAAAAAACCTAAAGATGGTTATATCTTTTTATAAAATTGTTTGCAAAACAAAAGTGACTAAGTAAAGGCAAAAGTTCAAGTGGTTTTTATGACATATGACTATAAATTAAAGTATAAATGTAAACATACATAATGACACATGACCGCTACACATTTTTAAATCTTTGACCGGAGGAAATGCTCTTTATTTTCTTTCTTTTTACCATATTTTGGTTTGTGTGGAAGGGGTCGAGTTACTGCATCAACTTGTTATTCGATTATCGTTACATTTGCAATAATGACGGATGTAGAAACATTTTTCTTATTATTATTATTCAAAAGAATGTTACAATAATACAAATGTTTAATAGCCTCCCTGTCACCCCAAAAGGAATTGAGTGGGTTTGAAAAATAGAGATAGATATGGATGGATGGATTAATGGATGGAAGATGGATGGATGGATGATGGATGGATGACTGATGGATGGATGGATGGATGGATGATGGATGGATGATGGATGGATGAATGGATGGATGATGGATGGATGAATAATGGATGGATGATGGATGGATGGATGATGGATGAATGACTGATGGATGGATGGATGGATGATGGATGGATGATGGATGGATGGATGGATGGATGATGGATGGATGACTGATGGATGGATGGATGGATGGATGATGGATGGATGATGGATGGATGAATGGATGGATGATGGATGGATGATTAATGGATGGATGATGGATGGATGGATGATGGATGAATGACTGATGGATGGATGGATGGATGGATGATGGATGGATGATGGATGGATGGATGGATGGATGATGGATGGATGACTGATGGATGGATGGATGGATGATGGATGGATGATGGATGGATGGATGGATGAATGGATGCATGATGGATGGATGATGGATGGATGGATGGATGGATGGATGGATGATTGATGGATGGATGGATGGATGGATGGATGGATGATGGATGGATGGATGGGTGATGGATGGATGGATGATGGATGGATGATGGATGGATGGATGGATGAATGGATGGATGATGGATGGATGATGGATGGATGGATGAATGGATGGATGATGGATGGATGGATGGATGGATGATTGATGAATGGATGATGGATGGATGGATGAATGGATGATTGATGGATGGATGATGGATGGATGGATGGATGATTGATGGATGGATGGATGGATGGATGATGGATGGATGGATGAATGGATGGATGAATGGATGATTGATGGATGGATGATGGATGGATGGAAGGATGATGGATGGATGGGTGATGGATGGATGATGGATGGATGATGGATGGATGAATGGATGGATGATGGATGGATGAATGGATGGATGGATGATTGATGAATGGATGATGGATGGATGGATGATGGATGGATGATGGATGGATGGATGAATGGATGATTGATGGATGGATGATGGATGGATGATGGATGGATGACTGATGGATGGATGGATGGATGATGGATGGATGGATGAATGGATGGATGAATGGATGATTGATGGATGGATGATGGATGGATGGATGGATGGAAGGATGATGGATGGATGGGTGATGGATGGATGATGGATGGATGATGGATGGATGAATGGATGGATGATGGATGGATGAATGGATGCATGATGGATGGATGATAGATGGATGGATGGATGGATGATTGATGGATGGATGGATAGATGGATGGATAGATGATGGATGGATGGGTGATGGATGGATGGATGGATGGATGATGGATGGATGATGGATGGATGGATGGATGATTGATGAATGGATGATGGATGGATGGATGGATGGATGGATGATTGATGGATGGATGATGGATGATGGATGGATGAATGGATGATGGATGATTGATGGATGGATGATGGATGGATGAATGGATGGATGATGGCTGGATGGATGGATGATGGATGGATGGATGATTGATGGATGGATGATGGATGGATGGATGATGGATGATTGATTGATGGATGGATGATGGATGGATGATGGATGGATGATGGATGGATGAATGGATGGATGGATGGATGGTGGTATTTATTTGACCACAATCATAGCTGGAATACATTTTATTTAATACAGAGGTATTTTGTGATACAATTTTATTGTTTATGGTTAATTGGGGCAAAGTACAAAATTAATACAATTTTTAGCACAAAGGGGATTTTTTTCAGAGTAAAATCTAAATTAGTTGTTTTAATTTCATTCAGACCCATTCTGAATGGTGCTTTATGCTCTTTTCCCCCCTTATATTATTATGTTTATGTAGCCTCTTCGACAGGATGACGTCATACCCCGGAACGCTGACGCGACGTTTCCTGTCGGACTGTATTTGTCGGGTGCACAAACGCACCTTGAACTTTCCCTTCTTTTCCTCGCTTTTCTCCCCTCATGAAGGATGTCTAGCCTCGCGCGGCTGCTCGGGGCCGCGCGCTCCGCCGGCGGGCGGGAGTCCCGCGGCGCACGCGCAAAAAACCGCCTCATTTTTGGTCCGATAACGAACTTTTTACGGCAGGGGTTCGGCTTCGGTTCCGCCCCCTCAGACTGTCTCTCACAGAGCCTGTTCCGGTTCTGCCGGGACCGGGACGGTCCGGATCGGCTGCGCCTCCGGGTTCTGGGGGGACACGGCCACTTCAGGTACCGGCGTTGGTTTGTGGTTCCGGGAGTTCGGTTCGGTTCGGACTCCATCCCTGTCAGGGTCCATCAGCTGCGGAACCATAATTCATAATATTTTTGTTACACCCCGTTCAAACAGACAAACAAAGATCCGTGCGCATGCGCGCCTGAGCGCGAGGTGGCTATAAAAATAGTACTTTTTTAAAGAAGTGTTTTTAATGGTTTTAATTGACTTAATGTCTTTAAATGTTTTATAAAGCTAATCATATTTTGTAATGACGTATTTAATATTTTGTGTGTTTTCATGGTCCTGAATTTTTAGGTTGTTTTAAATCTTTAATCAGTTTTATTTTTATTCAGTGTGTTTCTTTTCGACAGCCTTCATGTTATCATGTTGTGTCTCTTTTGTTGTTGTTGTTGTTGTTTATTGTTTGTTTCCCTCCATCCTTGTTTGTTTGTTTTTGTGAGACGTTTTCAACCAATCAGAGTTTAAGTTTGTTGAATCTGGATTCAAACCTGATCTCAGATCGGCTCAGTGAGAACAGACCTCAGTCGGTCACTGCTCAGAGGTGTGCACGTGTGCGTGCACGTGTGTGTGTGTGTGTGTTTCAGTGCCTCAGCTGATCTTCGGCGGGAGGCTGGACTTCCTGGTCTTCGACTACCTCAGTGAGATCACCATGTCGCTGCTCACCGCCGCCAGAACCAAGGCGCCTGTGAGTCGAGGGGGCGGGGCTTGTGTTCAAAATCTGTTTTTGTCCCCACTCCTCTTTTCATTTGGATTATGACGTGTGTTTTGGGCCAAATTAAACCAAAAGAGGACCTGGTTTCTGCAAAACATCAGGAGTTTATTAGAAAATGTGGGCATGAGCAACCCCGCCCCCTATTCCCCTCACTATAACTGAGAGCTCTCTGTTTACGCCGTCTCCTGCTAGCTTACGGCCCTCCCTAACGTTAGCAGTATCAGATCTATCCAGATGTACAGTCTAGATCCAGATTCCAGCTCGGGCCTGGATAACAAAGGCGATCACGGATCTATTTGTTGGCATCAGAAAGGGGCGGAGCTTGGAGCTTAAGGCCCCGCCCAGAGTATTGTCTACGTCACAAATACAATCTTTTGTTCAAACTGATTCAAACAATTTTTTTCCCTCTGATTCACAGTGATTTCAATGAAGACAAAGTGAAGAGAGGCGTTTCAGTCGTATTTGTTTTTAATATTTTTCATCCACTAGAACCTGATGGATCATTATTCCCACCAGAGGGCGTCTCTAAAATGACCCTTGGAGCAGATAAAGGAACACGTTTCCTCCTGATTGTGTATTGAAGCTTTTATTTTGGCGGTGGTTAGTCTCCTTCCTGTACTCCTGCTGCGTCTTTGTCTTCTTTTGAGCTTCCGTCATGAATGAACGGCCACATTGCCGGTTCCACAGACGTTGACGGTCTCTGTGCTGCAGAGCTGGTCTCTGCCAGCAGGGGGCGTGAGCAGCCTGTCTCTCACCTCTCCTCCTGCAGGACCTGGGTTACGCCCCGGACTTTGTGCACGCCGCTCTGGCGCCGTTCATCAACGACATCCACCGGAAAGGTGAGCCTGTCCTGCAGAGCTGTTGTCGGGCCTCTTGTCTCCATGGCAACGGTTGACGGCGGCCTCTTCTCCCCGGCAGGTATCCGTATTGTCAGTAACGCAGGGGGGGTGAACCCTTTGGCGTGCGCTGAGGCCATACGGGAGGTCGTCAAGAAGGCGGGGCTTGACCTCAAGGTTGCCGTGGTGACGGGCGATGACCTCATGCCGCGGGTGTGACATCATCTGTGTGCGTCTCGGCTGAGTGGAAGTTCAAACGTGCGTCATTCCCGGCGGTCTCGTGTCTCCTTCCTCAGAGGGGCCGCATGGCGGGGGTCCTGATGGCGGACGGCGAGGGCGTGCAGCCGCTGCCCCGGACGCTGCACAGCATGAACGCCTACCTGGGGTACGCCAGCCGCGCGCCGAGTCTTCCTGCAGCCCGGACCGCCGCTGACCCGCCTCTGTGTGTGCAGGGCCCAGCCCATCCGCCGCTGCCTGGACCTGGGCGCCGACGTGGTGGTGACGGGACGCTGTGTGGACAGCGCCGTGGCGCTGGGGCCGCTCATGCACGCTGTAGGTTTGTCAGCGGAACGCCGCTCTGTGGAAGACTGTCACCCGAATGTTAGGCCTGATCTTTAGTGAAGAAGAGCAGAGAGGAGGTGTTGAGCAGGACGGGGGTTTGAGTCCTGCAGGTGGAGCCGGTCCTGCAGAATCCAGTCCACTAGAGCCGGTCCTGCAGGATCCCGTCCACTAGAGCCGCTCCTGCAGATCCAGTCCACTAGAGCCGCTCCTGCAGATCCAGTCCACTAGAGCCAGTCCTGCAGAATCCAGTCCACTAGAGCCGGTAATACAGAATCCAGTCCACTAGAGCCGGTAATACAGAATCCAGTCCACTAGAGCTGGTCCTGCAGAATCCAGTCTACTAGAGCCGGTAATACAGAATCCAGTCCACTAGAGCCGGTTCTGCAGAATCCAGTCCACTAGAGCCGCTCCTGCAGAATCCAGTCCACTAGAGCTGGTCCTGCAGAATCCAGTCCACTAGAGCCGGTAATACAGAATCCAGTCCACTAGAGCCGGTAATACAGAATCCAGTCCACTAGAGCCGGTAATACAGAATCCAGTCCACTAGAGCCGGTCCTGCAGAATCCAGTCCACTAGAGCCGGTCCTGCAGATCCAGTCCACTAGAGCCAGTCCTGCAGAATCCAGTCCACTAGAGCCGGTCCTGCAGAATCCAGTCCACTAGAGCCGCTCCTGCTGTTTGTTTAGTCTCAGCAACATTCCTCCCTGAAGAGCGTCCGTCAGGCGGCTTCCATCCCTGCAGGACCTGCAAACATCTGGTCCCTGTCCTCAGTCTGTCCTCCTGATGCACAGCAGACCAGCAAACAGACGTCCGTCAGACGAGGAGCTTAAAGACGTTTCTGTGTTTTCCTTGCAGTTCGGGTGGAGCAGAAGCGACTACGACCTTCTGGCAGCAGGAAGGTACTCCAGTTCTCCCTGAAGCTTTGCTTCCTGACTCTCAGGCGCCTCCATGTTTACATCAGAGCTTCGTCATTCGTAGGATTCAGGCTGTGCATCAGCGGTTTCACTGATCTAGGATCCGTCTGTCCGTCTGCATCAAGCCGTTTTGTTTCAGCTTCCTCCAGAGTCTCTTCACATCATCAGCTGCGTGTCCAAAATGGACTCTGGAGGTCAAAACTACAAAACTCAAACTTAGTGATTTTAAGACGTATTTCACTGTAAAACATGAGTCGTACTAATAACTGGAGGTTAAAACATAAATCCTGGAATCAAACTTTTGTCTGGAATCTGTTCTCAAACTTTCAGTCCATCAAAGGATTTTACAGAGAAAACATCTGAACTCTGTTCTAGTCTGGTTCTAGCAGAACCTTCTGCTTTGGGTCGATTCTTGTTGGATGAACCTCCGACCAACCACATTGATCCAACAGACCCATACCATCACACTTCCTCCTCTGTTTGACTCTGGAGCTTTCTGTCCCTTTCTGGACAAAGATTCTGCTGGACGGGTCAAACATTTCAGATGTTGGTTCATGGGTTTTACTCAGTAACTAGTATGTTCTGGTCCAGATGAGCTTCTTCTTCTTGTTCTGACGTCTTCACACGGACTTTATTGGTGCGATTCTGCCTCCAGATCGTCACCGTTCACACTGAGACTTTGACCCTCATGAAGCTCAGAGTCCTTTAAACTTTCTCTGGAGGAAAGACACGCATTTTTCTGTTTAATGATGCTCCGTCTGAACTCCGTCATTAGTTTCTCTATTCCTGTCATTTTTTTAAATCAAACTTTGAGCGGAACAGCGGTTCTCATGCAGAGCTCAGGAGGGTTTGAACCCTCACCGTTTGGGTTGGAACATCTGCATCAGCCTCTGGTGCACAGACACAGCTTTAAACTGTTCAACTCTTTCCTTTCCCTTTAAAATGACTTTTTTTTTGCATAATTCTAACATGTGGACAATGTTCAGTTTTGGATAAACTAACCTTTTTTTTTTAACTTTGTCATTTCTCCATTTACTTTTCCAGCTCTTCATTGGCCGTTTCTACCAACAACTAAACTAACTCGGTTAATTGAAGTGTTCTGAAACCTTTAACCCATAGTGTACGAACAAACACAAACTACTACAAATGTTGCTTATATAAGTAAATGTGTTTACTAAACAGTGTGGGCACAAGCACAGAGCCCTGTGGTACACCCCTCAGTACTCAGTACTGCACTGAATGTTAGTTTGGGGAGAACTTTCCTCATGGACGGCTTCTGCACTAAAGGTGTCGTTTTTCCTGTCGGGTTGTTCCGGACAGGATTTGATGATGATACGCTGACTGCAGTCGTTGTAGCTGTTGCTGTTGTCTCAGTCTCGCAGGTCACCTGATCGAGTGTGGCGCCCAGAGCACAGGCGGCATCTTCACCGACTGGCACAGAGTTCCTGACTGGTGGGTATCAGCTGTCCGGTTCTAAAGTAAGTCGTTCTGCAAAACAAACGAACCCCCCCCCAAAGGAAGAGAGGAAAGAGGGCTTTAAACCCTGGAAGTCTGGCCAGACCATGTTATCTCCTCCAGAAACCCTCTTCTAGGTCGTCCCATCTCTCACCTGTCAGGACTCATCTGTAGTTTGGATCGTAGCCCATACCATGATGCTGCTGCCCCCGTTTTGTCTGAGAACAAATCACGTTTTTTTCCTTTACACTAAAAGAATTCTGAGGTGAGCTGTGCCCCTCCCCCAGGGATGTGATGGGCTTCCCCGTGGTGGAGTGTTCGCCCGACGGCTCCTTCCTCCTCTCCAAACCTCCCAACACCGGCGGCCTCGTCTCCTTTGGAACGGTGGCCGAGCAGCTGGTGTACGAGATCGGCGACCCGCGGCGATACCTGCTGCCCG
Source organism: Oryzias curvinotus (assembly GCA_023969325.1). NCBI lineage: Eukaryota > Metazoa > Chordata > Actinopteri > Beloniformes > Adrianichthyidae > Oryzias > Oryzias curvinotus. The sequence continues at coordinate 1,465,892 of CM043723.1, forward strand.
ACGTCACCTGCGACTTCAGCCAGGTGGTCCTCCAGGAAGTATCCGGTACCGCTCCACACACCCACGCTTTCATAGCTCCGTCAGAGTGACCTTAAACAGAGGCATCTGGAGCCTGGCTCTGGCCCCCGACTGAACCCGCCACCCTCCTCTGAACCTCCGTGAAGCTCCTTATCAGCCGCTGCTCGCTGCTTCAGAAAACCAAACATGTGTCCCGGCCTGAACCCGTCGAGAGCTCCTAACCTCCTGGCGAACCCCTGAAGGCGTCCTGTGACCCGCCGCTGAACCGCCGCTCTCTGATAAGACGCCTCGTTTCTGCTCCTGCCGGTAATTAATTCCCCTCTTCTGGATTCATGGAGACGAGGTTCCCAGAGTCTCCGGGTTCTGTCCTCCCACGGCGCTTAGAGTCAATAACATCACAAATCACTCTGGTTGTATATAAACTCTGGAAACATCCCAAATATTTCACACCACTCTGCAAACCTGTTGCTCACTCGGGTGCCGATCCGCCCGCCGACGCCTCCTGCTGCGTGTTCTGTTCATCTGCAGCTGAACTCAGTTTGACCCGTGACAAAGTCTTTTCTAGTACATTTATGACTCGTTTTCCAAAAACCGGAGCAGGTTTTAGAACCACACAGAACATTTTTCTAATGAGACGTGTCTGCTAACCTCTAGGACCAGACAGAACATCTGGACCTTCATGATCTACCATCCAAACCCGTTAAAAATGAACCAGCTGCCATAAAGACCCAACAGAACCGACGGACAGAACCGCTCTGCTGGGAGGAGACTGAATGGAGAGGACGGCCGCTGCCGTCACGGATGGACTAACATTTACCACATTTGGCTTCAACCGTAGGCGACGTCTGACGCCGTGGTCTCATGCACCCATGGGGGGGTCGACCCGTTCAGGAGCCGCAGGTTTTCGGGTCGTCCAGACCCGTACAGGATCGCAGGGGGTTTTAAAAAAAGAGAAGTCCATACGACACGCCTGCGTGTCATCTGTGTAACCCGTATGCTCCGTTCACACCGCCCTGGGAAACGCGCCTTCACGCGACCACGCCACGCATGTACTGTGCTTTTCAGGCCGTCCGCGTTCAGAACTCTCACATTCGTGCTTCGGTGTCCAATTTCCTGCAACCGTTTTTACAAAACACGCGCCCACCGAACATGTGTTAGAAGTTAAATAAAGTAGGTCGAACTTTTGAAACTGACCTCACCAGATTTACACGGCTTTGACGCGGTGGAGGACAGTAGATAAAGAAGAAGAAGAAGCCCCTCCCTGCTTGTGCAGTGTGAACACCACGGACTAAATGTACCAACATTTCCTCTACGGGTTCACAGAGCGGTCCGTGACCCGTGAGCCCCGTCCAGGTTCTTCCTCCACAGACGGCTCGTATCCACCTGTAAGGACAGCTGGAGGCGTGGCTTTGGTGAAGGACCGCCCTCTAGCCCACCACAGAGCTGGATGGAGCTGCACCGGGCCCCCCAACGCCATACCTCATTCATTTCTTGGGTTAAATGTTCACAGCGTCATCCGTCAGACGGATCTGCAGCAACATCTGGTTCTGATGTTGCTGCACTTCTGATCCCTCCAGAACCTCCAGAACCGCAGAGCAGCAGGGATTCTAACCCTTCCATCAGATGACGACACCTGACACAGATCTACTGTTGGAACTTCCTGCTGTGGCAGCGGTTCTGATGGACTCACAGTTTCACGTTTGACCCCGAACATCACCGGCTGGTTTGCTGTTGTGTGTTTCTGGTTGTGTTTAGATGGTTTTAGTCATAAACTACTCACTGCTGTCAACTTTCAGGCCACAATATCCTTCAGAAACCACAACAACAAACCGTTTATGGAACTCGGGGATCGGCGCCGTGCCAGAACCGTTCTGACTCAGAGATGAGCGTGCAGAAATGTGACGACACCCTCTGAATGGGAACTTTGCAAGTTGTTGCTAAAAATGTAAATATTTTCTTCTAATTGAGCCCGGTTGAACTCCGGAGTCCGGTCTGACCGCCGCCCGACCCGACTCTGTACTCAGCAGTTTATCTTTAAACGCAGCCGGGCGGGAAACCCAGCCAAAGGCCAGTTCTGGGTTCGGTTCACGCAGGGGTGAGGGAGCCCAGCGCGGCGTTCGCTGCACGTACGGCGAGGTAACGGGTGGTGTCAGGACGGGGCGGGGGCCAAAGCCGCTCCCCTCTTTCTCTGCTCTGAGAGTCCGGAGGCTGAAAGAGCAAACGGAGAAAGATTCAAGTCTGTTTACCTCCAAACAAAGCGTTTTCCCTCCAAAAAGATAATAGAAAAACTCTGAACTCTGAGGTTTTATTGAAAATAAAAGTACATTTAGTTTTAAGGTTTGATTTAAACAAAATCAGTAAAACAGACGTTTCCTTAATGCAGAATGTTTTTTTCTCTCATGATTTCTCTGACATTTATTTACAATCGTAGTAAAAATAAATGAGGTCCAAACAGGAAGAGCAGTGGCGTCCCTCAGGGATCCGTTTTGGGTCAAAACAAACAGACTCCTTTAAATGATTATTTCAGTCGATCACTAAACTAATAAAGCCTCTTTCATCAACAAGAACACAAAGTGCCTGACATAAATCCTAAAGGAACTTAGATTACAAGTCATGAAACACTTTTACTGCAGTAAGAGTCATTCTAAAAATAGATAAAGAACACTAACTTCACTAGAAAGCAGAACAATGTTCTCCTCCAGGAGGTCGTGACAGAAGCAGGAGATGAGAAGACCTGCAGGTCTCTGTGGACTCAGTCCAGGTCCAAGTTCAGGATCCAACAGTCAGAAAAACCTTTGGACAAACGTGGATCCATAGGAGAGTTCAGAGACTGAAGAGCAACTAGAACTCAGAGGACCGTCTGGACTAGAACGCTGAAGACCTCCGGCCTGGACTCGAACCAACGGCACCTCAGGAAAAAGAGCAATGTGGTTCGGCATGGTGGTGGTGGTGTGATGGTGAGGGCTGCTTTGAAGCTTCAGAACCAGGACGACTGAAACTTCTCACAGGAAGTCCTGATGGATGTGTCTGTTCATGAGCGGAAGAAGACTTGGACTCTGAGGAAGGTTCTGCGCAGTTCTGGTTAAGGTTGGACTGCTCTTCGTGCTGTACAATAGCAGCTAAAAAGGCACAAAGGAAAATGCAATGGTTTTGTTCCGATGGGAGACACTTTATGTTGGTCTGGTTGATGATCCGGTTGATGGTCCGGTTGATGGTCTGGTTGATGGTCTGGTTGATGGTCCGGTTGTTTGTCCAGGAGCAGAAGGAGGAGCCGTCAGCGTCCGTGGAGCCAGAGGTTTTCCTCCTCCAAATGACTACAAGGTGAGCGTCTCCCTTCACGGCTCCTCTGCTTCTGACGCGGGTCTGACGTTTCCATCTTGATGAGCAGGTGTGCGCCACTTACCTGGATGGCTTCAGAGCCACGGCGGTCTGTCCGGTCGGAGGTCCGAGGGCGGCGGAGAAGGCCAGGCGGACGGCGGACAGCCTCATCAAACGGTGAGGAGAAGGGGGTTTCATGGGAGCTCTGTTTACCGGATCGAGGCTCCTCAGCGATGAAGGTCCGCCTCTCCACTGCAGGGCGCGGCGTCTGTTCCAGCTGCTGAATCTGGACGACTTCAGCGGCGTCAACGTCCAGATCCTGGGAGCCGAGGACTCGTACGGCCACAACGCTCGCAACAGGGTGAGGCTCGCCGGCGCCGGCGCCGCCAGCATCCTGCAGGTCTGCAGCCTCACAACCACCAGCCGGGTCCTGCAGGTTAACGCGTCACATTTCCAGCCTGAAGGAAACCTGCTCTGGTTCAGAAAAACAGTTTTCACTTCAGTGGTGATTTGGACAACTTTGATTTGATTCATAAAGATGTTTCTGCCCTGAACATTTTAGGAACCAAAAGGTAATTCCAAAACTAGGAAACCAAATCAAAAGGAAACATTTTGGAAAAGTCATTTTCAAAAATCTAAATGAAATGTTTAATACATGAAAGGAAACCGGAAAAGGTAAGTATTATGGGATACCATGGTTGGATGATGACGCAAAACATGAGACTTTTTACCTGAACTTTGGTAAAGAGGGCGTGGCCACAGGCTTTAAGAAATATCTTCTGTTTGAAGACAAATAGATCTGAAATATTAAAGCTATTTATTATCAAATTAACAAATGAGTTTTATTTTGAAATCTAAACTAAACAGCTTTTCTGTTAATATTTCTAAAAGGAAAATTACAGTTTCATAGAAAACAGTATTTATCATTATAAGATCATTGCTTCACGGCTTTACAACATATTTTAAATATTTAACATTTATTCTGTGATCATATGTTTCTGGGTCAAATATACTTTCGGGGATTGAAGATGTGACCATTGAGTGATCCAAATGTTGTTTTTCAGCTCCATTGAAATGAAAACAAACAGAATATTTTGAGTTTATTGTTCTCGTCGACTCCACAGTGGAGATGTTTCAAAATAAAACAAAGTAGGAACAATAGGAGTCAGACTGAAGAAGATGAGGGATGAGCGCCGGGATTCCCAGCCTCCTGAAGAAGCTTCCTGTGTTTGCAGGAATCCAGGGAGGCCGTCCTCTGGATGTCCGTCCACCACAAGCAGAAGAAAGCCCTGGAAGTCTTCTCCCGGGAAATCGCCTCAGCGGGAACCGGCATGGGTACGACGCACGCCGGGGGCTCTGGGCGCCGCGGGCCGTGGGCTCTGGGCGCCGCGGGCCGGGGGCTCTGGGCGCCGTGGGCTCTGGGCTCTGGGCGCCGTGACCCGTCTCTGCGCAGAGGCGCCTTTATCATGATCCGAGGATCAGACACCAGCTTCACTGTCTGAGTTCTGGTGTTTGGGTGTCTGTAGTGCCGATTCCCCGTCGTCTGTCAGTTAATAACTGCAGATTCCTGCCAGCGACTGTATGAATGTAAAGACCTGTGATTTGAAAGACTTCTAGTCTTTATCTGAAATTAATTTCATCCTCTTTAAAGACGTTTTCTGCTTAGTCAGATGATTCCTCAGAAGCTAGTCTTCCCCGGATGTTTCCTAAGGATTTTCTCCTCATTCTGTGGCTCGTTCCATCGATGGTTTAAACTCCTCTGTCTCTGGTTTGCCAGCTGACCTTTAGCCTTAGTCACGTGACCCGTGCAGCGGGTGACCCAAACAGGTCCATGTCAGCACAGGTCCATGTCACTGATGCTACAGACACCCGGCATGTGATACATGTTCATTCATGAACACACCTGTAGCATAAGCTGGTCACACTGGACCGTCACTAACCGTTCCCCCACATGTGCTGGAAGAGGTTTGGTACAAATGTTGAATATCTGCTGACTCCAGGCTTTCCTCACAGCTCTCCTCTGATTTTTGAAAGAGTTCCAGCTCATTTACAGACTTTTGATTGGACGTTTTCACTTGAACGCACGTCGCCGAGGCCGATGTGACCACAGCGTGAGGCTTTAGTGCCGTCCTTCTAGCCATCGGTGGTAAATGTCTTCATGAGGAGAAGGTCACTGAGTGGAACTGAATGCCAATAATTTGGAGGTTGTTCCAGAAGATTCCCCCAGGATTAAATGCAGTTCAAAAGTTCTTCTGGTGTTGAAGTGGAGGAATGAATGGATTATCCTTGGTGTTGGTTTGGTGGGGAAACGCAGACACACAAAGCTGAACTCTGTTCCTCTGATGTTGGCGGCTCTGGATTCCTGCTGCAGTGGGAGTCTCCCCTCACCGGCAGCAGATAGCTGGGGCTTTGACCTCCTGAACCGCGGTTTGGTTTTGGCGACCTCAGCCTTTATCTGGTAGTGAACTCTGTGTGACTCCTGCAGATTCATACGGTCACTGTGTAGAACCAGACGGGACAGAACACATCTGACTCCTGCAAGAACGTCAGAGCTAACGCTGTCCTCCTCTCTCTGTGCTTTAGCTCCTGGGCTCACTGGCATAGTTGGAGGACGACCCAAAGTGTGAGTTCAAGTGAAAACCCAGAACCGTAACAAGGCCTGGAAAAGCCTCCATAAACCTCCATGTCCCGTTTTATGTCTGACAGGTCTCCTGTTCTGAAGCCGTTTTTCTTCTTGCAGCCCAAATCTGAGCTGACGGTCAGTTTGATCCAAACCACACCCAGACCACACCCACATGTCCCTCATTTGGTGCCTTCAATGTGTCCAAAACCAGTTTGTCAAAATAACCAACACCTTAGAAATGGACCCAAATACCTTCCAACTCAGTCTGAAAGTGATCAAGCTAAAACCGCTGATGTCATTCCAGGTGGACATCCACCTGAGTGGAAAGCTGGTGGAGTCGCTCACAGAGGCAGAACCTGACACACCTGTGAAAGATGAAGCCCCTCCCACCTCAGCAGACGCCGCACCTGACACAGGTGATCAATGACACCCGGATGATCAGTTTCCTATTGACACGCTCCGAACATCAATACATGTGGGGGTTTTGATCCTGAGCCAGACTACCGTGTTCTTTGTATAACTGTGACACATGAAGGTGTTTTATGAAGTCGTTTCAGGGTCATTGAAGTGGTTCTAGTGTTTAATTTAGACCCTGGTTGACTCTGAAAGGCGGAAACCAGGTCTCGTGTGATCGTTGCGGTCTTACAGGATGTCCAGATAAAAGTAGAGTTCTGCAATAGTCAGTAGAGAAGGTCTAGTGGAAACTGGAATGGGTTTTTGGAAGAGTTTGATCTTCTTGTTGTAACAGACATGCACTATGGCTATGGTCCACCGATGTGGCCCTTACAGACGCGGATGTACCCGGCCCCCAATGTGAGAAACCTGATGGATATTTGTAAAGCGCTTTCCTACCTTGTTAGAAGACTTTTGGCGCTTTACAGTCACAGTCCCATTCACGTACTGATGGAGGCTCTGCTGACCGATAACCAATGTGGGGTTCAGTGTCTTGGGAACCTAACCTGCGATCTTCGGATCAGTAGTCAACTGGTGTACCCATGGCTCGTCTGGTGTCTTCACGTGTGAAGAACAACTCCATTGTCTGGTCCTGGACCACATGATTGGTGTGAACCATAGATGAGTCATTGGGGGGGGGTTGACTTCAAAAACAGAAAGCAGGACTAAGGTGACTAGAAAAATCCCCTGATGATATTCCCCCTCAGACACAGAGGGGTCCAGTGGGGGTTTTTGGTTCCCTGTAGTCCTCAGAGGACCAGCCGTGCCAACCGATGGCTGAGCTCTGCTCTGGCCTCTGGACAAACTGGAACTGAAAAGACTGAAAGGAATTAGAGGCTTTTTTGACGAGGCTTAAGTCCAGGATTGACTGAGCTCTCACTATTGACGACTGTTCAGGAGGAGGAGTTGAACATGGTGTCCACGGTTTGTGTTTGAGAAGAAGATTGTTACTGAGCCCATTTCCACACCCTCAGAGTCTCTAAGGACACCCGCTCTACCCTTTAAGGACTGAAGGAAAACAAATGTTGTTTGCTAGGATTTCCAAAGTCTTTTCAGAGTTTGTTGGACCCAAACCTCCTTTGAGGGTCTGAACTTTCCATGTGAGGGTCTGAAACCCAAACTGAAAGCCTGCATTCAAACAAACCGACCAGGGAACAGAAACCAGGACTGTAACGGGCTTGTTTGAGCCAAGTGAGTGTTTTTTTCTGTTCAGAGCTGCCCAGCGGACCACACAGCTACAGGCTGGAGGAGCTGGCGTTCACCAGGAGCGGAGACAAAGGAGACTCGGCTAACATTGGTGAGGAGGAGACCAGCAGCAGGAATTCAGACTTAACTCCGTCAGTACCAGACTGAGACGCTGTAGCTGAAGTTCTAGAGGACGTTTGGACGTCTCTCAAACCTTTAAAGCATTTTTCAGCTAAAACCTTTTCCCAGTTTTTGATCTGGTGTTTTTCTGTTTGATTTATTTAATAGTTAAAAGGGAATAAACTACGACACATTGATGTTTCTGCTAAAGCCTCACAAAGATACCCTTTTTGAAGGTTCTAAAGAGGTTTGCCTTCAGACACCGGAGGAAAGTGTCACTCCTGTTCTTTAAATTGCAATCTTTTGGATCGTTTGCATACTTACCATAGTTCCAACGGATTCTGAAAAAGCTGCTCTGAAAGTTTGGAGCTGATCTGTTTTTCTTTGTTGCAGAGTCCGTTGGAGTTACGGTAATTGCACAAACCGTCAAAGGGTTTCAGTAGTTAAAAGAAGGTTTCTTATTTCCGGTCGCTGGGTACAGCTCCGGTCTTGACTGATGGGTCTCTGTCTTCATGTCTGTAGGGGTTGTGGCCCGCCATCCCCTGTTCTTCCCTTACCTGAAGAAACACCTGACCGCCGCCGTTGTTCAGGAGTACTTCTCCCACCTCATCGAACCGGGACAGCACAGCGCGGCGGTCACACGGTGAGCCAACCAGTGTTTGCCATGAAATCCAGCGGTAAAGTGTTGAACCACATCCGTGTCGGAATGAAGGCGGAGCCTGTGGGACATAAACGTGTCAGTCGGGCGCTGTGGTTGGACAAGTTACAGCCGCGCTCAACAAGAACTTCTCATGTTTTGGTGACGCATCGGTAGCACGCATGACCGCAGGCGCAGGAATGTCCTCGGTCATGTGACTCGTCACATCCAGACGAGAATCCAAATGTTGAATCAGTGTCAAACATGACTTTGCTTTGAGAAGTTCAACTGTTAACACCCCAGTTTACTGGAAGTGACCGTTGGAACGCGCCCGTCTGATGTGGCTGTGCGACTGCTGTCAATCTACTATTAGCAACACGTGGAACCAAAGCGGTTCCGTCTACAGGAAGCTGAGGACGGCGGTGGACGTCTGAGGCGTGGCTCAGAGCTCAGCATAGCGAGGAGCTGCAGCTCGTGAATCTCACCGACCTGGACCTCCTCTCCCGCCCTGATTGGCCTCCCTGCTGCCTCAGACACCTCCTCCTCTCATTAACCCTGCAGGAGGTCCGCGCTCTCACACCGACGCCTTAAATACTTCCAGACGGCCTCCAGCCCTGCGCAGGAACAGTTTGGACCTGATGGAGACACTTTTGTTCTTTGTCCGTGTGGGGGAGGCTTCATTTATGGCTGTTTTCACCTCCGCTGAGGAAGAAAGAGGCGTCTCACAAACACATTTAACCTCATTCACCTGCTAGATCTAGCAGTTTCCTTCAGCTTCCTGGATGTTCTCCAAACTGGACGGGTTTTGGAAAACAGGCGCTCCACTTTGTCCTTCGGCGATCGCTGGGCGGGGGAGGGGTGGCGTCACTGCGCTGCGTTTGTGTTAGTTTAAGCACAAATGTAACCTGAAGAAAATTATCTGAAGAAAACTGGCTCATGCGTCACATTTAACTCTTTTGCTTTGATCACAGCCAGCAGAAAATCTCAAATAAGGAAAAGGTTTTGTTGCTAGCCTCTGAAAATTCTCGTTAGATTTAAAGTTTTACTAAACTAAGCTTTGACGACAGGAAGGGGTCCTAGAATAGAGCCATGTGGAACACCTCAAGCTAATCTTTGTATCAAACTTTTTGTTTTGTGGGGAAATTTAGGGAATTATTTTCGAAGAATACTCGCTGAAATATTTGTTTTTTAACAGCAATTTTCAAAAAATTGTCAAATAGACTTTTATTCTTTTTACTTTAACAACAGATTTGAACTTCAAAACATCAATCAAAATATTTACTAATCATTTATGATTTAAAATAAAAACAAAGATTTAATCACTAGATTATATGTTTTTTAAACGAATGAAAACTACTCATAAAATAATATTGTATTTACCTTTTACTCAAACTTTCTTTCAATTACTTTAACGAAATGATTGTTTTGGTTCGTTTGTTGAATCCGTGCTGTTTTCTTCCTGACGTTTCGTGTTTTCAGGTTCACGCTGCCTGGAATCCACGCGCTCAACTTTGTCCTGCAGCGATCGCTGGGCGGGGGAGGGGTGGCGTCTCTGCGCAGCGACCCCCAGGTAATCCCCGCCGCCCCTGGACTCTTAAACTGTGTGTGTGTGGGGGGGGGGTTCTGAGCAATGAAACGACCTCCAGGTGTGAAGAAAGTGGAGGATTGGAGGCAAACATCAGAGTCTGACTTTACAGAGCCGTAAAAACGGCGGCGCCTTTTGGTGTGTTTCAGGGTAAAGCCTACGGACAGATGCTGCTGGACCTGCAGCTGGGGGGCCTGCCGGACCTGAAGTCCCTGGTGGACTGAGGACCGGCCGGACCATGAAGGTGTGGTTCTTCCTCCCACTGAAGCTTCTCTTTGTCCAGAACTGTCACATGTACCTGTGGGGGCCGCTCCAGAGTTACGGGGGGGGTGTTGTTTAGGAAGCAGGGAAACCTTCTTTGAAAGCTGTGGAGTGACCAGATCTGTCGCTGCCAGGAGCTGATCAAAGCCGCCGCAGATCCTCACGGCAGCAGCAAACGTTTAGACAATGTGGACCTGAGTGGAGACCTTTGACCCCCCAGGCCCGCCGACTGCTCCCCTGGGCTTCCCTCTGCAGAGGATCTGCCCCGTCTCCAGATATTGGAGGAGACGCTCGCTGCGTCTTTCACCTCCCGCTGACCCGCGCTGATGCTGGCAGGAATGTGCGGCGGCTCTGAAAGCCGCTGGGCCGAGTCCTAATTGCAAACAGACCGGACCTGAAGCCGGAGCCGCCGCAGCTTCCGGCCCTTTCAGCGCCATCCCCCGTCCAAAGCTGCCGGGCCGTCTCGGGTTCTCCTCTGGCTCCTCTTTCATGTTTGTTTTCCGGGAGCTCCAGGCCTGACCCCTCATGTTCCTCCAGGATCACAGCTGACCTCCGCGTGCCAAACTTTCCCCTGAAACGGTGGAGCTGCTGTCAGCCGTCGGCTGGAGACGAATGACCAGGAATCCCAGTTTACATCAGAACCACAAGAACCGTCAGAAAGACGGACCGTCTCTCCGAGTGCCATCCACTGTAGAGGGGGAGCCCGCTGTCAAAATAAAAGCCTGAAATTCCTCTCCCCACCAAACAGAAATGAAACACAAATGGTGCCAATTTACATGAAGAAGGCAGAATAATGAGCTGTGGGTTCACATCTGTCCAGCATCCCGCCTCCAGAGCAGCATTCCAGCCGGCTGCAGCTCTTTTCCTGGCAGCGTGTTTGGCTTTTATGATGGACCTTCTCACACAGGTAGATTCAGACTAATGACTGCCCTTCGTTTGGTCTGGGCTGTCGTCTTTAAGGAATTCCTTTGTTATGGTTCCAGAACAGAAAACTGATCTGTTCAAAACAAAACACTGAAAACAGGAAACGCTTCAGTTTAGGCACAAATGGAAGCTGAAGTAAACTGGCTCAGACGCCGCGTTCGGCTCTTTAGCTTTGATCACAAACACACTATTTGGAATAAATGAGGGAACGTTTTGGTTGCTAACCTCTGAAAATTCCCGTATGCTTTAAAAAAGCAGAGAGGAGTCCTAGAATAGAGCCATGTGGAACACCACAAGCTTATCTTTGTATCAAACCTTTTTTCGTTTTGTGGGGAAAATTAGGGAATTATTCTTAATAAATACTCGCCAAATTGTTATTTTTTTAACAGCAAATCCAAAAATATGCAACTTCAAGCTCATTTTTTTAGTCATCAAATTGTTTTTAATCTTTTTACTTTCAGGTTTATATATGCAACAATTTGAACATGAAAACATCTACTAATCATTTATAATTTAAAGAAAAAACATAAGAAAGTAAAGACTAATGAAAACTAGTCATAGAACAGAAAATATTTACCTTTTACTCAAACTTTCTTTCAGTCACTTTAACAAAATGATGTTTTTTGTTCATTTTCCAAATCATTTTTTGAATAAATACAGTGCCTTCATGAAGGATTAAATCATCTGATTTTCAGCCGTTTAAAATCCCTTTTGTCGTCACAGACAGATGCAGAAAAAAGTTTGACCTCTTGAACCTGAAACTTTGGTTGGTTTCTGGTTTCAGTGAAAGTTCATTTGAAACGTTCACAGCTTCTTCATGACGACTTCCTGTTGACGTTTGTCGTCCTGCTTTGATCATTTACTTCATTTGTGAATCATTCTGTCAGATTTGAGGAGAGAAAATGTATGAAGAAAAAATAAAAGCCTTTGATGTGACCTAAGAGGCATTTATTTCTATGCATGGAGGCGCCGAGCATGATGGGACATTTTAATCAAACTCAGCCGACGCTGGTTTTCTCTGTTTTCCAAGAACAAAAGAAAAAGATGCAGAGAACTTTGGTTACAGAAACTCAGAGAGACCCCCCCCCCACACACACACACACACACCACCACCACCACTACTACCCCCCCACCCCCACCCATGGAACCAGACTGGACCTGAAAGCCTGCAGACAGAGATGGAACCGCTGAAAGAACGGCTTGATGGCAGATGATGAATGGAGCTGAAAGATGTGTGTGTGTGTGTGCGTGTGTGCGCACATACTTATGTGTGTGTGTGTGCGCGCACATACTTATATGTGTGTGTGTGTGCGCGCACATACTTATGTGTGTGTGTGTGTGTGTGTGTGCGCGCACATACTTATATGTGTGTGTGTGTGCGCGCACATACTTATGTGTGTGTTCTTGTAGTGCTGTCAGTCTGGGCACTGCCAGCACTTTTGTACACATCGATTAATCTTCAGCAAAGAAAGAAACTCCAGCTTCTCAGGTTTATTTGGGTCAAAGCTTCATCATTTCAATGTCTGCTGAAGAAAAACACATTTACATGCGAGTCCAAGTTTTAAGTCTTCCCTTTTTATTTTTAACTCTTTAACAGCAAAACTGTCGCCGTGACTCAGAATCACACTCTGTGACCGTTTTCTTCTCTCTGGAAGTATTTCCTACGGCTAAGCGCTGCATCTCCAGGTGAAGCTGCTTCCTCGCACTCATTGCATGAACGGTTACGGTAGTTCAGAGAATGTCAACACTGGAACTAAAACTCCGGAGTTCAAGTCCCCGTCACCATCTTCTGATCTGTTTTCAAAGCGTTCCCAGTCGTCTTTTCATTCTGATGATGCCGTTTTCAGCCAAAAATCCAGAAACGTGTGTCGTTTTCTAGGACATAGTTCCTGCAGAGCGGCAGGTGTTTATCAGAAATTCACCTCTGAGTTGTGGGCGGGGCTGTTGGAGTGGAGTAGACCACTCCTCCTTCCCATCATCCATCTGTTTTCATGCTCTCCTGCTAGCTTACAGCCCTCACACCCCAAGCTAACAACAGAAATGGTGATCAGCATCAGGTCCAAACATCGTCCGGTTCTGATCCAGATTCCAGCTCAGACCAGGAAGACAGAGACGATCATGGATCTGTTGGTCTGCAGATGATCAGAATGCAGTCCAGCCTGTTTTTTACATCACAAATATGATCTTTTTCAAACATTTTTTCATTTGCTCCTGATTCACAACAATTTGAATACAAAGAAAATCAGAAATTCAGTTTAAAGCCTCACTTTCATCCTCTTGTGTCCATAAAAAGCCAGAAGAACGTGTTAGAAGCACCATTTTTACTGCAGTGGGACGTTAACGGGTTAACAGCTTCCTGTACAGATCACAGTTTCACATGAAACAGAAACAAAGATTAAACCGGTTTCCTCCTGAGGATTCAGAGAAAGACAAATGATTTTTAGTCAAATGCTTTGAAGTGAAGAAGCTACATTTCTGCTCATTTAGTTTGACTGTCCAGAGATTTTTAAAGTCAAATAATCAATAAAAAACAGCAGACATGGACTGGAGGCTTGAATCTTCATCCCTGCAGGAATCTTTGGTGTTGATCAGAAACGAGGATTTCTGTTTCCATTTTTCTGCTTTTAAAAGCCTTTTGTGGGAACGACAGATGAAGTAAACACATCTGTGCGTTAAGCTTTCACATCTGCAGACAGATGAGGATCATGGACGACTGTTGAGCTGTCAGGGGGGGGTTACAGAGTTAGTTGCATTTTGACATTTAGGTGTTTATTGGACATTTAAAGCTTAAGAAGAAACTTCTAAAGGTCTGATGGCGGCGTCTGTGGGAAGAAGTTTCCAAGCAGAGACGGATGACTGAATCAAGCGCAGGACTCCTTTCTTCTGCGTTGAATGGTGTCCGTCATGCTGTCACCGCCCATAAAAGGAGATAAATCGCATCTCGTTGCTCATTTTTCTTCTCCTTTGTTCCTGCCTGCACGGCCTCTTTCTGGCCTTTCATCGTCTTCGTCGCTTCGCCTGGACGTGTGACGGCGCGTGACAAATCACCGCAGGTTTGAAACCCAAGGGGAGGAGCTTATTCACACCTGCTTCAGCCTAAAACGTTGGTGCTAAGGAAAACTTCACTGAAATGCCAGAATATCCACCCGTTTGTCTTTAGGAGGACGCTCGAGCTTCAGCTCACGGAGTCTGGAGGAAGGCGGCTTTGCACCGACACGCAACATGTGTTGCATGTCGGTGCAAAGCGTCACAGTCGGCTGTTCCTGGGAGCTTCCTTCTCCCAAAACAACCTGATACGGGTGACGTCTGTGAAGAAGAGCTCTGGATGTTTTCAGGCTGGACACTCCTCTCTGCACACGTTTGTCAGACAGACTCAACATTAACGTTTCTGTCTTTAAACGCTCAAAGTTCAAATGAGTCCAGGATTACAGACTAAAACGATCAAAGATCCACGTGGATTCAGTGAACTGAAGACGTTCAGACACGCCGGCGAGGAGATGCATGGACTCAATCAACCGCCAATCAGAACTGTACAAAAAAAAAGCAATGAAAAGATGCAAAGTTCCTGAAAAACAAAGACTCAGACCAGGAAATGTCAAAGAAACGCTCCTCATTTTACGTCTCAGTCTCAAAGCGAGGCGTGGTCTTTGCATCTCTCTGTTTCTGCCAGTGAGAAAGTGGTCTCCATGGTAACGGGGTGCAGCAGGTGAAGTCTCACACCTGAGCTGAGGTGTCTGCCTCCGACTTTCCGGCCCACTCTGGCATCAAAAGCTTGATCAAAAACAAAGACTGAGTCCAGAAAGTTTAGAATTTCTATTTATAAAGTTGTTTTTCTGTAAACAAACAGACCAAATGTTCAGATCTGGACAGTGAGACGTTTGCGTGTGAAGAATGGAAAGCGTGTTTTTGCTGCAGCATGAAGTGAACCTGCAGGTCTTAAATCTGCTTTCTAATCCTTGTAAATGTGCTCACAGCTCCTGCGTTTCTCCTTCAGCTCCTGCAGGAACAGAGGAACCTTTGTCTGCCGCTTCACTTGTTTGTCATAAAACGTCTTAAACATGCAGACGGCGAACGCTGCGACTCCACGCCGTCTGGACACGGGCCCGTGTGTGTGCGGGAGGCCATTTGGGAGCGCGGCTCCCACCCTGGTGGTGATGATGATGATGATGATGATGAATGGGCGCAGCAGCATTTGCTGAGCCGGTAACGGGGAGAGTGCGGTTTCTGCTCGGAGGGAAACGTTTCAAAGTCCTGAGCCGCCAAACGCACCAAACATGTCACCAAAACTGGAACCAGAGGACTCCATCAGGAGTTCTTCATGTTTTATTTGAGAAAAGCCTTTCAGGTTCCACAACGTTTGTTCTGGCACGGGGAGAAAGGAACAGTGACTCATACTTACCAAAATAAAAGCACAAACAGAACATTTCTTTGTTTATTAAACCTAAATTCATCCATCAGTCACTAGTTTTCTTGAGCCCAGACTGAAACTCTGCAATGAAAGTGTGCCAGCATGCAGACCCTGATCCAGACCCTGTGAGTCATCTCAAGTTCTCCTCAATCCTCCCTTTTCATCGTCCTTTGATCTTTGTTGGACCTTTTTGGAAAACGTTGAAGAATAACGAAAAAAGACGATTTGGAGGATCAGACTTCAAACAGGATGGTGGATCGACAGCAGATGTCTGGTTTAGCTTTAGGCTGACACCGGCCTCCATGAAGGTCCACGGCGACATCACACGCATGATGCATGAGCAGGACCTACGATTGTTACGCCTCAACCGTTTAAATAAAGGTTTGAACCTTCTCAAAGTCCCGCTCCGTCGTCTTCTGTTTCCAAAGCGATCCCGGTGGTCTTTTCATTATGAATGAAACGTTTTCTGGACTTAGTTCCTGCAGAGCAGCAGGAGGTCACCAGAAATTCACCTGAGTTGTGGGCGGATGACCCCGCCCTCTTCCCCTCCCCGTTAAGGTCGTGTCACACACCCGCTACACACATTTTGCCCATGTGGCATGAATGAAAATGGGTCGTACCAGAACAAAAGTGAAAGAAGTGAGAAACGTTGTAGTCTTTAGACGAATGAACCACGTTAAAACCACGGAAGAAGAACCATTAAACCACGCAAAGAACACGCAAACCGAAATAAAAGCCAAATCAAAACAAAATCCGTGGGTCAATCACGTCATTTGAGCGTGATATGAGCGCCGTTCATGTGGTCTAAAGGTTCTACATCGATGGTTCATACATGAAAAGTCTGTTAGACAAACGTGGAACGGTCCTGGAAAGACACACATCTGTGGTTGTATCCCGAAAAATCACACGCAATTGTGTAAATGTATGTAATAATTGTGTATAAACTATGTAGAATTTGTCTGATTGTCAACCAACCAAAAATGTGGAACAGACCTGTCGGTCAAAACCATCGATGAACACAACAAACGAGGAAAACATGACGCATGTCAGGCATGGATCACCAAAGACGGACATTTCATACGAGGAAAATGCGCCAAATGTACGTAGTGGCTGTGTGACACGACCTTTAGGAGAGCTGTCAGCAGGGAGCTTGTGGCCCGCCGGACGTCATGTGACCAGAGAAATGTGATTTCAACCTCAACTTGCTTTAGTAATGTCCTCCATCATCAGAAAAATGACACAAGAACACCTTCAGGTTTCCTCAGAGTGGGTCTTTAAAGAACCACCAACCTCTACGGACACGCCCCTTCCTGTGTGAGTCCATCCTGCTTGGGCCCTTTTAGGGTCATCTCCGCTTCGGTTGGATGAGGGGGGGTCACTCTGAGGACCCGTTTGAGTCCAGAGTCAGAAAACCAGAACCCAGATCAGTGACAAACAAAGTCACATGTCTGTGTTTACCAGGCCAGGTGAGTTCACTGTCCCTCTGGAAACCAGAATGATGGAAAGACGCAGAAGAAGAAAAAAATCCAGGAGTTTGTTCAATTTTAAAGAGTTTTTAATTCTGAGTCAAAGTTAACGGAGCAAAAAATTAAGGATGAGGTATTTTGAAACATATTCCTAAAGTTTTATTACCTTTTCCTACCATAATAAAGGTTTTTGACCATGTTTTTATTTGCCTTTCAATTTATTTCTTATTTCCATTTTTCTTTTTATATTTTTAACTTTTTTACTGTTTTTTTTTTCTTTGTTTATTTCCCTAAAGTTCCTGTTTAGATTTCAAACTACCCACCCCCCACCCCGCTCAGGCCTTGCCCCCCTCCCCGCAGGAGCAAAACCCCTCAGAGAGCGCGCGCGCGCCTCAGACCTCCACTCTCCTCCATCATGCTGGACACGCTCATCTTCCTCCTGGAGAGGCTCTTCCTCCTCGCGCACATCAAGCTCTCCAGCCTGCTGCCCCCCTATGCCAAGGACAGCGCGCGCTGCGAGCGCGAGGACCCCCCCGGGGGCGCGCAGAGGTTCCAGCGGGGGGACCTGCTGGAGGTCCCGCGGACCCTCTTCACCCACTTCGGCATCTACCTGGGGGAGAACCGGGTGGCGCACCTGATCCCGGACATCCTTCCCGCGCTCACCGCCGACAGCCGCCAGATCCAGGAGATGGTGACCAACACGCGCCTGCTGCTCGGCGTGCTCTCCAAGCGCGCGAGCGTGCGCGTGGACTCCGTGGAGGACTTCGCGTACGGGGCGCGCATCCTGCTGAACGCCATGGACGGCGCCGTGCGCCGCGGGCCGCTGCCCGCGGAGGAGGTGGCGCGGCGCGCGGAGCGGCTGCTGGGCGGCGTGTCCTACAGCCTGCTGTGGAACAACTGCGAGCACTTCGTCACCTTCTGCCGCTACGGGAGCGCGCAGAGCCTGCAGACGGACCAGGTGAGCGGCGCGCGCGCGGGCGCACAGGTGCTGCCCGGAGGAGCGCGCACCTGGAAGGCGCGAATCTGATCCAAAAGCTGAGGAGGGAATTCCAGGAAGATGAGAGATCCAGCTTAAGAAGCAAACAAAAAAACAAAAAAACAAAAACTGGATCTCCTCATTTCCAAAAACGAGAAACGTTCATGGAAACTAAAAATGAGAAAAATTTAAGGAAATTCTTTAAAAACCTGAAGATCCATGAAGACTCATGGAAGAAGATTCATGATAAACATCAGAGGATCCTGCTGAGGAGCTCCACACCAACACCCACTGTTGGTGGAGAGATGAGCTCCTGCAGGGGAGGGAGGGGCCCGTCCCATAAGGGGGACCGGGCCCGTCCCGCAGGAGCTCAGAGCTTCACCTGAACCCCACAAACCTTCAGCTCTTTTTTAGTCCCTGAAGGTCGAAACATCTTCCAAAAAAAACTTAATTCTAGATTTTATGAAAATGTGTCCAAAATCTGAAGCTGGATTTGGATTTTCAAGAGTTTGCAAATCCTCCAGAATCTGGTTCTGAAGGTGAAGCAGGTCTGAAGCACAGAGCAAAAGGCATCAGAAATGACTCTGCAAGTTGGCAACCGCAGATCAGGATGCATCTTTTTCACTGAGTCATGAAACAGAGTGTTTGGGTTCTCTGCTGTTCCTAACGTGGACAGAACAGAAACCTCCTCTGCAGCTGCAGCTGCAGCTTCAGTCATGCTCCTGCAAACATCTGGATGCAGACGAGGAGGAGGAGGAAGCACCGAGCTCTCCTCTCTGACGACACGGCTCTGCGTTCAGTCTGACCGCCTGCTTTTTACCCCAAAAATCTGGGTCAGTCCTAGAGAAGTGCTGAGAACAAGAGAAGCATTCAGACCGGAGACGCCTGCCAGGAAGCAGACAGCAGCAGTTAGTGCACAGGGAGGAGGAGGAGGAGGAGGATGAAGGAGCAGGGGCAGTCCAGGCTTTTCTACACCACAGAGTTGCTCCCTAATTTGCTTTGGTGTTTGTGTTAAAGTGACACACAGGCAGAGGGGCGGGGCCTCCGGGTCCACATGGTTTAGCCGCGTGGCGCCTCCTTCCCTTTAGACGCGTCCAGAGAAGTGACTTCCATCTTTAATGAACCTCAGGTTCAGAAGAACGGCCTCTATCGGGGGTTTGTCCGGGATGTTTTTATTGTTCCTTCTATATAAGTTGTCTGTCTTTGGCTGTACATAAGAACCGCCTCCAACCAAATCAAGTCAGTTCTTTCGCCAGTTTTGCGCGATACAGAGGCGGCAACACCATATTGGAGCCAGACGACGTCAGCAAGCAGTGATTGGTCCGAGTCAACATGAGTTATCGTTTCTACGGCAACCACCCTCGTCAATCAGGAGTGAGCTTATTGGATGGCCACACCCCCACCACCACACTCTTTGGCGTTCCAAACAGGAAGTACTGCAGGCTCCAAGAAGCCAAAGTCCTATAGACTTCTATAGGGACGTTTGATTGACAGTTTTTGTGTAGCCCTCTTTTAAGTGGTAGGGGTGTGGACTTCCAACAAGCTCACTCCTGATTGGCGAGAGTGGTTGCCATAGAAACCCAGACGACCCAGACCAATCACTGCTTATTGTCGAAGTCTGGTTCCAACACAACGGCGTCCGCATCGTTAAAAAGCTGAACTGACTTGGAAGTAAACCTTTTCTATGGGTGACGTCACACTTACTCCATCCAGGTCTCTTATACAGTCAGTGCCCCCACCGTACGAAGACGAAGACCAATATCATTTTTAGTTACAGTAATAGAAAATCTGGGAAAAAGTTTAAATCTGATATTTAATTATTGACTTTTGTCTTTGATTTCACCTCCCATTTGTTTGTTCATTACGTTGAAAGACTACATTTTTGGTTGGTTAGCTTCCCTGCTAGCATTTGCTGAAAAAGTTTTGACGTTGTACTATATGCAGAATTCAGAAATAATGTCAATTCAAACATTTTCTAAGAACGAGTTGGTTCATCTCAGCATAAAGTCAGATAATGAAATGTGACTTTGATGTTGTAAAAAGATTTTAAAAGTTTGGTTCTGTGACTCCTCCCTAAAGCTCAACATCTTTACAGACGACATGTTTCTCTTCTTAAGCAGACTTTGAGTAGTCAGTAGAGGATTTTTGAGTCCTCGAAGCTTTTACTTCGATGAACAGGAAGTACTTTTAGCACATAAGGATATTGTGAACAGATTTCAATGTTTTCTTCTATTTAAGCATATTTTCTACTATGTAGAAATAATCTAAATTGAGTTTTTTTGTCTCTTTGTGATCAAACATTCTGTCACATAGTTAAACTGCTAAATGGGGCAGTAATGAGGAGCAGATGGGGGCTCACCTCCTTCTCCTCCTGCAGCTGGGGGTCCCGTCTGCCTCCCCCAGGCTCATTAAGGGGTGACTGAGGGCAAACGGCAGCATGGATTTACCCTGAAGCAGGGATCCACTCCCTCCAAGTTACAGTTACTTAGTTACATTAACTAAAGTATTACTTTAATTGAACTTTTGAGAGTAGTTGTACTTGAAGGTACCTCACCATCAAGTACCTCAGCTACTTTAGGCCGATCATTGTAGTTTCTGTAGTTTTCTTTGTAATTTATCCTCCATTTTTCTAAACATTAGGGAAAGTTTAATTGTTGCAAAACAAAGCAATAAGTGAAAAACTTTATTCTAATATTTAGAAACAACAGAATTAAAGTATAAATCAGTTTTTAAAACTATTGAGTAGTTCTTTTTTATGATTTACTACTTTACTTTAGTATTTTGAAGTATGGCTACCCTCATATGAGTCCCGTTTTTGGTCTCCTTAACCAGTTACCTGCTTATACCTGGTAAAAGGTGCGTCCGACCCAATGGCCCCGCCCACATCTCCTATCGAGAAGATGACCATCTCCTTCTGAAGTACCTTCCCTTCAGTCCTTAAAGATCCAAAACTGTTAACCCCCCCACATGTTTGCCATCATCACTGTGGGCGGTTCCTCCCTCACATTGGGGGAGGGGCTATTTAGGGTTCATTGTTAGACTTGGCGCTGCCTTTAGAAGAGACATAGAGGGAGGGTTGGTCCAAACTTTAGGGGAAGACCCCAGACCTGGAGGTGGACCGAATCCGTCTGACTCCCGTCTCCTGCTCTCTTTAGTTCTGCGCCTGGCTGAAGTCTCTGATCCGGGACCAGAGAAACGTGGCGGTGACGGCGCTGCTGGGCCTGCTCTCCATGGCGTGTTTGGGGGTGTCCTCCAGCACCGCCCTGCCCACCCTCCTGATCCCCTTCACCCTGTGGATGGCCAGCTAAGAGCGGGCTGAGGTTCCTCAGTCCACGAGGACCGGCAAACATTTGGACCTCTGTAGGTTCCTGACGGAGAACTGACCACCTTCTCCACAGACTGACGCTCCATTTATCCCAGCTTCAGCACCACTGCTAACCGACGGACCAAAGATCCCCATCCAGGCTGGTCCATCCGGTTAGGGTTCTCCTTCAACCCATGCCAGAAGTCATTTTGGTTTGTGTTTAGCCACACCTCCCATTAGTCTGAGACTTTTTGACGTGTTTGATCCAGAAGTTTTAACATCTCCTGTCCTAAGAACACAGAACATTATCCCCTAAACCCTAAAGTTCACCAGAAGGTCCAGTTCTTGGTCCAATCCAGAGCTGTAAAGGTGACCCTGCTCCTGCTCTGGGTTCTCTAGGTTTGTGGAATTCCTGAAAGTGACCAATCAGGAGAGAGTGTTTCAGGGAGGAGGGGCTTAAGGAGTCAGGAGTTCAAATAATCTTATTCTGAAGGGACCTGCAGGAGCCAGAGGAATTTCAAAATAAGATGCAGAAGAAAAAGGAAAGGATCATGTTGGAGGGGATCTGTGTCCAATTGCTCTACCTGATCTGCCGAGGTTCTAAATCCATCACGGCGGAATGGATGAGGGGCAGAATTCCCCAGAAGCTCCCGTCTGCGTGAAAAGATGAGCTCTATCTGCAGGAGAACCATTGGTGTTTGATGGATGTTCCTGCAGGAGAACCATTGGTGTTTGATGGATGTTCCTGCAGAAGAAGAAGTAAGTGTTTGATGGATGTTCCTGCAGGAGAACCATTGGTGTTTAATTGATGTTCCTGCAGGAGAGCTGTTGGTTCTTGATGGATGCTACTGGGGAACACTGCAGTCTGACTCATCCATGTCCATCAGACGGTTTTCGGTGTTTCTTTCAGAGCTGCTGCCTGGTGAAGCTCCTCTGTGAATGTCTGTTTTTTGTGTGTGTACAAAACCCGTTTCCATGGCGACATTCAGTTTTTATGTAAATAAATAAACAGAAATCTGATGTTTTGTGTTGCTTTCTCTATAAAACTCAAAACCCTTACATTCTTCTGTCACAACTGAATTCCTTCACTTTGTCTCCCTCTACAGGGCGAGTTCATGACCGAATCTGCACCATTCATTCATTAGTAGTAAAGCTTTGTCGCCCTCTATTGGGGGCGTGTGGAAACTGCAGTGCCA
The DNA here is from genome assembly GCA_023969325.1 of Oryzias curvinotus. NCBI lineage: Eukaryota > Metazoa > Chordata > Actinopteri > Beloniformes > Adrianichthyidae > Oryzias > Oryzias curvinotus. The sequence continues at coordinate 1,488,366 of CM043723.1, forward strand.
AATCAAAACACTTCATTCCCTCCAACACAGAATCTAACTCCCCCTTTAAAAAAATCACCTCTGGGACCGTTTATTTGATTCAACTTAATCTCCTCCTATTGCATCCAAACTCTTTGAGCATCACTGGGAAAAAATGTGGGAATTATAAGACGTAGATTTTGAATAGCGTAAGCCTGGCGAGCTAAAAAAAAAGCCTCTATTGCCAAGGTGACCTAAACATTTACTTTTGCCGATTCTTCTAGAAATGACCTAGATCCATTCGTCACATCCTAGCGACCAAAACATAAAATGGTTGCTATGGCGATAAAACCAACAGAAAAGTCACCAGTTTGAAAAAAGTGTTTGTTTTTAACATGAATTTGACCCGTGCATCTCTGAACAGGCTTAGCAGGGGCAGGAGGGAGGAGGGAGGGACTGGTAGCGGCCCCTCAGCCAATGGGGGCAGATCAGAAGGGGGCGGTAAGGGGGGTGCAAGTGGCCATGCAGCACTGCTCTCAACGGTTTTTTTTGCTGAATTACATGAGGATGTTAAACAATCGATGCATCTCCACCATTATTGTCATCAGATGTTCAAACCACAACAGAACAAAACATGAAACACGTCAACAATCTTCACTCTTCCATGAAAATAGATAAATAAAAGTCATGCGGGATTCAATCTAAAATTAAAAAAAATAGTGAATAGGAACATTTTCTGGGACTTCTGTCCTCCATGCGGTTTCACCGTTAGCATTTTGCTGGTGTGGACACAATATTTTGTAATCAGAATTAACATGAATCGCTACGTCTAAAACCAGTGTTCTTTCGTTTTTGTGTAGTTTTGTATCTGGACGTACTTATTGTGCGTCTCTGCTTTGAGTTCCAAACATTTTCCTTGTTTTTTTTAGTAACTTTTGTTGTCTTTTTGTGTTGTTGTTTAGAGTCTTTTGTGTGGTTGTGTGGTTGTGTAGCCGTGGAGTGGCACCTGTGCTGTAATTCCCTCTGTTTTCCATGACGTCACCTTCAATCTGAAGTTCTGGTTCAGGTCCAGCCTCAGACGCTCCTCACAGCTCAGCTGATCGCTGCTCCTCCCACCTCCTGGTCAATAAGAACGGCAGGAGGAGGCTGCTCCTCGCCTCCTCGCCATGTTTCCTCTGCAGCTGCTGGCGCTGCTCTTCATCTCCTCCACGGCTCCTCAGCAGAGGAGGAAGGAGAAGAAAGAAGAGGAGGAGGAGGGGAGGAAGAGCAAGCATGACTTAACGTTCCTGAGAGGAGACCTGCTGGAGGTCCCGCGGACTCTCTTCACGCACTTTGGGATCTACTTGGGAGGAGGAAGGTGAATCGGATGCTGATTCCTCATTGGTTGTTGTTTTTCTCTTTTCGTGTCTTTTTTGTTTTGGTCATTTTCTTGAGTTTCTTTTTGTTTCCCTTCAATCGTCTGGTCTTTTATTCTTGTTTTGTTTGCTTTCATCTGTCATGTTTGTCATTTTTCCCTCTGATTCCTCCTCTCATCCTCAGAGTGGCTCACTTCATCCCGGACATCATGCCCGTCATCTCCAGCAACCATTTCCAGATCAAGCAGATGGTCACCAACACCAGACTCATCCTGGGAGTTCTGGCGAAGGTAAACAAGAAGATCCGGTTGGTTCTGGTTTTAGTGACCATTCATGTTTTTGTTAAACAGAACAACAGAATAATTTAGAATAATCTGTTTTCCTTCACTCGATAATACAACCCTTGTTGGAGCTCCATCTTTGGCCAGTAGAGGGCAGCTTTTTCCAGCAGAGATTTGATTGATCTCAGACGTTTTGGTGTTTTTCAGTGTGGCAGCGTGAGGGTGGACTCTGTGGAGGATTTCGCCTATGGAGCAGAGATCCTGGTGAACCCCATGGACAAGGTGATCCTCTGAAGCGGCGCGGCGGCCTCGCGTTCAACACCATCCACTTCAGAGAAACCCGAACTTTGGACTTGAACCACTAGCGCTGAAACCTTCTTAACTCCAGCTCAGGGAATCTGAGGATTACAGATCAGGCTGTGGCGGTGGCGCCGCTGCCTGCTGGATTTGTCAGTGACAGGCTGTGCTTGTGTTGCAGATGTGCAGCCGGGCGGCGTTGCCGGGTGAGGAGGTGGCTCAGAGGGCGGAGAAACTGCAGGGGGAGGTTCCCTACAGCCTGCTGTGGTACAACTGCGAGCACTACGTCATGTACTGCAGATATGGCACCGTCATGAGCTTCCAGACCTTCCAGGTGAAGATCTGTTTGTCCTGCAAGAACCAGAGAGAATGAAGAGAGTCTGTCAGCCTGAGCCTCAGGATGAAGAGTCAGACTAAAGACTAAAACTAGACTGCAACTATAGACCACAACTAAAGACCACAACTATAGACTACAACTATAGACTACAACTATAGACTACAACTATAGACCACAACTATAGACCACAACTATAGACCACAACTATAGACTACAACTATAGACCACAACTATAGACTACAACTATAGACTACAACTATAGACCACAACTATAGACTACAACTATAGACTACAACTATAGAGTACAACTATAGACTACAACTATAGACCACAACTATAGACTACAACTACAGACTACAACTATAGACTACAACTATAGACCACAACTATAGACCACAACTATAGACTACAACTATAGACTACAACTATAGACCACAACTATAGACCACAACTATAGACCACAACTATAGACTACAACTATAGACCACAACTATAGACTACAACTATAGACTACAACTATAGACCACAACTATAGACTACAACTATAGACTACAACTATAGAGTACAACTATAGACTACAACTATAGACTACAACTATAGACCACAACTATAGACTACAACTATAGACTACAACTATAGAGTACAACTATAGACTACAACTATAGAGTACAACTATAGACTACAACTATAGACCACAACTATAGACTACAACTATAGACTACAACTATAGACCACAACTATAGACCACAACTATAGACTACAACTATAGACTACAACTAAAGACCACAACTAAAGACCACGACTGTAGACTACAACTATAGACCACAACTATAGACTACAACTATAGAGTACAACTATAGACTACAACTACAGACCACAACTATAGACCACAACTATAGACTACAACTATAGACCACAACTATAGACCACAACTATAGACTACAACTATAGACCACAACTATAGGCCACAACTATAGACTACAACTAAAGACCACAACTATAGACCACAACTATAGACTACAACTATAGACCACAACTATAGGCCACAACTATAGACTACAACTAAAGACCACAACTAAAGACCACGACTGTAGACTACAACTATAGACTACAACTATAGACTACAACTATAGACCACAACTATAGACTACAACTATAGACTACAACTATAGACTACAACTATAGACCACAACTATAGACCACAACTAAAGACTACAACTATAGACTACAACTATAGACCACAACTATAGACCACAACTAAAGACATCAACTATAGACTACAACTAAAGACCACAACTATGGACTACAACTATAGACCACAACTATAGTCTACAACTATAGACCACAACTAAAGACATCAACTATAGACTACAACTAAAGACCACAACTATAGACTACAACTATAGACCACAACTATAGACCACAACTATAGACTACAACTATAGACCACAACTATAGTCTACAACTATAGACCACAACTAAAGACATCAACTATAGACTACAACTAAAGACCACAACTATGGACTACAACTATAGACTACAACTATAGACTAGGGTTGTGCCGATGGACGATACCATCGTCCATCGTGATGGGTGACTGACATCACGATGGAGAGACACCATCGTGATGCCACGCCCCCGCCACGCTGCGAGTCGACACCATAAGCCGCGGTTACATGAACAAAATATCTTGATCTGATCATTGGTCTGATTAGAATCCAACCGTGTACATGGGCCCAGAAAAACCTTTTCAGAATATAAAAAATGTTCCCATGGGTGACACTTCAGGTCGGAATAAATCATTCGCACATGCGCAGTAGTGTTTTCAAACCGGAAGAAAAGATTAGTTCCGCCGAGCGGCTACATAGATAGATATGGCAGCTCGGTAATATACTAGATGATCTTCTAAACGTGCTTTTATTAATGTTACGGTTATTATGAAGCGCCTGTTCGCTCATTTTAATTGTATTCCGTGTGGTCAGTGCTTTTTCTGTTGAACGGAGCCGGAAAGAAGCCCGTATTAGCAGCATGCTAACAACACGGGCTAACAACATTAGCATGAACATAAAATGTATCCATGCGGGAAACGCTGCAATCTACATCTTAATATGTGGGAATAACATCAGCCTTTATTTTGTCGAGACATGACTGGACACAAATCCACGTGATTGTTTGAACGTTTTTTTAAGGACTGAGCGACATTTCTGCTTTGAAGCTAACAGCGCTCCTCAGCCGCTGTGTGTGTGCTGGCGCTCCGAGCCCCGACACACACTTTACCGGGAGACCCAGTTCTCCTGAGATCGGTAGCTCGCTCACGTAGAGCGGCGGGACGGATCACAGTCCTAAGTCTCCCACACGTAACGAAGCACCCCCCCGCCTTCCCCTCACAGCTGTAAGTCCGTCTGCTCTGCTAGAGACGCGGTCGCTGCTCCACTGGTCCACCTGACTAATCAAGTGCAGGAGGAGCGGACCACTTCTTTTCTATTCTGTTCTGTTTGTTTTACTTTTTTTAAAGTCACTTCCCTCAGTTTATACAGGATCATCGCGGATGAGTCATTATTTGGGAGATAAAATAAATAAAGTAAAATAACGAATAATAATTATATAATAACGAAAAATTACCCCCCCCCCCCCCCCGGACGATATCATCGTCCATCCCGATGGTTGACTGCAAACATCGTCAACTGCCAATTTAAGGGACATCGCCCAACCCTACTATAGACCACAACTAAAGACCACAACTATAGACTACAACTATAGACTACAACTAAAGACCACAACTATAGACTACGACTATAGACCTCAACTAAAGACATCAACTATAGACTACAACTATAGACTACAACTAAAGACCACAACTATAGACTACTACTATAGACCTCAACTAAAGACATCAACTATAGACTACAACTATAGACTACAACTAAAGACCACAACTATAGTCTACAACTATAGACCTCAACTAAAGACATCAACTATAGACTACAACTATAGACTACAACTAAAGACCACAACTATAGACTACAACTATAGACCTCAACTAAAGACATCAACTATAGACTACAACTATAGACCACAACTAAAGACCACAACTATAGACTACAACTATAGACCTCAACTAAAGACATCAACTATAGACTACAACTATAGACTTTTACTAAAGACCACAACTAAAGACCACGACTATAGACGACAACTATAGACCACAACTATAGACTACAACTATAGACTACAACTATAGACTCAGACTATAGACTCTGACTATAGACAAAGCCTATAGTCTACAACTATAGACTAGGACTTTAGATACAGACTAAAGACTTTGACTATAGATTCAGACTAAAGACTCACACTATAGATTGGGACTAAAGACTTGGGCTATAGACTCAGAATATAGATTTGGACCAAAGACTCTGACTTGGACTAAAGACTCGGGCCAAAGGCCATTCTGGTAGAGATAGGAACGGGTTAATTAATCAAAAGTTAGCTAACAGATGAGCTTTCACCATCCAGTGGGGATTAAAGGGAGAAAGTGTTCTCACAGGCTCATTACAGAACAGAAAAGAACAGGCAGAACGTGTTCCCAAAGCTTAAGAAATGTCTGATCCAGATCAGAGCTGCAGGCCTCCAATGAAAGGTCCCTTGTTTCTGCAAAACAGGCCGATCGAAGCAACGTGAGCTGCGCTTGACGTACTAAAAAATGTCATCAACCTTATGGTTTAAGAGGAAACGATGTGATTAATGCAACAGGATTTTACCTCAGCAGGACTCAACAACAGGCTAAAAAACAAGCTTTAAGAGTGAAAAATGAGCAAACAAACAGAATTTTCAGAATAACTGGTTTGCCTGAGGTGTGATCTTGAACCAGAAAACATAAAGGTAAAAAACATCAACACAAAAGAAGCATAAACAACAAGAAAATAAGACGAAAAGCGGGTTCAGCATTCATCTGTTTTCCTGCAGTCACAGTGAAGGGGAACCTCAGACATGTGATTTAAAAAGGATCAGAACGAACAAGACATGCAACACAGATCTGCCAGAAAATAAGAGAAACTACATCTGAAGAAACAAAACATCAACAGAACAAAAACAGCCAGAAAGCCCAGACAAAAAAAGGAATGAATCTCAAATTTATGAACAAAAACAGATGAATGTAAACAAGAAAAAAACCCTGAAAGTAACAAAAAACTCAAACAAAACCAGAAATGGTTACATTCATCAACATGTTTTATTTCCTGCTGTTTCTCCATCAGTTCTGTAAAACTCTCAGGTCCCTGCTGCTGAGTCGGCGCGTTGCTAAGGCGACGGCAGTGCTGGGGGCGTGTCTTCTGCTGTACCTGAAGACGGTGAACACCTGGAGCGTCCTGCTGGCTGTCCTGGTGCCGTTCCTCATCTGGATGGCCTCCTGAGCCCACACCACAGGAAAAAAACATGACAAATCAGTCACCAAAACAAGGAGAGCGGCTCTTTAAAAGTGGAGCGAGTCTGAAACACCACTTTGATGATTAAAGGTCTCAGGTTATTGGTTTTATTTTTAAACTATTCATTTAAGAACTGTAAATAAACAATCTAAAGGGTTGTAGTGATTTTTAATTTGTTGCATTTTACTTCTTGATTTTTTTTGTTCTAAAAAACGAAATAATTCATTCACAAAACTTTTTTGATTATATCAATTTAAATGTGTTAAATTGGATAAAATTTTTACCAGGCAATGTGGGGCTTTACCTTAATTTAATTTAGTTTTTGTCTCATGTTTTATTTTATAAATTTTTTTTTTATTTTTATTTTATTTTTTTATTTTTAATATTATTACACATGCTCCTATTTCTTGTTGGTTTCTTACTTTTGAGTTTTCTTTCAACTGGTTTAAGTTTGTCAGTTTGTTCCCGCCTCCATCAGCTACGAGCACGCTGATTGGTCAGAGTTCTGTCAGCTTCCTGTCAATTAAAATCCTGTTGCCGGGTGACGGCTCGGTCTTTTCCCGGCTCGGCTTGGCTCGGTTTTACAGGGATTTTTGTGTGAACCGTCACGGAGGGATATTTGGCGTGGATTTTAGACGAAGAAAAGATGAAGCAGGCCGACGGTAAGGGCTAGTTAGCCGATGCTAACGGCGTTAAACCGCCCGTTTACGGAATCACTGCGGCGCGCGCTCACATCAAAGCACCGCTAGCTTAAAAATTAGCAAGTTAGCAACATCGCTGTTTTACATCTTTAAAGTTGGAGAAAAAAACGTTAATTTGTAAGAGAAGCGTAACATGAGCTTCCAAACTAGTAAGTTTGTTTTCAAAACTCTTAAAATGAGGGTTTTTATTGGTAAAGAAGGAGCTACTTAACTTAGACTTTGATCACGTGACACTTCACATGTTCAAAATGTTAACAAAAGAATCCCATTTGCGTTAAAACTAATTAAGTTTTAAGTAATATTATGTAGTAGTAGTATTACTTAGTTATTAAGCCTCTTTTATTAGTCATAAGTCACATTTTGGAGTATTTTTCACATTTAGTTTCAGTTTTTAAAAAAATTGAAATTATTTTTGTGGATTTTGATAAATTTTACCTGCTAGGACTTTATACGTTTGTTTTGAAGTGAGTCTGAATGAAGAACAGATGAGAGCAGATTTAAAATAAATTACTAAAATAATTTTTATTTTTAAAACAGAAATAACAGCTCACGTATGTGACAAAAAAAAAAAAAAGATTTAATCCCCAAACTCAAGCTTTCGTTTATTTCAAAACAGTTAAAAAGCTTAATCAAAATTGTAGTCTGCATACAAAATAAAGGCAGTTTCACATGAACAGCTTTAAAAACAGAAGAAAACTTAATTTTGTTTAAAAATGTTATCCAAAAGCTTTATTATACTACTGAATTCCCTTTTTGCTAATGTTTCTAGAGTGAAGCTCAATCTAATCGCTTAAATGTTCAGAAAACAATGAATTTTACTAGTGAATGTAAAGAAATACTTAGTAGTACTGGCTCTTTTTGAGCTTTTTTTTCTATTCAACAAATGTATTTATTAATTTATCTTGGAACATTTTTTGTGGCAACACTTGATAATCTCTTTTTTTTTGTACAAATCCATGTTTTTACAGAGATAATTTTTATCATAATGAGATATGATATTTTTTATTATATCACGATGAACCTGATATTACAAAAATGCAACACAGAGTGGTAAATTTAGCGATTTTTCAATCACAAAAATTGAGATCAAACTGGATAACAGCAGTGCTTCACTAAACTATTGTCCAAAGATGATCATGTGTCATAATGACGCCTCATGTGTTTTATACCAGACATTTGAACCTTTTTGAAACCTTAACGTTGGATTTTTAAGATCAGATCTGGTGTCAGCAGCTGTTTCCATTAAACAAACCCGCAAAACTTTATTGAAATGTTGAATAAATACAATTTTACTGTCAGACTGTTTCCATTAAATCATAATTATGGGAATAAACACAAACCAACTTACACCATAAGTCTTTTAAAAACATGGTGTTCATGTGACCAGTTCTTTGATTGACAGCAGATCCATTCAGATTTCTGCCGCGGCGCTAGCGCTCATCATCATAATCATCAAAGGAGACGTCTGCGTCTTCTTCACGCCGTGGAGCGGCGAGCTCCTTTCACGTGGGAGGGGCTACGGATGAAGCCATTTTGGGAAATGGTGGTTGGTGATTTCCAGAAGAGCTTTCACACGACACGCTCAATGTTTGATGAGCCGTGCGTCGCTGTGAAGCGCCCAGTTCCTACCAGGAAGAGCATCGCCGTCCAGTTGTTGGTCACATGACTCATTTAATGTAAAAAAAAAGCGTTTCCAATGCAAATTTGGGAAATGTGTCATTTTCAATACACTTTGATAAAACTCGCATTTATCAGAAAACGTTTTTCTGCTTGGAGGAGGAGAAGTTTTGTTTTCAGGCTAATTTATTATCGCAAATCCATGTAGTATAATTTATAGTCAGTGGAAACACAGCTAGTGTAAACAGACTATGCGCTTGGCAAACACATCAGTGTATTTAGAGACTCATAATGAGGTGACATGTAAGGAGAAATGCGTTCAGCAAATGCTCGTATTTTCACCTTAATCATCTTGTGAATGAAGCTCTGATCAAACACTGGAATTTTTTAAATCTACAGAAGTTTTTCTCTGTGATGTAAAGATTTAAGACAGGATTTTACCCTAACCCTCTAACTCTGGAGCGTGACTGTAACTCCAACGGTTCAGGTGATTAACGTGATCCCAGTGGATTCTGAAGAGGGGAAAAGCAGCTTTAAAGGATGGATGGATGGACGGACGGACAGACAGACAGATGGATGACTTTATTAAGCCCACAATGGGGAAATGTCATATATCTGTGGCAGCAAAAATGACATTCAGAAATAATCAATATAATATAACATCAAAAAAGGACATCACAAATGACATTCATATTATATTATTGAAAATTATTATGAAATTTGTCATTAAAAGTATTATCAAAAATGAGATTCATTAATAAATAAATAAATATTAAATAAATACAGCTGCGAAAATATAAAAAACATGTGGTCAACTGTAAAAACACAATTATTTAAATAAGTAAATAATTAAGTAATAAAGTACACACTAAAAACACCAACAACTGTTCAGGAACAAGAAACAATTGCCGTGACCAAATCTCTGATGTGCATCACGTCACACTAGTGAATCGTTTATGCCAGTGGCGTGATTCCAGCGGATACTGATGCGTCAAAATCTGCTAGACATACATTTCTATGTAAACGGTTATCGAGGAACATGCACGGTCAGCTAACGCTCAGCTGTGTGACGGACAGACAACGCAGCGTCCGACTCTGAAGTGAGCGAGGACGCCGACCTGCTGAGCAGCAGGGAGGACCTGAAGGCGTCGTGCGCCAAGGAGATGGCTCTGCTGGCTCTGATGGAGAAAACGGGCTACAACATGGTGCAGGAGAACGGGCAGAGGAAGTACGGCGGCCCGCCACCCGGTGAGACACGCCCACAGGTCCAAACACGTTCGGTCCTTTTATGCTGCCTCCCTGACCAATGCCGAGCCGTTCAGGGTGGGAGGGGCCGGCGCCGCCGCGGGGCTGCGAGGTCTTCGTGGGGAAGGTTCCCAGAGACATGTACGAGGACGAGCTGGTGCCGCTGTTCGAGAGCGCCGGCAGGATCTACGAGTTCCGACTCATGATGGAGTTCAGCGGCGAGAACCGCGGCTACGCCTTCGTCATGTACACCAGCAGGTGACCCGCTCAGAACCGAGCCGGCCGGCGCCCACCCAGAACCACAAGGCAGTGATGGCTGTGCTCCTCCAGGGAGGAGGCCGTCAGGGCCATCCAGATGCTGGACGGCTACGAGGTCCGACCCGGAAGGTGCATCGGCGTGTGCGTGAGTCTGGACAACTGCCGCCTCTTCATCGGCTCCATCCCCAAAGACAGGAGGAAGGAGGAGATCATGGAGGAGATGAGGAAGGTGAGGCGACTCCAGTTGTAGTCTCCAATGTATACAGTTATGGGATAGATTTCTTTATTTTCTCTGTAAAAGCACATTTCAGTGTTTCTGGTCTAGAGACGTTCCATCCTGCAGGTTCTGCTGCTGTCTGCTGGTCCTAAAACTCAGCTCTGTTCAGACCAGCAGAACACGGGCTTTCCTGACCCAGTTTGGTCCAGTTCAAATCCCAAACTACATCCAGTTCACCCAAAACACTGAATGGTTCAGGTTTTCTGCAGCAGAATCTGAGCTTTTGACAAAAGTTTCTGATGTGGACAAAAGCTGCAGGAACCTGCAGATGTGTGTGTGCGACAGCAGGTGGCGCCGCAGCTCTGCCAGATGTTTTACAGCCCGTCTGCAGAAAAGGAGACGCCAAGGCACAGATGTGAACTTTTTGTGTGTGTGTTAGGTGACAGACGGCGTGGTGGACGTGATCGTGTATCCGAGTTCCTCAGACAGGAGCAGAAACCGCGGCTTCGCCTTCGTGGAGTACGAGTCCCACAAAACTGCTGCCATGGCCAGAAGGAAGCTCATTCCAGGTGAGCAGATGTTCTGAACACTCTTCACGACGTTCCAGGTGTTCCGGATGATGTCATTCTTTCAGCTGGTCCAGATGTTCTCTTGTTTTAAGCATTCCAAATGTGCTCATACTTTCAGGTGTTCTATATTTTATAGGTGTTCCAGATGTCCTAATACTTTCAGCTGTTCCAGGTCTACTCATTACTTTTTAAAGAGTTCCAGGTGTGTTACTACTTTCAGCTGTTCCAGATGTTCTCCTGTGGATCACGTATTTCCATCCTTTCTCAGGCTGCATGCAGTTTGCGTGTGTGTCCAGCGGAGGGCGCTGGAGCATTGAACGCAGCCTTCAGGCGCTCAGATTGTCCTTCAGAGTAAACTTTACTGAACTTTAGTATGAGAGACTCAACCTAAAGAGCTGAGACGGAATGAAAGTTTGTTTTTAGAAAATTCATGGTAAATATTTTACTTTTTAGATGAATATTTTAAAACATGTCATCGTAGTGAAACAGGTTCCTCGTCTGCAGGAGCCTTCATGTGTGGTTCCATCAGTTAAAGTCGTGGTACAAACGGAGCTTCAGCTTCAGGCTTTGGTTGCTGGCCTAAAGCAGTTTACCCTCCTGGTCTCTCGGCCTCGTCTGGCCTCATGTGATTGAATGCAGGAACCTTCCAGCTGTGGGGGCATCCCATCCAGGTGGACTGGGCGGAGCCAGAGAAGGACACGGAGGAGGAGGCGATGCAGCGCGTCAGAGTCCTCTACGTAAGTCCGTCCTGCTGGACCCGAGCTCCGGCTCAGATGGAGCCACAGCAGCAGGTTCTGAGGAGGGTCTCATGCTGGGGGTCCGAGTCCAGCTGCTTATCACAGAGACTCAGACATGGAGGAAGATCTCGTAGATTTACAGACCTGGAAGAAACTTGGTCTGACTTGGAGGTCAGATATTCTCTCTAAAGATCAATGTCTATCTAGAAATTTTTTTTGTATATTTTATTTTTTTGGCATTTCCTTCTCTGAAGTTTAGACTTTTTTATTCTATTAAAATCATTTACTATTTCTGGTCAGTTGATCCTAAAAGCAGTTTTAAATTCCCTGTAAATGTTCTGACGGATCATCATGGACAGAGAATGTCTGTGGTCTTTCCTGCAACCATTGACCATATATGAAAACCTGTCTGAGTGACTCCGCCCCCTTGTGTTCCAAACAGGAAGTTAATGCTAAAATGTTCTTCCTTTCCACGTGGTTAAAGTCCAAAACGTAATGATCTCAGATGTGGATCTGGTGGATTCTGACGTTAGGGTGTCAGAGATCTCAGCGTCGGGTTCTGCTGGTTCTGCGGGTTCAGTGGACCCTCTGCTGTTGGTCTGCAGGTGCGGAACCTGATGCTGGACACCACGGAGGAGACCCTCCGCAGGGAGTTCTCGCGCTTCAAGCCCGGCAGCGTGGAGCGGGTCAAGAAGCTGACCGACTACGCCTTCGTCCACTTCCGCAGCCGCAGCGAGGCGCTCGCCACGCTCCCAGTGATGAACGGCGCCCAGATCGACGGCGCCACCGTGGAGGTGTTGCTGGCCAAACCCACAGGGAACAAAGAACAAGTGGGGGGGAAGAGGAACAGCAGCAGGGGAGGAGGAGGAGGAGGAGGAGGTGATGAGATGTTTCCTCTTTGGCGCAACGGAGAGATGATGAACGGACGCTCTTCACTCAGAAACCTGCCCCTGCACACTCGCATGGGAAACCCCTTTTGTGGTCCTGGAGGTGGAGGAGGTGAGTGTGAACTTCTGACTTTGTCTGCAGGTGGAGCCGGTCTGTTGTGAAATCTGGAGGAAAATGTTCACTTAGGGCAGGGGTCGGGAACCTATGGCTCTATTGATGGTCACATGTGACTCGCAGACAAATCTTTAATTATACAATTTCTTTTCAGTAGACCAGTCCTTCTCGGGCACGATGCGATGCCAGGGGGGGCGCAGTAGTAGCAGTGCTTGGAGAAAAATCTGCACCACTATCAATATACTACTTGAATGCCTTAGATTATAAAAAACGACAGTGGTGGCTCTATTGTGCGTATTGAATCGTCTACACTGTAAAATTCCTGATGTTCTTTTCTGTTTATTGGATTTTTACACCTTTTATGTGGAACCTCCTGTCATCTCCATAAATAAAATCCAGCAGCATAAATTACGGTGGAATCAGGATTAACATGTCAGGCTGATGAGGCGCTGATCATTACAGCGAGGGCCGTCAGTGCCTCATCTGTGAAATGCTTGTGGGGTGGGGGCTGATGGGAAACAGAGAGAGGAGGAAGTGAGGCGTGAAGACGGCAGTTAATTAATGAGGAAGCGCTGCTGCCTTCAATCAGGAGCCTGACACCAAACACGCAGGTTAACGAGGAGCCTCGTTAGTTCATTATAACCAACCGTGGCAACAACCAGGAGACGCTTCACATCACAGATCGCCGCGGCAACCGTTATTATTGATTTTTTAAACATCCATTGACCAAGATGGATTTCCTGATGGTTGATCGTTTATCAAATTTCATTTAATAGAAATGCAACTTTTTAGTCTAAATGGTTTCTGTAAAATGTAGGCTTTTGCCTTGAAATTTTAGTTTTGTTTATGCTATTAGATTAAGAATTTCATTTATTATCATTGTACGCACAACGAAATTATGATGCTCCCGGCGTGTTTAAAAAAAAAAAAAACAGGATTAGAAATAAAAATACATTTTAGAAATAAAAAATTCTAAAATATATTCAGTCTAAAATATGTACATCCAGTGTCGCCGAACGATAAGAGACTAGCTTAGTAACCTAACAAGCACAAAGACTTTTTTAAAAATAAATTCTTGGGTATTTTCATATATTTTTGATAGATAGATAGTGGGGTTCAGCGTTCATGCTTCAGCGTTCAGTTCATGGTTCAGCGGCGTATCATCTGCGTAGAAGTTTAATGTGAAAATTAGGCCTCCACAATAAATCTCAAATGTACTGCAATATCAAGCTGTTTAATACGTGTATCACAAAAGTTGGCGACACTTGCAATAAATGGTTATGTTACATGTGTTAAAACAATCTTATGGCAGCTTGAAGTAATTAGCAAATAAAATAAACCCATATAAGCATTTGAACAATCGGATGGACGCCTACATGTTGCTGACCAATCGGATTGAGCCCTTTTATGTTGAATGTTGGCCTCCTGTGTAGATGAGGGGTAACTTTTTTTCAAATTAAACTGTTTCATTGAAATGGAAATGATGTTTTTGGTTGTTAGATATGCTATTTGTTCATTTATCGCAAGTTTTATCGTCATCGCATTGATCACTACTGTCGCATATTGCAAGTTTTTCCAATTATGGTGCAGCCCCCATAGAAATCTAATGAGTCCTACTACAAAACCCTGAGGAACTCCAGAGTTGTGTGCTTAGAAAAACACCCCCCCAAGCTTAATGAAGTTCTCCATCTTTGTTGGTGGGGCCCGAAAAGAGCCGGAGCGCTGCAGGCTGCCTTTGCTCCCATGCACCCCCCTGGCCCCCACGAGCCTGCTGTCGCTGAAGCCCAGTCAGATCAACTCGGCCGTCACGCTGCTGGAGTACCACTGCCGCAGGAACTGCTGGCCCCCGCCCGAGTACCACCTGTACTCCACGCCGGACCGGGACGGGAACCTGCTGCTGCTCTACAAGGTGTTCACACGGATCGGTTACACAACCCACGACTGTTCTGCTGACATTTCTCTTTGCCTTTGTGTTCTGATGCTTTGTGGCTCAGCGCGGACGCAGCAACCTTTGTGCGTCTCTGTAAATGTCAGCGCAGATGCTCGTCATGAACTCCTCAGCTTGATCTTTCCTCTTCTGTTCCCGGAGCTTCTTCTGGAGATGCCGTCAGTCTGAGACCCACCCCCTCCAACATGCACACACACACACACACACACACACCAGCCTCCTGCTCAGCACACACACACACACACAGTGTCCTCCCCGCCTTAGTTCCTGATCAGACCCCTGACCCCTCCACCAGGAACAACTTCACTCTGAAAGCATGAAGTCTGTGTGTTTGCGCAGGTGGTGATGCCGTCTGCGCAGGGGACCTTCATCCCTGACAAGCTGTGTCTGCTGCTGGAAGACGCCAAGGAGGTTCGCCGCCCACAACGCCCTCTGGAACCTGGGTAAACACACATGCATGCATGCACACACATGCATATGCACACAGACACACACAGGGGGCGGGGTCCCTCATCCAGTCTTCATGTGCGGTTAATAGCACAAACAGTTGATGGTTATTTCTTTTATAAACAAACTGTGACCTCGTAAACAAACTCTCCAGCAGACGTTTGAGGAACCATCTTGATCTCCAGCTGACACACTTTGATTAGCAAAGTTCAGAACGCAGCGGCGCCACGGCGCTCCTTCAGATACTAGGTCACCTGAACGCCGCAGGACCATGCTGTCACGGAGCCGCTGCTCTGACCCGTTTGCAAAAATTGGCAGCTGAGCTCCTAAAAAAGCTGTTGCAGCCACAACCTGAGCTACCTGCAGCTCCCTGGGAGCCTGCTACTGGCTGCATCTTCCAGAACGTCTGTGCAGAAGGAGATAAGCGAAAGAAAAGCAGCACCTGGAGAGCGACGGCAAGAACATCCAGCATTCAGAAGATGGTCTCATAAATCTGTGCTGCCCCCCCTGGACACCATGAGCTTTTATTTTGAAAGAAATCTGCAGATTCCCACCACCTTCAAAGCCTGAGTCATCACCTCCTCTCCACCATGCTCTACAGTCAGAAGGAGGAGGCTTGTTCCAGACGTCTCCTGTCTTGTCTCCTTCTCTCCAGACCCCTTCTTTAGCAGAGCCTCCTGCAGGTCCCCCAGCAGCTCCTCCTCCTCCACCCTGTCCCTGCCGGACTCCAGCTCCAGCATCCTGACCTGCGGCGCCCAGCCCTTCCCCTCCTGCCTGTCTCCTCCGCCTCCTTCGCCTTTCCCCACCTTCTCCTCCTCCCCCCAGCCTCAGAGGCTCTTCATGAACTCCCAGTCTCTGTTTTACTGACGGTGAGTTTGTCCTCCTCCGCCCGTCAGAGCCGCTCCGGTTCTCCGATGAAGCTCCTGCTTTCTGTTCACCTGCAGGAAGAAGAAAGGCGGGACTTCCTGTTAGTTATGATCGAAGTTCACCTATGAATGATGACGCCATCTTCATCCCTTCATCTCATGTCTGTGTTCACAAAGACAGTAAAGTTCCTCCCGTTCCACAAGCTCCTCCTCCTTTGGTTTCACCTGCAGCTCCACCTGAGCTTAGAAAAATCCGCTTGGGTTCAGTTTTCAGGGAAAATCTGCAGATTATTGACAAACAAAAATCCATAAACCTATTTATTTTCAAATGATGATAAGTTGTTTAAATAAAGCTTGTAAAAATAGACATTTTATTTCAAAACTTTTTATTTTTTATTTTAAATTCCCATGTATTCACATGAGATTGGTAGAGTTTAAAGGTAAATTCAGTCTTAAAAAAAGTCTTTGTATATTTTAAAGATAATTTCTTTAGATCATTTCTGAAGAAGACCTTTAACACGTCTGACATAAACATATACTAAAGATGCATCTTCATCAGAGGAGGAGGAGGAGAAGTTTGATGCTGTATTGTAGTTCAAATGAGAGTTCTTTGTTTCTATCGATGGTTCAGTTCTTTAGATGATTCATGTCTGCTTTGGTTCATCCATCGCTCACATGTTTGTTGTCATTTCTTCCTTCTGCTGATGGAAGTTCTCTGCTTTCAAAAACGGTTTCCTTCTGTTCTCAAAAAGCTTTTCTTTGCTTTCATTTTAGTCCACCTTTCAAATTGACGTCCCAATCAAAACTAAAAATCAGCCGTATTTATTAAAAACCCAAAGACTGAAGCACATAAAAACGATAAAAGTAAGTAAATATTTTAGGTGAAAGTGATCATATTTATAGAAAAAAAATGCTCAAAAATCTTGAACCAATGAAAACAAGTGTTGATTATTAAATGTTCAGCAGATGAAGATAAAATCTGTCTGTTGTTCTTGTTTACTTGTCTGTTGTGTGTTTTAGCCTCGCTTTGTGCGACAAACCCACTGTGTTTGTGTAAAACTTAAGTCTCCGCTGCTCTTATGGGTGGAGACGGCTGTCTGCAGTGAGAAATGCTCAAACATGTTCCGGGTACTCAGGTGACCTGCAAAAAAAGTCAAGGTTAGACCGCATAAGGGGCGTTGACCCGCACCTGTGATGTGGGTCTGTTGCGGTTGTCTGCGTCTGTGGAGGGTAGCAGGTCAGCGGAGTACTGGTGTGTCTTGCAGCTCCCTTGAGGCTCGTCCGGACACCTCAAGGGTTGTCATGACAATAGAACATGCAATTGTCTTGTGTGTTTTAAGTGTATTGTGAAGAATCCGTAAGGATAATGGAATTTACACGCACCTAAGACCTACAGGTGATGCTGCCGTCTGGCGTCCTTATCCCACACTCTAACATTAACCCTTAACATGTTGTATAAGTTTCCACTACGCCCTGTCACCTGCAGCATGAGTGGTCTACAACCTTAATATTTCATGGGCCCAGACCATGTTTGAACACTTTTTACCTGCAGACAGCCTGCATCCACCTGTAGGGACAGCTGGCACTAAAGCTTCAGGAAGGAGGAAGTAGGTGAGATGCAGGCTTGTTGTACAGATTTTTTTCAACCTCCTAAAGGAACCTGCTGGTTCTGGTCACGTGTTACGTGTGCGCTCTTTGCGTGCAGCCTGATTAGTTAGTGTGGACGTCCTACGGGAACGGTAGCGTATCCTGTGGGCACAACTAGAGTGTGTCGTACGGACATGATACAACAGCATCACCCGAACACTTCACAATACACGCTCGACAATGGTACGTTCACGACAACCCTTGAGGTGGCCATATGAGCCTCAAGGGAACTGTAAGACACACCCCTCCTGAGGATGCAGCTGCTCCTCTCTCTGACCCTCTACGGACCCGGATAACCCAAAAACCTGCAGCACCTGAACGGGTCAGTACCCTGGACAGGTACTGTGACTAAAGCTTTAGAAGAGCAACTAGTGTTTTCTATGTTTACAGTTAATATTTTCAGTTACTGGCTTTGTTAACAGATATAAAGTCTCTGTGAGTTTTTCTACTAGCTGTAGTTAAGTTTCAACCTCCCCCTTTCCTGTGTTACAGATGAATTGTTGTTTTAGGGCTTTTGTGTATCAAGCTTTGTCGCAGCGTCCTGGTGGACACTGAAAAAACTCCTGGTTATTCTGCATCCGGTGACTGATCCACACTGATGTTGCTCTAAGCTCCTGAAGATGATGGCAGATATGCTTTTCTATTTGGAAACCCCTAAGCAGGGACGAGTTCTGACTGTGTCCCCTCCTCATTCCAGTCATGGATCATGGCCTGGAGGACGTTGACTAGTTCACCCACGCTGGCACTAGGACCCTGTCTGGCGTCTCTCCCCGTCCTCAGCTGCGTGTGGCTTACATGGATCGTCTTTGACTTTCTGACAAAGATCTGAGCCAAAACTCTCTGCTTCTCTCTGATGCTCGCGGTCATCTGTGCCTGTTATCATGTTCTGCCTTGAACTCATTTTTAGAAACATCTACTTCCTGCAGTGGAGCTGGTTGCTCTATCAAGCACTGTTTGCCTCTAATG
The DNA here is from genome assembly GCA_023969325.1 of Oryzias curvinotus. NCBI lineage: Eukaryota > Metazoa > Chordata > Actinopteri > Beloniformes > Adrianichthyidae > Oryzias > Oryzias curvinotus. The sequence continues at coordinate 1,507,235 of CM043723.1, forward strand.
AAGAACTCGATGGAGTACCCACGCCACACCAGCGTCTAACCCCTTCCGCCCACCAGCATTACAGTCTCTAGATCTGCCGTCTCCTGCCTGGATCCTTCTAGAGCTTCTCTGAAGGTCATCTAAGGTCACAGAAGCTGTTGTGTGTGAGACTTTCCTCCAAGCGGATCCATCCTGCAGAGGGCGGTTCTGCATCCAATGACCCGGCAGCCACAGTCCTCCAGGAGGTCATGAAGCTAAAGGAACAAGTAAGTAACGTTTCACTGTTCATATCTGGGCATCTTTGCATTTGATGGACAGAAGATGAAAGAGAATGGACAGGAAGTGATCAAAGCATTTATGTGTTTTCCATTGATGGACCTCACGACTAGATCACCTGATCCTTTACTGCAACATCCAACCATTTACATCAAACTCTGCTTTCATGTCTGGTCTTAGTACTGATTTCCATTTTTATGTCAGGATCTTTCTCTTCTGTGCATTCTTTACTAGAACTTTATTTGTTTAAGGTTTCACTAAGAAAGGCATGTTTTTTTAACACCAAAAAGGAATTTAGAATGACTTTAAGAGAAAGGGAATAAAAACGTTTACATTTATATTTTATCATTCTACATCTTCCATTGAACTTTAATAAGTAGAGCGGCGTTTTATGGCCCACAGGCGCTACCTGCCCCTGCTTATGACCCGCCCTCGCTGGCTGAACGGCTGCTGTCTGGCCCACCATTGTCAAAGCTGCATGTCAGGAATTTATTTAAAAAAACACTTTTCAAAATGGTGGCCTTCTGTTGGTTTTATCTTCATAGCAACCATTTCATTTTTTGGTTGCTGGGCAGTGACGTAAAGGTCTAGTGTAAGTTTTAGAAGAATCTGCAAAAGGAAACTTTCGGATTTCCTTGGCAACAGATGTTTTTTGTTAACTACGCCCACATTAGCAATATGTTTGCATCGTATGTCAGATTTCTTCATTCAGCCTGAGCCAAAGATTAATGTGTTCAATTTTCACAATAGTCTGGTAAAAAAGTGTGGTAAAAAGCAACAGGGGGGAACGCCTCTTCTGCAAACTCGCCACGCTAACGCCGTGAAAATCTAGGCCAACATTTTCTCCAAGTAGCTGCCCAATGTTGGTCAAGGAGTTATTTAGGAGGACATAAATGAATATATTTAAATTCAAATAGTTGGTCCTAAAGGTGTTTTTAATCACCCAGTGGACAAAAGTCAGTGAAACTGTGGATGTGGTTGTTGGCCTAATGTTGTTTGTGTGAAACTTCATGTAAATCGCTCAAACAAAAGTTTTCTTTTGAGAGAAAATGGGAAAATGTTTACACTCCACCACCAAATGATGTAGGTCCAGTCCGCATCCCATAATAATGACAACAGTCCCTTTGAATACCCCCGACGCCTGTGTTTTGGTTTCGTTTGTTGATTTAGAATTTGTTTTTGAGCCACATAAGAGATTTTGGTCTTATTCATACTGGGTACTGGGTGTGTGCCAACTTTGGTAAGTTCTTGAGTTTGTGGCAGAGGTCAAAATGTAGCTTAAAAGCGCAGAAAGACAGAAGAATCTGGTGCTCCTGTCCAAGACGGAATGAAAACAGTCACACAAGCAGTAGACATCAATAATAGTTGCAGTGTGGAAGTTTATTGATTACTCAAAGCAGTGATGAAGAACATTGCTTCAACAGCATCGTCAAGGTTCATGCAGAAATTTTAAGCAGCGTCACTGAAAAACGCGTCAAAAACTCTTAAAACCCTTCAAAGTTTCTTTAAATTTTTAAAAAAAGAGGGAAAGAAAAATCCTCGCACCGAGAATTCTTATTTTAAAAAAGAAATGTTAATCTCGAAGACCTTTTTTGTTAAACTAAGATTATTTTGCTACTGATCAACTTTCTTGATAAGACAGGAAATAAGATATTTTTTATTTAAAACAAGGATCTTTACATTTAAGATTGAGTTTTTGCAGTGAGGTTGATGATCTGACCTCTTTCATGAATGACTCAAGGAGAAAAGATTGAAGAAATCAATAAACTTTCTTTAGTAAACAACAGAGAGCCCAGTGTTTAACCCTGAGGAACTCCTAATGGAGAGGCAGTGAATGACAGAAAAGGACATTTTCAGTTAAATCACTTGGAGGATTTTTTTCTTTTACTTTTAAATGTTTCTTTGGGTCCTGAAAGTCTTCATACTGTTCTTCATCATTCTTTCTTATACTTTGTTTTTCCTTTATTGAAAAGATCCTTTTCTCTTTGCGTGTTTGGAGGAAAACGTTTTACCTTCACCTCACAGGAAGTCTTGTAATGTTCATACTTCAGTGCAAAAAGACATGTTTGGATGGAAAAAGCATCGATCCACCTTTTTCTTCAATCACGTCAACATTTTCTTAGTTCTTCCTCCATCTGTGAAAAATGAAACTAAAATACAAATGAGTCCGCATGGAGGCGAACTGGCAGCAGATGGATGAAGGACGCGGTTTGACCGCTGGCGCAGAGGAGGAGCATTCATCACGAGTAAACAACTGACTGGATGTTTGTGAGACTCACAGAAGTATTTTTTCAAACAGACCTGCTGCTCCTGATGGGATCCAATAGCAGAGCTTTAATTTTTTTTACTTTAAATGCATGTTTGAGAGCTGAGAAGACGGCGGTCTCAGTGCAGGGAGGCGCTGCCGCTTTGACTGACAGGCGCTTTGACAACCCTCGTCATCATCAGAGCAGGAAGTCGTCTGCAGAGCGACAGAGCAGCGTCGCCCATTCTGACAACTGTCTCTGGGAAGACTGTCCCTCGGGCATGTTGCTCCACAGACCAGCGGCCCCCACTTCTATGCTGGTGGTCTGTCCAACACCCCCCAAAGCGTTATGTCTTCTCTGCCTGACGCTTACCTCACTTTACTTCACTCTGTCTTCACATCCTGTTTCTCTGTAACCTTCACCTTCAGTCTGAAACACTTGAATAGCTTCTCTATGTTTTAGTCTATGAAAAGCTCATGTATTTGGGAAAAAGAAGACTTTAGAAATTATTTTCTACAATCTAAGTTAAATAAATAGAAAAAAAGATTTATCTTTATCTAATTAGAGACTTCAAACAACCATTTGTTGGCTGAGAAAATCAGAGACTGACCAGAGTTTTGGTGTGCGTGTAAACAAGTTCTGTGCCTAACAGAAAATCCCTTCTGTATCAAATCCCAGAGGCGTTGATGCAAAGCTTTGTGCACAGTTTAGGTTCATGTTTCAGTCGAGTTTAAGGCGGTTCTGGAGTTCAAGAGGACTTTTAGGTGAGTGTGAAACGGGATTGAGACGTGTTTTAGTCGAGTTTGAGACATCTCTGAGACACCTGCAATAAATTTTGTAACTTGGACCATTATTACTTCGCACATCTTTACAAAAAACTGTTGCCTGCTGACAGAACCTAGTAACTCAACCCAAACATACATTTGGTGCACTTAAAAGTTTGTGTTCACCTCATCCTGACAGGCTTCATCAACAGTTACTCTTCATGCCGTTGGTTCATTCTCTCTTTGCTCCACATTTTGGTTTACTCCAATTTACTTTTATCTTTGGTTTTGCTCGTGTCCTCTTGTTCTTCTTCTAAATAAATGATGATTGAGGCTCATTCCTGAAAATACTGCATGTAAACATTACACAAGGTAAAAATCGTCCAAATCTGTCAGAACGGAGAAACTTCACTGCATGTATTGATTGATTCTGCTGAAACCTGGTTTATTCAGGCTCGTCTCTTCACTACACAATAAGATTGTGTAGGCTTTGCAAGTGAAAACAGAGAAACTCCCCCCCCCCCACCCCCCCGCATTTGTTTATTCACTTTTCACATGCATGTGGACTGTGGATGGTTCACTGCCCCTCAGAAGAATCTGTTGTCAGACTACAGGCTAAGTACCTTTAAAGAGAGAAGAAGTGGCTCGCTCCTTACTAGTTCCAGGAGGCGCCATTCTCATAGCCTTTTGGGTTTTTTCACAGGACGATCTCTTGGCTCCAGTCTGACTATAGATGAACATGTTTACACCTGCTTCTGCTTTGGTGTTTTTCTACACTTAAGTTGAGCACACCTCATAGAAAAGCACCTTTGGGTGGTATTGTCCAAAATTTGCTTTGACCAAATGGGCCAAAATGCGTGAAGAAGGAAGCTGGATATTCCCAATGGACTCCTGACTGTCATGTGCTTCACCTTTTCATTCTTTTCCTTTGTCTGTACGCCATTAGGCGATCTTTTTTTATCTAACTCAAACAGCTCTTTCCGTCTTTGGTTGTCTTACGCTCTATCTGCATTCACACCATTGGTGAAAAGCACCAGGGTTCATTTGCAAGTGAACCAACATCTCCATACAGGTAGACCCGACTTTACTGATTTAATCTGCACAAAGTTCATGGAAACTTTCAAACTTAACCAATGAATCGTGCTTTAGCAATTCTGACGTACTGCATGGGTTGTAACTGTAGAGCTGGGATGGTTCAGCTCAGGGATGATAATCACCACAAAACCCAGATGAATTCAATGGGAATATAGTTACAATGGACATTTAACAGATATGAAAACATGCACAAATACAACTTTCTCAGTTATTGAGAAGTTATTTTTTTCTGTCTTTACCAGGTAGATGTTCATCCAAAAACAAGGGTTGGTATGAGCTTCAGAGATTTCTGTTCATGTTCCAATATCCAGTGGCTGAGTTTTGTGTAGGATGTTTGGTTTTCTCCTCCTATTGGACTGTTTTCAGTTCAGGGCTCCTATTGACTCCACCATCCCCCGTTGAGGTGGTATTCAGAATCCCCAGCCGGGAGAAAGACACAGCCTGGCCTCCAGCGAGGACCTCCTGCTGAGCTCCTACATGATTTGGCGTTTTGCCCTGCATACTCAAAAACCCAGAAGTCGGGTTGAATAGCAATTCCCACACTGTTCCTAGACGGTGAAACTTTATAACAGAGCAGTGCAGGACAGAAGATGATACACCCCTACGCTTGTTTGACTCGTCATCAACAGAAAGTCAGATCACCACTGATGGGAAAAAAAAGAGAATTTCTCCCATTTGAGACTGAAATAAGGACTGAGTATTTGCAGATTATTCCTCAGTGGATCAGAATAAATCGAAACACTTTTAATCCACGATCTACTTTTGTTTTCGTTTCTTCATTCTTGTTGTTTCTGAATCTGCTGACTTCCTACACCAAGCCCAACTCTGTCAGTGTTGATTTTCCTTTCTGTTCATCTTTTCCTTCGTTTTCATGCAGTCATACATCATAATAAAACTGTTGGCCCTGACGAAGCTCTGAAGTGAGAAGACGCTGAGGTTAAACAAGGTTTTCAAAGAAAAACAGAAGCATTTATCTCCCAGGACAAACGTCACCTCCGCCCCCCACCTGATGTCATCTAAGCTGACACTTTCACATCGATCCAGCGGGCTGGCGGCGGGCTCATCTTATCACTCCGCTGGACGCCGTTTCCACTCCGTTTGGCCGAAGTCAGAGTGAGTGGCCTGAAGTGACCCGAGCACCCTTGATGGACGTGGTCATCAAGCTGTCAGGATTACAGCTCAGTGCTGCCTTAAAGCCCCCAGTCTTCATCTGGAGACAGTTTCTCTTTCAGTGCTGACGAGACACTCGGCTCCGATGACATTTAGCAAAACTGTGAATTAAAAAACAGATGGACACGAGGGCAAGAGGAAGTACGATGACAAACCAGATCTAAGCAAAGAAAAAGACAACAAGGCTGTAAATAAGAGTCAGGCGGTTTTGAATATGAACCTCAGAGGAAAGATTCAAACCACAACCTGGAACTTCAAGATGTAAAGTGTGATGCATAAACACAAGATCTTTAAATAAGAAGAAACTGCCACATATATTTACAAACTCACCTCAAGTCTGTAGGGTTAAATGGGAGTTCATAGAGCCATTTTAGTGCCATTTAACTCACTTGAGTTTGACAGTACTAAGTCAGGACAAATGATTTACTTTGTCAAATATCATCATTTCCTGTTATCCAACCTTCATTAACCTCATGCTGGTTCATCAGGGGGATTCTTTTCTATAACCAGAAGATCTGAGGCTTGTGAAAGGTGCTGTGACCTGAGAAGTTCTTCAGTTTGCACCAAGATTATGGTCACATATTTCAAAATTCCAAAAAAAGCGAGTTTTTCAGCAAATTTAGCAGGTGGTTGTACGGTGGCATTTGTAATCGGGAGGCGACAGTCACATTTTTACATGCTTAGTGTGTAAAATACATTGATGATCTTCATCATAATTAAGTCAACAATTTAATCTAACTGTTCAAAGATGTTGACCAGTGTTACCTGCTGACATCAGACTGAAGAAAGATCAACTCAGAGAAGTGAGCAAAACTCTGGACTCATGTCAATATTTCTGTTTGATGGTTTAGCCTTTAATTGTTTCTGAACTTTTATCTGTTCTTTTATCAACAAATCTTGGAAGACGAGACAAACCTAAATACATCGACAGTTGATGTCAATGGACTGTACTTTGTGTTTACAACCAGGTGTAGCATTTTCAGCGCCTTTTTAGTTTAAGCAAATGATGTTGTCTTCTGATGAACCCCTGAGCTGTTAGATGATCTTCATAATCTCAGGAATAATCTCCCTGACAAGCTGCAATTCTTAAGGTTTGTCAGGAATGAGCTCTTCTCCACGCGCCCGCCCTGTTTAGGGCATCCTCATCTGCCCCTCAGCAAAGCTCCTTCTCAGAACCAGAGACTCATTACACTTAATGAAAACGCCGCGGCAGCTGCTAAACGGCCTCTGTAATCTCTGGAGAAAACGCTGTCTTTGCAGCAGGACAGCTGCTCCACCTGGATTTACTGCCCAACGGAAACCTGAACAGTAATGACTGCACTGTCATTGATTTCCAGCACCGTACTTCCAAGTACTTCTGCATGCTGATGGACAATTCTACTTCATTCGACTTAAAACGAGACGATGGAAAGGATAAAAGCACAAAAGCGCCTGACTCTAACAAGACCCCACTTAGAGACGGCGACTTTATCTAAACATTTAAGAAAGCCCCAATATGAGAACCGTTTGACTAAAAAAACCCTTAAATCCTTCAAGATTAATTTATAATCTTCTGCATTTACTATTTCAAAGACAATCTGCAATCCATTTACATGGAAATTCTTGGTATTCATTTTAAAAAATATGTGTGAGCCAAAATGTTGAAGTACAACGATTACATAAATACAGTATGTAACCCTTTAACACCAGAGCTGTAGCTCCAGGGTGGATATCCTTTGAATTACCGCAACTCTTCAATCATTCACGCATATAATGTAACTCCAGCGGATTCGGAAGCAGAGAAAAGCAGCTAGCTTTGGCCTTTTGTGGTAGCTTTGGTGTTAAAGGGTTAAAACACTTTGGTTTGTTTTCATACACAAACTGAAGAGCACCTCACCTGCTGGATCCCACAGCTGTAAATGGACCTGTCCCGTTCTTCTGATCGTCTGCACCTCATCAATACATTTTGTTTATCAGGAAGACATCCTCTTAGATTTTTAGGGTTTATCTCATACTCCTTTTCCAGCTTTCCAGCTTCACCCGCCTACTCCTCTTTACTTTCGTTGTTTGGTTCAGACTCGGTATTTGTACTGAAGCGGACTGCACCAGAGTTCAGAGGTGAGTAAACCAAGACCCTGAGGGCAGGACAGGGATTAAACCTTGGATTTGCATTAGAACTTTTAAACTGAACCCGACTGACGGGGAAAAATCCCAGGTATGGATCCAATGTGCCAGTGTGAATGAGCCATGAGTGTGAGACTAAAGTTACAGCAAAGGGTTCTCGCATGCGGTGCCAATTTTACAACAAAATGGGTTTATGGCTTCTAATAAAAGGTGATTTGGGTCATGTGACACCTGTGTTTGTACCAGCCAGATTTGGAACCAGTGTTGACCCTTAGTCACATGCACCCATGCAGAGGGTTGATCCTTACAGGGTTTTTGGGTTACCGGGTCCGTGAAGGGTCCTAGAGAGGAGCGGCTACATCTTGACGGGAGCCCTGGTGTGTCCTGCAGTTCTGTTGACTCAAGGGATGTCATGAGAATGTAATGTACCATGCGTGTGGATATCATTTAGGATATCATTAAGTTTTGTAAGGATAATGGAAGTAAAACGTAGTTGTCGTGCTATCGTATGGTGTTCTTACTCTAGTAGTTGGTACGGTGTGAGTACTGGCGCCTTACCGACGTAGGGGGTGCTCACGTGACTCGTAAACCCACGTAGGATGTTGATATACTCCTATAAGGGCGGTTGTAACACAAGCCTTAAGCTTTGAGGTCAGTGAAACCATGCCACCAAACTAGAGCGAAAGGCAAGACAGCTGAATGTAAGACGACGTGGTTGATGTTCCTGCAGACACTGAAACAAAGAGGAACCAGTTTATTTGGAAACTATTTGTCATTTAGACAGAACTGCTTGAACATAACTAGAAAAGTGTTGGAACTTCTATTCTTCAAAGTGAATTTTTTTTTCTCCAAGAGGACCTTCATGTCTTATTTTGTCTTGAGGAGGAGGTGGATCAACAGGGTCAGGCAGGTGATGGAGGCTGTTTTTTTTAATGATCACAGAGTCTCACCTGGCTGGAGGCTTGCTGGGACCTGATGTGGAGTTCATCGTTACAGCATCTAAACGGTGCTTTAATCTAAGGAGGATAACAGATATTTTTACTGCTGCAGACCTTGTGGATTTTGGCGTTACGTCTAAAACCAGTAACTAGGATGGACTCTTTGACCTTTACTCCATTAACTTCAAGTGAAAGTACCAACAATGCTTAAATAAAACCAGAGGCAGACTTTTGTCATTTGAAGCTGGTGCTTGAATGACCCCTCGGTGGGCTCATGTGGGGCTTTCATCACCGTTGTGCTCCATTCTCTAAAATAACACAACAGCTGTGGGTTTACGGTTCAGAAGATCTGGAAACCTTTGCTGACGTTAAAATTTTCTTCTCGATTGACTTTCTCTTCAGTTCCTGTTGGACGATCTTCAAAAGTCCAACAAACCTCAGCAAGTCTCAGCTGGATTTTCATCTCTCCTTAGATTTGCATCTACAGTGTCAGACCCCCCCCCCCCCCCTCTTTGATGAGGTCGTTATGATCCATCACGTCTGACAGAAGTGCTGAACTGGAGCAAAAGTGGTTTGATGCAGCAGAGTTTTTGTGATTGATGCTCCAATAAACCGCCGTCGCGGCTGGAAGAGACGGCCGGAAGTGAGAGATGGAGGTTCATGTTTTTATAGCCGCCGCCGCTGCCGGGAAAACAGATTCCTGCCTGCTGCTTGTTTTATTCCAAAAAGCTGCTGTGGCAGAAATACTCCACCCTCTTCAACGTGAAGCTGACGCTCTCCATCATTATAACGGACAGCCACCTTAATAAACAGCCGCTCCAGGACGCCGGAACATTACTTCAGGTGTTCAGGCAACCTCTGCTCAAACTCTGGAGGGAGGGTTCATACGCTGACAGGAAGGATAACCGTTTGGCTTCTGTTCTCCATTCACTGACCCAAACATGCTGGAACTGGGACTCTGGATTCAAACCCTCCATCACAGCTTTCCTAACTGAACTCTAGTCCCAGTATCACTTCTGAGGATGGAACCAGCAGATTCCTGATGTTTGTGCTGCTAAAACGATCAAATTGTTCACGAAACAGTTTGCTTCTCGTGCTTAAGAGGATAACAGCAACCAAATCCAACAAACTTTGTGACTTCACAGCAGAGTGAAGCAGACCAGGTTTACAGAGTTTAGGTCATCATTAGTGAAGCGGACTCTCCAATTCTGCTTATAGTTAACCAGATGTTAGTGGGAGTCAGCTGTAGACATCAGCCAGCAGGTCCTGCTCACACCTTTAAGGGCAAGTTATCTATCTGTGAGGTTAGTATTTAGAACTGTCTGTGTTGTGACTCACAACACAGACTCACAACACAGACATTTGACCGAGCCAGTCTGGTCTCCTGCAGCATCAGAATCTCTGTCCTGCTGTTGTGGATACATTCTCTCTATCTGCCTCATTTTCCTGGAAAGCTACACTCCCTGACACGGCTGAACAGCAGTCCCCTGAGGAGCTGTGCAGAGGCGGCTGCCTGAATACCAAGCAGCAGGAGGTCTGACACCGGGCCTCACCCGGAGAAACACAACTAAATAATGACCGGGCCTCCTGCGGAGGACGCACAGGCGAGTCAAAACACCGGCAGAGAGCCGCCAGCCGGAAGTTCCAGGTCCACTAAAGACAGTTTGTCCTCAACAAAGAGCGGATAATTAGGTCCTTAAACTCCCATCATTCTTCAGAGGGTTCAACAAGTTAAAGGTCACCTTTTTATTTTAAATATAGGAAAAGTTCAATCAGGGATTCTTGAAACTCGAGTTTAAATCTTTTTACCTACATTTGAGTAACTTTAGAAAATGAAAGTATGATCGTTAGAATTTTAATTTTTTACAATTTTCTTTAAAAAAAACTTGAATCATAAGAAGGAAAAAAAACCTTTTGGCTCGTTTCTTATTTAAAACTAAGACATAATTTGTGTTTGAATTCTTGCTAGGAAGTGAAACATTTGGTTGTTCAATGCCTCCAATCCAACCCCTTAACGCTGAGTATCAAGCAGAGGTCTTATCTTTGATAGGACTCTCATTTGGATTTGAACCAACAACCAAAGACACCATTTGACCTGTTCTGCTGACCACACTCATCTGGAGATCTTTCATTTATGGGTCATTTATCTCCCAACTCATGAGCCAAACGAAGGCTGCTGAGAGAATCCTGAACTTCCTGTGACGGACACTTAATGAAACTTCAAAGGATCTCCGTGGTTCAGAAGATGATTTCTTTGAATTAGGTCTGGGATAGCAGAGAGAGGAGCCCATGGCTGGTTTGGAGCAGTTCACGCTCCTGCTCAGCTTTTCTCTGCAGCAGCTCCACTGTTGAACGCTGAGCAGATTCAAACCTCTGATCAATTATTAAAAGGTCTCCTCCTGACACGAAGTGTCTCGGATTAAACGTAAGCAGTGACTGGTCTGAGTTCCGTGTTTGAACTCGGAAGAATCTGAAGATGAGATGCTCGGTGTTGAGATTTCCATCATTCTGTTTGTTCAAACCTGCAGCAGCTTCTGTCTGTGCAGCACTTTTCCTTTTCATCGTCATTATCCGAGCGGAGCGGATGAAAGGAGACATAAGCAGATTAGACTGCAGAAGAAGGTTTGGTTTACAGTGAGGAGGAGGAGGCATCTCCTTCAAACTCCTGGAAGTCTCCTTTAAGTAGTTCTTCTCTGCTTTGGGCCGGAGACTGTCTATCTCCTCCTCAGGGAGTTCAAGCCCATAGATACCAACAGAGAGACGGGCTCAGCAGTAAAGTTCATGACATTTATTAAGCTCTGAAACCATGGCGGTTCTCTGCCTTACCGTCTGTCCCAGACCGGAATGAAGGAAAACTTCCTTAAAGGATCACAAATGTCAGACGTGTTTCAGAGCAAACGCTAAATCTCAACAACAGTAAACAGCAGTCAGACACAAGACGCTGACAAGAACCTAGTTACAACACGGAGGACCGATTGCTTCCAGAAGTGACACAGCGAGCTAACTGATGGGGACTCCGCTTCCGTAAATCAATCCTTTATTTGCAGTGTGTCTGAAATGATGCAGACTATCAAAAGAAAGAAAAAATAATAAACCACAAGGACAGAAAGCTGCAGCAGAACAGCATAGAAAACAAAAATACTGCAGGAAAACTTTCCATAAAATACTTTAAACTTCTTTTGCTGCAAGGAGGTGTAGTGGTTTGCGCCTTTGCCTCACAGTAAGAAGGCCCTGGTCCAACTCGTCAGATGTGGTTTCTCTTCAGCCTCCTCCAACAGTCCTGAAATGCACCTTATGGGTTAAAGTGACTGTGGGTGTGGCTCTGTGATGGAACCGACCGGTGTGTAGCCCTACAGGGGCTGGGTAGACACCAGAGGGTTAAGACGTTTGGAAAATGCGTGATTGGTTGACAGAAGTCATTTCATTCTGCAGCTGTCGTAGTTAAAACATTGAGTACGTTGTCAAAACCCCCATCCAGTCCATACATCTGCAGCGTTTGGTTCAAGGCTCATTAGACTCGGTCATAAAACATAGAAAACATTCATCAGGAGGATAAAACATTCACAGGAGACCGGCATCGCCCACACACACTGACAGCTTCTTATTTATAGCCTGAGCCTTCAGGGCACAGGACACCTAGTGGTGCCTCCCATTCCAGGCAGCAACATGCGCTCTAGTGTACCACACGTTACATCCAACAACACCTAAGCTAACGCCAAGACCACCAGCAGGCAGAACAGACCGCCAGAGGTTTCAGATACTGGAGGTTTGTCATTACCTGTAGTTCTCGGAAATAAAACAGATAATGGACCAGAACTATCTGGCGATCACATTTCTGTCGTCGGTTTGCAAATATCTGATTCCTTCCAGCTTTCCCTTTTTTTTCTGGAGATGTAGACACGGATCTACGTCAGCATTCTCGTCTACATGAATGGTTTTTCCTTAGTCCTTCATGAACGTTAACTGTTGGATGAGGCGGCCTGGGGAGTGCTCTGACCTTTGCTGTGAGGTTTGGGAGCCGACTGCAGGGCAGGGCCTTTGAACAGGGCATCAAATCCCATCTTTTGAAGAGCCTTTCCTTTTAAAGACCATATAAGCTTTAGGATTGAGAAGACGACTGCCTCTTTAATCTTCACCACGCTCTCTAAAGAGACATGTCCAGTGCAGCGTATGTATCAGGCTGTCCTTTATTTATTAGTCCTTTCAGTACTGCACTGGGTTTTATTTTGGAGGGATTCAAACGTGTCGTCTGATGTGGAATCCTCCAAACGAATGCAGGTCGATTATGTTGCATTTAGGGACTCTTCGTTACGGCCTTGATCTCAGGCTTCTTATGTGTTTCTTTGGTGTTTTTATCCTCATCGTTTCTTTGGTTTGTTTTAAAAGCTGCTATTCATTCGTCTTCCTTTGGGGGCGGAGTCTGTGAGTCTTATCCACATTTGCATTGCAGGCTTGGAAAGATGAAGCGACTCTGTTTCCCGGGAACAAAAGCTCTCTGCTCCTGCAGGAACTGTTGCTGTCTCCTCAGTGAGAACATCTGATACGGCGGCCTGTTATCACCACGTTTGCCTAATGAAGCTGTAACCGACGGAGGCCCGGCTGCGAGGAGGGGGCCTGAAACAACCCCCAGCATGCCTGATTCATTTTATTAATGGGATTCATTAAAGACAAAAAGGTCAGATTTACAGTTTGGATCTGTCGTGTTCTGGTTCTGACTGAGCGTGGTTATCTCCTCTTCCTTCAGGTGAAATCTCTGTTGCTCACGTCCTCCACTTTTCTGTTGACACTCAAGGCGAATGCAAACGTTTCTGTCTGTTTGTTTTACTTGTTTTGATGAACAGGCTGTACCATCAAGATGCACCAAACTAATCAGATCCAGTTCATGGTTCTGATCCAATCACACTTTAAGGGGTCAAACTCCAGAGTCATAGTCCAGCATGTTCTCCAGCTGACCTGCTAGCGTAGCTTCTTACTGTCGAAACACAACTGATCCAGGTCGTCAGCTGCTTTAGAGTCCAGCACCACTGATGTAAAACCCACATACGGTGTGAAGCCGTCTGGCTGGATGTGATGCTGCAGACTGAGACCCGATTGGCTGTTGAATCTGTCTGCTGCTTAGAAGCCCGTGTGATCAAATCCGGAGGCAGATTTAACCAACCCTGACAACACAAACTGATAAAATATGATTCACAAAGACTCTGCTGTGATGTACAACACTGTCAGCCGTCGAGCCAAGTAGAAACCAGAAGACGTGAGAGGAACAGACTGTGATGGATTTCTATTTGTTTTTCAATAACAAATGGACTTTCTTTGCATCATTTTAGGCCTGTAGAGGTCATCCAGGTTCTGAAGGCCACCACTTCCATCTAAGCCCTAATCGTAACCATCCCATTTGTACATACACCTGTATGGCCACGCAGGTGACCTGCACCAAATATCAACCTGTACATTTACATCGACATCAAGGACGTTACATTTGACTTTAGTGCTGTTCACGTGATGAGACAAAGCATCACTGATGACTAGAGTGTGGCAGGAGGACAGCGTATGACAGCATCACCTGTATGTCTTACTTGCATGTAATTTCCATTATTTGTATGATACCCTCAAGATACACTTACCACTCACCCGACAATGGTACGTTCCATTGTCATGACAGAAATGATGCAGCCACTCCTCGCCACAATGACCTGGACAACCCAAAAAGCCACAAAACCGTACGGGTCAACGCCGTTTGGGTGCATGTGACTTGTAAGGCTGAAGACGTTTGAAAGATGACGTCTTTGGATCTAGACCTCCTAGCGATCATGTGCGGTCCTGAAACTTTTCAGCGACATTGGGTGTGTAGTTGAGCAGCGTCAGCATGTAGAGCTGAGTCAGCAGCTTTTGTCTCAGTGCCTTTTTATAGGATAAACATTGACTCTGATTGTTGATCAGTTGTTGATCAGGAATTTCATTTTTTTTTTGTTATTTTATGTCATCAGTTCATTTTTTTCTATTTTGCAGAATTGTTTGTGGTCGCCTCCATCATTAGTAATTTCATAAATACTTGGAAGATTCTCCTTGAGCGTGAAGGTAAGGTGCTTGGAATCTTTGACTATTACTTGTCCACGTCTTTCGTGATGAAGGGATGTAGAAAAAGGCGGTTCATCTGAGTCTGCGTGTTAACAGCTCTTTGGTATGACTCAGCGCCTCATCATTTCTGACAATCTCCTCGTCCTCATCCTACCTGGCTCTGTCATCCGTTCAGCCTTATCTTGACAGCTGCTATCAGGGATAAATGGCATCCGTTCTGGTTCCTTCCAAGCAGATGGAGACTTGTATCTGCTTGTTTTTTGCTGCGGCGCCTTTGAACTGCAATCATTCGTATCAGTCGGAAAGTGCAGCTTATTTGTTGATTTTGGGTCCATCTCTGCTCTGAACTCCCCATTCGGAGGGGAAGCACCCTCACATCCATCAGTCTGCGCAGTTGCCTGTGCATTGGCTTTCATCTTTCAATGCAGACGAAGCTGCAGCGCCGTGGAAACGGCGGCGGCGGTGCTGTCAGTAAGCGTTCTGCATGGTTTCTCACCCAGGATGTTAAATCGAGAAGTTAGTCTGCGATGGAGCAGAGAAATGCCGTACCTGCAGATGGTTTCTGCTCTGGAAAGTTTGTCCTCTCCAAACTTTTTAGAGTTTAAAATAATTTGAGAATATATCTTTGATTTATCGTCTGCAGGATGTAAAAAGACTTCACGTCACCCAAAGATCAAAGACCTTGTCTTTGGAGCGATAAAGGCTTGTCAGTCTGGCGAGAGCCTCCCTCCTCTTTGTCATAACTCGCGGCTGTAACTTTAAGCCTGACGCCGCTGCAGATCCCATCACACCTGCTTAAGCAGCTCCCGCTGTCAGCAGATACGCATCACGTTTTAATAGCGGCGGTAAATCGCGTGCACATCAGGAAGTTCTGCACGAGGAACACGGCCGCTATCTGATTGGAATCTAATAAACCTCCAGAACCATTAAAAAGACTAAACTGATTTAAGGAGGGGAAGCTGGGGGGGGCACTCGCACTTTCTGATACGCCGTCTTTAAATTTAATTCACCTCAGCGCCCCTAGGAATATTTAATGTGGAACATTTCGGCGAGTACCTGCTGGTGACCCCCAAACCTTTGCCTCCTCTTCCTTGTCAGCAGCAGACGAACAGGACGCCTTATGCAAAATTAATGAGTGACAGCACAACACCGTGGCAGAGGTCAGGGGTCGGAATCGAACCCTGACGTCCGCTGTGGGAGTCGGAGCGACCTCGGAGCTGCCGGCACCAATGTGGAGGATCCAGCGCTCGTCCTCCACCCTTTCATTTCTCCTCCTCCGTCTCCGTGGCAACACTCACCTTTGCTGAGTTAGGAGTTTTGCAGAGAAAATGTCGAGGTGTGTCCAGGGACGAGGTGCTGTTTTTTTCTGATTTCTTTGCTCTCCTTAGGTTTAGCCTCACATTTTGTTCCTCGACACTTTGTATTATGGGATGTCTGCTCATAGAACAAGTGTTGTAAAGGTCAGCAGTGATTTTAGAAAAACGACTTAAAATCTGTGCAAATAATTTTGAGTTCATAGATTAATAAGCAACAAGTGATCAATTAAAGAAGGAAATGAGTAAAAATGTTCAACACAAAAACACGACTTCATTCAATAATAATGACCTTTTTTTTGTTTATAATGTATACCAAGAGTCTTTTTTTATTATTTCCTCCTGTATTTGCCCAAATTGCACAAAACTCTTTATACTTTATACATTCATGCTTTGCCCTAGCTAACACTAGCATTAGCATCAAAGGCTCAACAGAAAAGGCTACGGAAAGAAATTAGACTTTCCTGATCCCAAAAAATACGAATTTTGCAAACAAGATAGTCAGTTTCCAAGTTAAAATATTCTTTAAAAAACAAAATATGTATTTGCAGAAAAAACATACACGACCAGTCCTGGCTGGTTTGATGCACCAGGCGAAATGCTGGGCAATGCCCCATCCCCCATTCAAGCCCCGCCCCCAATGACCCTAAGCCTGCATACAAACACATGAACAAAAAGACATTTCTTAACTGTATAAGTAGTATTACTTATTACTTGTAAAGTTGAATTCAGAGTTAAGGTATAGTATGTAAGTTAGTACATATTTATGGAAGGAGGTTTTCTCTCAAAATCTGAGGATACACGACTCCATTCATTCTTTCCTTTACACTGATCAGTCGTCCTGGTCCCTTTGCTGAAAAACAGCCCCACAGCATGCTGCGTTCACCCCCATGCTTTACAGTAGCTATGGTGTTCTTTGGATGCAACTCAGCATTCTTTCTCCAGAGTTCTTTCCAAAACGTAGGACATTCTCCAAATCCTCTTCTGGATCATCCAAATGCTCTCTAGCAAACTTTAGACGGGCCTACACGTGTACTGGCTTTAGCAGGGGGACACGTCTGGCCCTGCAGGGTTTGAGTCCCTGGCGGTGGCGTCTGTCATTCACGGCCCATGGGTGTAGAAGAGGAAATTCTTGCGACACGGCCCCTCCTGCATTTGCGAGGAAGTCAGCTGAACTTCAGCTTTGTCATCATCACCCCCACCCGTGTTCTGGGTTTATTTTTTCTTATTTTGTCTCTCATAGTTGAGGTCTATCTATGATGGAAACTATATCACAACTGATGGTTGACTGAATACTTTTTTGCCCCACCATATATCAGTGAGTTCATAGACACAGAAAAGTACTAAAGTACACCAAAAAGCATCTAGATACCAAAATAACTTCATGATTGTCTGAACATTTCCCAATTGGGCTTCTTCTTTTTTTTTCTAATCTACACGCTTTCAAAAATTTCAGATTGTATTTTCTTAGATTTTGCAGCATTACTCATTTTGATACTTTCCTCTATATGAATCCACAACCTAGGCAGAAACGCACACAGGCTTTTGTGTTGTTACACAAGACCAATGTGTCTATTTTCTT
Source organism: Oryzias curvinotus (assembly GCA_023969325.1). Taxonomy (NCBI): domain Eukaryota; kingdom Metazoa; phylum Chordata; class Actinopteri; order Beloniformes; family Adrianichthyidae; genus Oryzias; species Oryzias curvinotus. Next base: position 1,524,776 of record CM043723.1, read on the forward strand.
GGTCAATATTGTAGTAGTGGCCAAGGCTTAAGCCATGACTGAATTGTGAATTTTTGTAATAAATAGATGGTTTCATTGAGAATTCTGGGTAGAAGCGCTGTGGAAGACATGAGCAATCATAAATACAACTCCACAATGTGATTGGCTCAGCAGTTTCATGTTAACTAAAGTTATTTTAGGGGGAAGCGCTCTGGACTGTCCGGTTCAGGACCGTCTGGTTGAGTGGCTGTTGTCCGCCGCCGCTGCTCTGCGTCGGTCGGGTTCCGGGTTCATATTTTAAGTGTTTGACCTTCATCACGGTCCGCTCCTCCAACGCTTGTCTTATGCTTCCTGTTTGTGTTTGCGGCGTAATCTGCCGTACAGCCTCGGTGATGGCTCGTAATTGCTCATGTGTCACTATGTAAATACCCCGTGAAGCAAAGGTCACCTGAAACCGAATGTCAGCCGGTGACGGGCCGTTGCTGGGGATGAAGGTCAGCTACTATGGCGACCAGACAGTTGGGCATCGTGCAGTTCAAATGCGCGTGGAGAGCAGTATAGATAAGGTCACGGCTGGTTTTGACTCTTTTGACCACATGGATGCGGCCTGTTCCATAATAATCAGCCTAAACTGCAAATGAATATTAATAGAGCTTAAAGGCTCATGCATTTGTATGAGTGGAGCTGTGATGAGCTGCTACCGACATCCAGCTGTGCTACAACATGACTTGACTTTTCCATATACCTGCAATGCATTAAGCAGCCTCCACTGGGGGGGTCGGGACAACGCAAGCACCTGACGGTTTGAAACCCGACAGCAGTTCCAGCCAGAAAACAGGTTTTCAAGTCAGCAGAATCACATTATCCAAACTTGGAATTCAGAGAACGGCTGATTTTTGGCTCCAGCTACCTGAGTTTTTGATTTAAGCATCTGAGACGGGAACATCGATCCGACTGCTCCTCCTCCTAACCATCATCATCATCACCTCTAGAGATGGCAGGGGCGGGGGACAGGAGTGTCCCCCCCCTCTTGATTTTCCTGCATCGATCCAGCCGCAGATGAAAAACCCAGCGATCGGCGTGCGCCGCTGGCGGCCCGACATAAAGTCTGCGAGCGCGCTCCGGGGGACGCCACATCCCGGCGGCGTGGAGAAAGCGCTGCGATCAAACAGCCGTGCAGTAAAGCAGCCGTTTATGAGCTGCTGGCTGTGTTGTGACGGCGCAGCCTCTCCATGAACACCAACACACGGCCCGTAAATCTGGATGACGACGTCGTGATCGCCTCGTCAGGTTTAGGAGGTTTTAATGAAAATGTAATCAGAGGAAGGGTCACGGACAATAACTCACCTGCTAACAGAACCCCAACAAGCTGCAGCCGCGCACACTTTCAAAATAAAGCTCATAGTTTAGTTATTTTCTCCACAGATAAAACATTTATAAACCATTTTCTTCGTGCTAACTGCTGGCTGTATATTATAGTATAATCTCTCTTTTCTCAAATGTTCCTCCAGAAGGGCTGACAGTTGTGTGAATACCACAAATCTCACCCAGTTTGGTTGAATCCCATCTGATAGAAAGGTCAGCAACCTCTGATTTCCTGTGGGATCTTCACGGAGGGCAGCTCAAAAACGTTCAGCGATTGGGATGATTAGACTACGATTTAGCGATTCTCCAATCATGCAAGTAAAAATTGAATGCAGCCAATGAAAGATCGTTGAAGAACTGACGGTGTTTGGATTAAAATGTTCTTCAAATCTGTTGTTCCAGGTTTTGTTGATCTGTTGCTCTATTAAGACAAAAAGATCAAACCCTCCCCGATAATTGTCCAGGAGGGGGGGAGGGGGGGCTTCCACGTTTTGAAGCCTTTGTGAAGCTTTTGCAGCAGCTGAATAGCCGGCGGTTCCCGCTGAGAGGTTGAATGTTTTAATGCTCTTCACTGCAGAGCGGCTGACGGCTAAAATGCTGCCAAGAGCCTCTGACAAAGGCCGTCTTCCTGAGGAGCTGCAGGAAGCGTGGATGACCTTTGTAGTCCGGGGGTTTGGTCTGTTTGTTTAAGGAAGTTCTTTCATGCTGTTTAAAAAGATGATAGGCTGCCAAGTGATACTTTGTGTGTTTATTGTGTGTCAGAAACAATTAGAAGAGACCATGAACTGATGAAAAACTGCAGATAACAGGACAACTGCCCAGTCCCTCTGTGGAGGGTTAAGACACAAAAACCACTGAATAAATACAACTGTAGTCTGAGCTGTAGTCCAACTGTCCTTACAGGTGGATAACACTTAAAACACTGCAGCCTTAGTTACCAAAGTGTTTCTTTAAACTACCGTAAGTCTTCATCGGTTTACGGAATTAATGTTATTCCAACAGAAGCACAGAAAAATAGCTTTGTCCTGATATGCAACACTTAAACAATTCATTTCATCAACTTATTTATTTATTGGATTTTTAAGTACATGGACATCCAGAGGAGCCAGTTGAGACGGTCTGGATGCCTCCTGAACCTGAACGCCTCCCTTGGGGAGGTGGGGAGGTGGATGGAGGATTTTTTAAAGAATTTATTGTCTTTCATGGTTAATATTTGTACGTTTTACCTTGTCTCTTTTATTAATGTTGCTTTTAACTTAATGTGTTTTATGACTTTTGTTGCTTAACTGTTTATTTGCGTCTTTTTGTCGAGCACTGATCTGCATTTGACAGCATGTTAATGTAAAGTTCTCTAAAGTGAGGGACTCACGAATCGATCGACTTCTCAGTAGCGGAGTGTTGCATGTGGGGGTGGCAGTGGTTTGGAGAGCGTACGTCACTGGCGACAGCACAGGGGTTGAAGGGTTATACTCCTGAAAAACCACAGATTACATTTTAAAGCGGTACGTTTGTAGTCTGTACCCGTCTGTGTCAGAAACTCTGCAATGGAGTGAAACAGTAGTCTTGATGCTTTCGTCCTTCTTGGCCTTTTCCTTTCCGGCGCTCTCACAGCAGCTCCGTGTGGCTTTTCAGTGTTTAATGAATCGAATGTGGAGACACTCTGGAGCCTTTGTGCCGCAGTCGTCTTCACTGATAAATTCCTCTAAAAATAGGTTCAGTGAAAGACTGCAGAGCAGATGAACCCTCCTGGATCAAATTTGCTGATGAACTTTCCAGCAAACATGGCGGCTCCTTGTTTCCTGCGGCGCCCGGTCACCGTCCTTAGGAGCGGCGCACTAATTGAAGATTAACTGCTGGCTTGGGCTAAAATGCTAAAACTCTGGGTTTGCTTTGGGAAAAGAGGTGCACGCTCTGTGCCGCGACGGCAGGCCGGTGCTGTCGAAGCTTTTAAGGTGGATTATAATGGATGGAGTGGTTTCTGTTGGTGAAAGGACGCAGGATGACGTAGACGTGCGCCATCCCTGAAGGGTTTTGCCATTGGAAAGCTTCAGCACAGACACATTTATTGGCTTTTAACCTGCAAAGTGCCTCGTCGGTTCGGTTCTCCCTCGTCTGACCCGAGGATCTGAGGACGGAGATCTAATGAAGTCATGTTCTTCTTTCACCCAAAGCTGCATGTAAATGCTGAGAGACCTCACGCTCCAGCGGGTTTCTGGGGTTTTATCGCTATAACAGATTCTCCTCGTCCCCATTTCATGTCAAAGGCCTGACGTTCCTATGTGTTGTCATGGTAACAGCGGCATCTCTTTGATAATTATTTTCAGCTCTGATCCTTCTGTTCTCTGCTGCTCTCCGAAGACTGATGACGATGATGAGCCTTCATCCTGCAGAGATCTTCATCTGAAGCTGCTTCCTGCGCGTTTGTCAAAGTTTTTCATCCAGTGAAACAACAAATTAGCTGAAGTCATTTATGTTAAACTATAAGCTTTAAGTGAAAAATGACCAACGTAAGAAAGGAAATGCTTTATTAGTGTTTGACAAAGACATGAAAATACATGAAAAATAAAAGGATTTGTGGGTCATTTATACAAAAGACATGAGCAAAAGTTGAAACTCTGATTGCAAACAAGAAAATGAGGTTAGGAATGATGTGGAAAAACAGTGAAGCTGATCGACTGAAACGGCAAAGACCTAGATACCTGAAGCACGGCGGTTAATAGCAATAAACCTTTGAGGTTCTGTAACACAGCCGCTGAAGAGGGGGGGGGGGGGTTCTACGTTCTAATGCTATATCTGAATTCCCACCCTGTGCACTGTATCGTGCGTTCTCCTATATTCTAGTTCTGTCTGAATCTACAATTCCAAAATCCGGTGTCCTAGACATTTCCTAGAAGTGTGGATCGATGCTCTCTAGTTCGGTGAATATAGACCACAATGCATTGCGTCTGAACATTTTTTGCAAAAAAATGTATTTAAATGTAATTTTTAAATAAATCATCAACATTTTCCTCTTCAGAAGTCTGTTGATTTATAAATACTGCACATAGTATTTAATACAAAACACATCGATTAGATTTTAACGTAATGATGTCGTCATATTTGCCGGAAAAAAAAAAAAAAACTAGTGAGCGTGGTGTCCGAATATAGTTTTTTAGTAGTTTGGGGTTTTGGCGAGAACTCGGACATGTTAGTCTATAAGCTGTGCGACTGCGGCGCCCTCACCAGGCTGAGAACATTGTACTGAAAGGTTATGGTGGGTGGGATCAAACTCTGGTCCACTTTGATCAATGACAGCGATTTTTACCGCCTTTTATTTGCATTTAGTGCGACAATCTATCAGCATAGATCCGCCCTACGCCAGGTTCACGCTGGTCTGTCTGCGGTGCGTCTCCTTTGCATTAGCAGTATGACCTCAGAAAAAAAAAAGAACATTTTCTCTCTACGGGTTCAGCTGGACCAAAGACTTTTTAGGAGAACAGGCTGCATATGTCTTATTTTAATGATTTCATTGACTTGTGACAGTACGACATGTTTTTAGAGTGTTAACAGCTTTGCAGCCATTCTTTCAAACACAAACCCCTCAGGCTTTCTCTGTTTGGCCTTTTCATCTGATGACAAATGAAGCCGTTGTTTCTGAACTATGAAGACGCTATTAAGGGACGAACAAGGAAGAAGTGGTGGAGTAACAACAGAAAGCAAGGAGGCAGAAATGCTAAACACATCTAGCAAAGGTGGATGCAGAAACACTGAAAAAAAACCCTCTGTGTCTACGGAAAGGAGGAAGAGACGGCGTTCAAATGAACCCCATGCAAATTAGACTCCTTGATGTAAGTCAACTAAACAAATATGCTTCTTAAATCTTATAGATGAGCTGCTCCTTGACAGCTTCTCTCCGCATTCTGGTGTTGATTCATTATCTATGAGTGAAGGTCTGATGGGAAAAGTGCCTGTAGATCCGTCTGTGACTTGAAGATGGGATTAGATCAATGAAGAAACTGTTGATGCTTCTCTGTTAGAAGAACCAGCCTAAAACATCTGAATTGGCCCGAGGACATCCATCTGTAGGGGAGTCCGTCACATGCAGCCGTTCCATCGCAAGATAAGCCATCGGTCTGCTCACATGGTTTCCAGCGAGTATTTGTGGTTTTCAGGGTTCGGACTGATCTACTCTTACACCAGATCTTTGGATTTAAGGGGTATGTCAGTCTACTGACGTCACAAAGGGTTCACTGAACACCCTTCACCAAATGTTGGACTACAAACGAAGCAAAATTGTGACACAGCAGGACAGTTTCTGAGAGGTTGAATAGAGTCTGGAAGAAATCAGAAGTTCTGCTTGGATGTTTTCCAGCGAGCATTCATGGATTTTAAGGGTTTGGATCTTCGCACCAACCCACTCACACGCCAGATCTTTGGCATTTAGTGTTTTGTCAGTTTTGAGGGAACAAGAGTTCTTAAGGGATCCACCAAACTGGAAAAAGAAAGAGGAGATAACGTTGTTTGTTCAGGAGAACCTGAGGGTCCAGAGACCAAAACTTCTGGAATCAAATGCTAGATTTTAATGAAGCAAAATTGTGACACAGCAAGACATTTTGAGATGTTGGATAGAGACTTGTAGAAATCAGAAGTTCAGATCAGAACCGCCACCTTATTGGGGTGGAGGAGTTTGAAACCTCAAGTGATCCTAGGAGCTAAGCTGTCAGAGGCTTACGCCTCTCCCACTGCAGACTCGGTTCACGATTCACACTCGCACAGGGGAGGAAAACCCTGAATTCAAACCACTGCTGCCTTGCAGCTATATTCACTCATGGAAAAGGCTCCAGGAGTGAAGTTTGTGGAAAAATCAGGAGCCGGAGTCCCTAAGGTATCTGGACACGACACCAAACTGTAGCAGCTTCCGTATTCCTTTGGATCCATCGACCTCGTGGAGAGGGGCGACCATGCGCGACAGCCTGCCCTCTATTATTTCCCCACCCTGGCTAGTATCCCATAGGTCATCCATGGTCAACGCTGACGACGGAGGCCTGAAGAACAGATATATGACCTTCAGAAGACTGAAGGGACGTACGTTTAAGCTGCTGCTGATGTCTGTAGACGGTTTGATTTCAGGCCGCAGGCATGAAAGATTGCCTGAACTCTGGAAAGTTGAAACTTTGTGGATCAGTCAGAGTTTGGAACGACTTCTCCAAATCCATCTGCTGGTGATGCAGTTTCTCAGGTGTCAAAACTTAAAGTGAAGGAGAATTTACAACTTTTTATTTTCATGAGTTGTATTTCAGTCCTTTTCGTCTCCAAGCGTGGACGAAGAACTGCACCTGAAGGAGACATGAAAGATTCACATCCGTTTGAGTTTTTCTGACCACTAAAAAAGTTTCTAAATTCTTGAAAGATGGTGGAAACTCTGGAGAACTCTGGGGTCCTCTCCTCGTCTTCTGGGGGCTGCAGGTTCTGGATGAGGCTCGGACACTGGGGGGGTTCTGCTCTGATCTCCTGGTTTCTGTCCTCCAGGGTCACAGGCAGGAATCAAAGCTGTTGTTCCGGGTTTCAAACCGCCAGCGTGGCGGGCCGGTAATTTCTCCCTCACATCTCAGCTTTGATGTGAGGCTCTGAAGAGCGAAGGTGGGTTTGAAATTCTGCGTCGGAGCCGAGCTCCAGAGGAGGAAGTTTGAAGTAGAAGATTTAAAAACGAAAAAACATGAAAGAAAAAGTTTAAACCCTCCAGAAGGTTTTAAAACAACAGATGAGTTTCTTTACCGACCTGAAGCTTTGATTTTTGAAAACTGACATTTCAAAGAGAGTTTCACATTTTCCGATGAAGGTTTTATTTTTTTCTTTTAAATAGATTTTTATCAGCTCTGTTCTTGGATTCACTTGTCTCTAGTTTTCCCTGCACTGTTCGTCACAGTGGGACGGGTTGACTGAACTCTCAGGCGGACGCCATTGTTTTGAAGATTGATTGTGAATGTTATTTCAGCAATCAGTGAAACATACCAAAGCATTATCATCAGTTATACATTTACAGTAACAATCAACTTAGGATGACAATATAATATTGCTTGAAAGGAGTGGAAGGAAGTGACTTATTTCCCACCCGATACTACTACTCCTTATCGATCCTGCTTATCGATCCGGTATCTATCGGTACTCTTATCGATACTTTTTGAGGACGACAAAAAGAAAAAAAATACAATTACATAAGTGTATTCTCACTATGACACTTTTTTTTTTAAACATTTTACTTTATAAAGAATGTTCCAAGGAAATAAGGATCAATTTTTTAGATTATGAGGTGAGTTTCATTTGTCTTCTTCTTCCCAATTAATAGCTTATCTTCTTCTGGGTGAATTAATAAAACAATTACTAGTCTCCTTTCTATTTTATTTTTCTCAGTAAAATCTATTAATTCTACGGATAACAACTATCACTAGTTATTAATTATTATTAAGTATTAGGAAGCAGGTGATAGTTTGTCGCGGGTCTGGAATCATTATCGGTGAGTCTAAGCCCCGCCTCTCTATCTGTATGTTGTATTCTCCGCGTGCAACGCCCCCCCCCACCCCCCCTCCCGCTGCCCCAGCCTGTTCTGCACAAACAGCGCAACATACGGTCATCGTAGCAGCAAGGTGACAGGATGGTCGGCAAACGTAATAATTTTTACGCAGAAACGTTAGTTCTTAGTCTAGGGCGGCATGTGTCCTCTACATCAGTGGTCCCCAACCTTTTTGTCACTGTGGACCGGTACAACGCAAGGCACGTTTACCGCGGACCGGGGGGGGGGGGGGGGGATTTGAGGTGCAACGCAAGACAGATTTAACGTGGACCGGGGGTGGTATTTTCTCTTTAGTAAAGATAATAACAATAATAATTATAATTTTCCCCTTGTCAAAGCAACTTTCTAAAGAAGTTTGTTTTTTGCTCATTTTGGTTGTTTGGGTTTAATTTTAGTGGAGTTTATCACCTGATGTTTGGTGTCGCGACTTTGACGTGCGTTAAGTGTGACAGATGTAACAAAGTGAATCCGGTCACTTTTCAAAATAAAACGTTTTTGTCGGAAAAAAAACAATAAAATGGAAATTATTTTTTTCTTTCCGTGCATCCCAGTGCAAATATTTCCCGCGGCCTGGAACCGCTCTGCGGTCCGGTGGTTGCCCTACAAGATCACCACTGACTGTGTGTGCGCTGCCTTGTCTTGTGTGCGCGCGCGGAGCGTGCTGTCTGAACAACAGCCCCGCCCCCCGTGCACACAAGTAGACAGACAGAGCTCTCCGCTTCAACGAGAATACCGAAATTAATATCATCATCTATAATTAACGCAAAATTGAGTGACTTGGTGAGTTAAATATGGCAGATAACGTTTATATTTTGTGGGACACAAAAAAATGAAAAGTAACTTCTGCACTACTTAAAAAGAAGGCTGAACGAGGCAAAGATGAACGACACATGAGTTGTAAATGTCCAGGGGTACAGAATTGACCGCTTTGTATTTACCCCACCGGTATGGGTGGTATATAAAACACTGTAGACGGCCAATGGCGCCTGATATGGACGACGGCGTCCGGAGGCATTTACATATTGAGTAATCAGAGGTGCAGCGATCTGACCGCCACCGCCCTGTCGCCGTATAATGGCGTCATCCCCAACTTACTGCCGCCGTCTACAGTCATGATCCTAAAGATTCTGCTGATGCGTCCACATCCCGCGGGGGCAGCTGTATTTGTGACCGTAGCCTAAAACACGTATTTTAAATTAAATTATTTTGCCAATGAGAACATTTCTCACAGGACAGAAAATAAGATGATTTGTCTTAAAACAAGAATCTTTTTTACTTTTCTGAGATTCTGTGTTTTTATTCTGTCCGTCTAAATAAATAAAAAATGAGCAGAACTTCTTGTTGTTTTTCCAAAATCAAAAGATGCCACACAGCCAATTTGTGTTAAAGCTACATACTAAAGAGCAAAGTAAGACGGCCTTTGCAACAGTTCCTGACAGAGCAGATCCAGATCCTTCCAAACGGCAGACAAATGTTTTAGTGCGAGTCCAGCGAGGAGGAAGAGGGGTGGAGGTCACACCGAACAGAAAGCAGGCGGGAAAAGATCACCTGAGATCACAGGAAGGAGGATCCAGAACGTCAAACAAGCTCACAAAATTTCCCTTTGACATTCCCCGGAGAAAAGAATGCGGCTGAGATACAAGCAAAGGACTCCTGCACCTCCTCATCAGCAGGGGAGCAGGAGGCGAATGCAGCCAAACGTAGGTGGTCTGTTTCCTCCTCTTCAACTGTCTGCTTCATCCTGAACCTCTGCAGACGTTGACATGATTCATCTCTGGGTGAAGGTCGTCCCTCCTCCTAACCGGCTGGAAATCAGGGACGAAAGATGATCAATAACTGAATAGAAACTTGAAGAGGAGCGCCTCCTGATGGTTTCCAATTAAATCTGAGCTAGAACAATGAAGAGGAGCGTCTGATGAGGAGAAAGAGGAAAAGGTTGTTTAATAACAATCGTGTTTCTCCGAACGTTCCGGCGGCAGTTTGAGTTGTCGGGGGAGCGTCAGCCTGTGGCGACAGTCCTCCGGAGATCAAACAGCTTCTTGTGCGGATCAATGGGAATATTTGAATCGATAAAAAGCAAACAGCCGGGGGGATGTTGTCTGGCTTTGACAGGAACTTTAATCAGGTCTCATCTGAGGACGCCCACGCTCAGACGCAGGTTTGACAGCCAGACTCCTCATTTATCCAGGAGAAGGACGCTCCCGACGGATGATCCGGCTCAGAACAGGGATGACGAGGGAAATGTGATCCCAGGAAAAAGTCATTTTACATGAAAGATGCATCAAAAACAGTTTTTGAGTCATATAGAAAAACTGTGTTTGAGGCTAAATGATAAATTTAAAGATCTGTCGACTATTCTGAACACTAAGAAGGTTTTGTGAGGCGCAGATCACCTGACCAGCAGAGGTTAAAGGTCAACCAGGAAATCCTGTCAGGACCGGTCAAAGGAAAAAATTTCTGGTAAACGATGGAAGCAGCATTCATAAAAATAAAGATATTAGAACTTCAGATGTTTAAGCGGAGAAGATCCACTGCAGAGCTGATGATCCTCTGGTGATCCTTTTGTTGATCTTCTGATGCTCTTTTGGTGATCCCCTGATGTCTCTCTGATGATCCCCTGGTGATCCGTTAATGATTCTCTGGTGATCTTCTGATGCTCTTTTGGTGATCCTCTGATGATCATCTGAGGTCCCTCTGGTGATCCTGTGCTGCTCCTTTGGTGATCTTCTGATGTCTCTTTGATAATTCACTGATGATCCCCTGGTGATCCTTTGATGATCCTCTGGTGATCCTTTGATGATCGTCTGGTGATCCTTTGATGATCCTCTGGTGATCCTTTGATGATCTTCTGGTGATCCTCAGAGCTTAGAGAAAAAACACACTAACAGTGCAAAACATTTCACTTCCTCTGGTGATCCTTTGATGATCCTCTGAGCTTAGCAGGTTTGAAAGCTCACCTGTAATGTGGGCTGGATTTAGGGGACCCACATTCTCACCTTCATCTGCAAGGAGGAAGTCATTTTGAAGAATCTACCTTCAGTAGAATCTACCTTCATTCAAATGATGAAATCTTTTTCTTTATCTGGAATCTTTTTCGATGAAATTTTGAAATTCTAAACTGCAAAATGTCATTTGTTTTCCAGTTCTTGTTTAACAACCATATCAAGAGACGTGAGAAGTTTGATTAAATTTGTTCCTCTTTTATTTCATAGCCGTGTTTGTGAAGGTGAAACAGGACTCCACGCTGCATCAGCTGCTGCTGCATCAGCTTCCGCTGCTGCTTCTCTTTTATTCTTCTATTCTCTTAATTGTGTTTCCATGCAGCAGCAGGCAGACGTGCCGATAAGGACGTTGCCTTCAGTCGACTATCTTCTGTATGACTTTATTTTTATTTCTCTGTCCTCTCCTGAGTTTGCCTCCAAACAGCCCACAGCCAACTGATTAGGTTTCACTGCAGACCGTGTAAATAAAACGTGGTTTGATTGGAAAAGGCCGTTTTTCTTCCAGCGCTTTGGAATGAAGGCGCGTCCACCACATTCTCAACGCTCATATTCACTTTATAAGCATTTATTGATAAGTGCATAGAATATTAAAGCCAATTTTAATTAGCCGGAGTTGGACCAGACTCAAAGAACTTAATCATTCTGGGTTTGATTGAAAAAGTTTACCTCAGGAAAAGTACAAATATGCAACATTTTGAGTCGTTTAGTGTACTTTAGAAAAGTTAAACGTAGAACCATGGAGTCACAAACCGCTGTGAGGTTCTGGTCAAACTCCACCTGACAAAGTCAGAATGACTCA